>PYAF01002382.1:1486844-1523831 GCA_007407185.1 Glycine tomentella
GATAAATTTAATGTTAATATTTTAATTAATTAATTTTCTTAATAAACTTAATTTTGTTAACTATATTTTATAAATAGAGATGAAGGAAGGACATTACTTTCAGAAGGAAAAAATTTAAAGATAAATATATCTTCAGTTATACTATCACTTATATGAAATTCTTGCTTAAGTTTGATTTACAAAACTTTACGTTAATTACAAAGTAACACATGTTATTTTACTTTAATAAGGTATAAATATGCGTGTCAGTATAAATATTTTGTTTTTAAATAAAATAATAACGTGCTAGTTTATAATTAGTTTATTGTACTGTGTGCATAACTTAAGTAGTAAAGTATTTATTTTAGTAAAATATATCTCCTTCATACCCACTAAAAGATATACTTACTTTTCAAAGAAACTTTTATACATGAGATTAATGGTGTTGCATAAGGCAGCTAAGTGACGCAAATATAATTTATTGATGTTTTGAGGATCATTCACCAAATCACTTTCTGTTCACGCAATTATCGTGAGATATAGTTCCTTCAGACTTGTAGGTATAATGAAAAAATTGAGTGTTGTTTCGCGACGGACAAGTGACATGACTAACCAGGTAGTACGTATTTTATTTATTTTGTTAACATTAATATATATTAATGAAACTAAATTAAATTCGACCATCATGAATTTACTACTCCATTGAAGGGAATACGAATAGCATAAGCTCACTCTATCAAGCAGTGGAGAATTTATAGTTATATTCATTTTTGAAATTCAACGGATGTAATTAGCACATCAAATATACATACTCTATATGATACATATAACATATTGAATATAAAGGGAAATATTATTCAACTTGGGGAAAAATGGAAAGTAAGTAGTATGTAGGCAGTTATATCATAGAATAATTTTACATTACTATTTAATTATAAATTACTATATATTATAATAAATTTATTGACTTTTATAATAATTATTTTAAAAGTTATATTAATGGTAAATTAAATTATTCATTGATTAATTAAATAATATATTATCAACTTATATAGTTATTTCAATTTAACCAAACGTTTTGAATTCGAATGATAAATAATTACATTAAATATTTGAAAGAAAATTTTTACCATTTATAATTAAATCTTATCTTACTCGAGTATATATAATTGCCTTCGGTTAAAAATAATATTTGTGTTCTGTACTAAAACTACTGTAATACATAACACTAACAGTTAAACTAAAAAATGAAATAGATCGAAAATGATGAGAGGGTAGACAAAATTTGTGTGCAGCCGCTTTCACGGGATCCATAATTATGATAAACGTGGCCATTGTCTAGCCACCAACCAAATAATGTGCATAACGGTTAAGCTAGGGCACTTGTACGTTCATATATGTTACTATGTATCAGCTTCAAGATAATAAAGAACCCGCTTCTTTGCTTTGAGTTTGTCCTTGCCTTGATTGCATTATCAAAAGAATCAAGTGTGCCAACTGTGCCATCTGAAGAAACAGGGAAAAAAGAAAAGGCAAAATCAACTTCAGATCTTTAAGAAAGAAAGCAAAAGCAGTGTCCTCCATCCATGATCCAACTCCACATATAGGTAGTGGATTTATTTGATAATACCTTAAACACAAAACTTTTTACTAGGAACCGTATGATTAGGCATCATTTAACTGTACCACTACATATCAATAAAGGTTGTACTTTCCATCCATTTTTCTTTAATAGTAAATAAACTCTTATATCAACTTCAAGTAGATCGATTTCTAGTCAATTCTTCCACGCAAGGCAGTGATAAAAAATGGACACTGAGTCACTGATTGATACCTTACAGAATAGTACTCCAAAACATTTGTTATTTGGATAATAATATATTAATCTCAATGCTTCTGAATCACCTTCATATTTTATAAATGTGTGTGTAGGGTAAAAATGAGATCGAATTTCTTCTTTTTTCTTATCTCCATGCATTATTATATAAAGATACAGGTTACCCTTTTTTACCTTTCTCTCCTTTCCTTGCTTCCAGATATAGGTTTGAATTAAAGTATCAACAACAAGGGGGCTTGACAGAAGCATTTCGAGTAGAAAGGTAAAAGGCTCCCATGATTATTTTAAGTTTAATTATGATCAAAACCTTCCACTTTTGCTTTTGCCACCACAAGATGCTTATGCTTACCAGATTGTGGTCTTGATATGAGGAGATTAAAGAATGAATTCAAACGTACGTCAAGTCAAGAGTACCCCTTCCCTTTCTTTGTTTTTCTTTCACTTCTGTAACCTTTTCAAAATTATAGAATGATTATTCTAGAGAGACACGGATAACATTTTCTTGTGTCACATTTGAGGTTCACGAGTCCATGCCACTTTTAAAACTTGATATGCTAATAGTTTTCACTTTGTTTGTTCGTGTTTATAATAAGAAAAAAAGATAAATGAACACCTCAAAGTGATATTAGGCACCGAATGAGAGAGGAAAAAAATGAGTAAAAAATATATTATAAGATTTTTTATGTGATAAAAAGAGAAATACAGGAAAAATAATGTGTGATGAGAGAAGTTTAAAATGAAAGGATGTTCAAGTATCACTAATATAGTAATAATTAGTGAGAAAATATTTAATAGACATTCAAAATGTTAATCTAACACTTAGAGAGAAAGAAAAAATAAAATAAATACATATATGATAGAATTTATATATGTTGAGATAGAAAGAGAGAGAGAGAGAAAATGAAAGGTTGTTGAAATTTTTAAAATAAAAGGTGATTTACGTGTTATTGGTCTAATTAGTGAAGCTAGTTTTAGTGTCTCCCAATGTGACGTGTGGCTTAAATTTATGGATGAAGAGCATTATGGGCCAGCAGAAGATTAGCCACCCAATCAATTCATTTTCATGACAGTGAAATGGAAAGCCATGATTGTTGAGATATCATGGCGCCATAAATGCTCTTTATGGTCATTCATTCATTCCCAAATGCCTTGAACTCGATTCTTCTGCGTAAACTCGAAGCACGTGATTTATAATTATTGTTAGTACATTACAACTTGCAAGATTTTAAATTTTGTTTTGGGATGATCATTTGAGAGACAAGATTCGTAAACTTAGTGAGGTGTGTGTATTTTTGGAGAGGCAAGGAGGGAATCCGGACCTTAGAGCTTGGACTCTTTTGGAGGATTAACTTTGTTCTTTGTTTATGGGACTTGAGACTAAGAAATTTTGATAACTTTTTTTTCTCTTTAAGGTGCAAAACATAGGGATTTCAAATGCGAAACACGGTGGTTTTTCAGCATGTAATGGTGAAGAAGCAATGGTAGAAGAAGAATAGTTCCTTACTCTACTGCTTTAGTCTTTTAGATAAAATTAATTTGTTTGGTAGAGAACTTATTATGACTCTATTGTTCTTATCTGGCTGTCTCTAGCAAAAAAGACACAACTACTGTAGTAGAAAACATGAAGAAGAAAAATATGATTAGAGGACCCAAATCATATATATAGACGGCTAAACGAAATAAGACAACGAAATTAATTGCTGGACAGTGATTTATAGAAATATGGCCATTAGGGTGTATCATGGTCAAATGGTTAGGATGATGGCTTTAACAAACAACTTCAGCATTTTGGGTACATTAGAAACGAGTGAAGTTTAGGCCGGAAAGTATTAGCCACAACAAGTTCTATTTTTGTGTAAGGTTAAAGCGGGGCATGAGAATGGATAGATAAAAGCGGGAAGTTGGACAGTAACCTCAACCTTAGAGCAAACTGGTCAAAAAGCATTCTAGACCTTGGAGCAAATTGGTCATAAAACGAATTGATCTAAGAGCGTACAAGGTAGAGGGTGCACTAGATCTTAAAAAATGAACTACTATATTTTATAGTAATATAGATATTAGGATTAATTATCAATTTGGTTATCAAATTAATCAAAAAATTCAATTTGATCTTTAAGTTTTTAACATATTCAATTTGATCTTCATTTTTTTTAAAAATATATGAATTTGATTTTTTTGTCCAATTGAACTGACATCATTAGGATTGTGAATTTCAATCATTTTTGTTTATGAATAGTGAAGATTAAAATCACCATTGTACTTATTATAATTTTTTTTAAAAAAATAAAACCTTCCCTTTTCTTCTTTGTACCTTCATCTACCCTTTACCTAAAAAAATGTCTTCGTTCACCACCATCACAAACCCACCTCCACCCTCAGCCAACCCTACCACCATCACCATCCTTGAGTAGGGGGAGTTCTTCGCGATTTCACTCTGCTGCATCCGATCGAAGAGAATGAGAAAAATCGTAAATGTTCTCACCACTTGCATTCTCATCCATGCCCAAACAAACCTTGGTTATGAACTTAGAAAGAAACTCCTCGTTGGCACTAACCATCTCCCTTGCGTGCTGCCACATGGCATCGAGGTGATGAGGATGAGGTTGGAGGAGGGGCGAAGGGAGGAAATGTGGAGGACTGGGGCTGATGTGGGAAAATCGCAAGTGCACGGTTGTCATCAAGTAATAAAATATCAAATCCACAAGGGTCGTGTTTTATGATTACCAATTTATTATAATTCAAAAAGATAAAACGAGATATTTTATTTGATTGGAAAGAGAAAATATTAAGATAAAATAAAAAAGGAAAGTAAATTAAAATCAAGAAAGAATAACAAGAATTAGATAAAATTAAATATTTGGGATTTCACATCAAGACTCATGTTCAATTAATCTATTAATTTAAGGTTCTTCCTAATTCTCTTTTAATGACGAATTAATCTAAGATAATCTTTATTCTCTCAAGAAACATAGATGTATCTAATTGAATTAATACCTAATGTCATTGTGTCATGTTCAATTAAATATTTTACACTCTTTACTAATTTGTTTCACCCACCTAGGATTAATCATATTGTTGTGAATCAAAACCTAAGCTCTCCTCTCATAGTTCCAACATGTAAGTTCACCTTTCAGTTCATCCCTAAGCATCTAACACATGGTGATCAAGCGTTTGACATGTATAAGTTCAATGAGAGAAGAAGTAAAAGAACAAAATAGAAGAGAATCTCGAATAATTAGATATCATAAACAATAGTCAAGGGCTAAGTCCTAATCCTAAAGAAAAAAAAAAAGAAAGCACTAAAACATAGAGAACAAAACCAAGAGATGAGATAAGAACATCCATACCGGGAAAGAAGAAAAATATGAATCGTCTTCAATCCCAATCATTGTGTCTTCGCTCCTCCCTAGGGTTTACCCCAGTGGGGAACTTCCCAAAACAAACTCTAAAAGTTCTATTTAAATCTAAAAACCTAAAAGGGCCCAAAGCCCATTACAATTAAAAAACAAAATAAACAAAGCGAAACAAAGTGTTGCAGCGTGAATCACATTTAGAATGTGAAATTCTCAACTTGGTGTTTTTACATAAGTTGTAGATAATTTTGTCCTTGAAATTTAGGCATTATTCTCATGTCATTTCAACGTCTACAAGTCAAAATACTGCACATACATCATGGCCTCTAGATCAAAGTCACTCTAAGCATAGAACCTTAAGCATCCATGGCAATCTCCTTAACTAATCCACGTTTCTAAGGACCAAAACACAAACAAACTTCAAATAGTCCTAGGTTATGAAAATTAAAGAAAATAAACATGCAACTAGTCCTAATTAACAAAAAATGAATGCAAACCTACATGAATAAATATGCAAAACATGGAATAAAATGCGACTCATCAGGGGAGGAGGCAGGGAGCGATGAGGGCAGAAGCACGAAGGAGGGACTTAGTGAGGATGGGGATGGTGGAGAGCTTGTGGTAGGCCTCGTGGGCGTGCTAGATAGTGAGGATTTGGGTGGCGGTGGGGATCGGGGGAAATGGAAGTGTGTGGCAGAGACAGACGCGAGCAAGAGGGTCGCAAATGGAACGATGATGTTGAGGCTCCTTTAGTGAAGAGGTGTCTTCTTATGTTGCTTCTACCTCCATGCAATGCAATGCAATAATAAATATATGGTGATTTTTAATTGACACTATTCGTAAATAAAAGTCATTGGAATTCACAATCCTAACTTATTTCAGTTGGACAGAAATGACAAAATTGATACATTTTTAAATGAATTGAGGACCAAATTCAATTTTTAAAATAATTTGGAGACCAAATTAATAATTAATCCTAGATATTAAGATCACACTCATCCTTTGTTAATCGTGAAGGTGTTTTTTAATGTATGAATACTTTGTTCATTTCCTACATCCAAAGTCTTGCATATCACATTATCTATTTAGTTTCAAAGGCTTTGTGGTGCCACTTAGGCATTGTCCAATGAAGGCAGTAAGGGTGATTCAAATCAAACAAAATTGTAATTATAAACTATCATACAAATCTAAAAATTTAAAAATCGATAGTTGAAAAAATAAAAAAAATCCAACCTTTGTAGTTGGTTTGATTTTTAGTATACTTATATCTATTTTACACGGTAGATGTATAACATTATGTAATCTTATTTTAAACTTTTAACGGTCATAATGAAATATAATATACTTTTTATGAAAGGGTTAAATCCATTTATAGTTCTTATAGTTGTATGATTATGCAATTTTGGCCCTCAAACTTTTTTATTGCTATCCTACTTGAACTCGACAAGTCGTTACTTGACCCGGGTAATTTATTACTCGGATTTTTTAGGCTATTGTACTTGGTATTCGATCAAGTTAACAACTTAGAAATAGAGATTAATAGTTTTAAATAATGAAAGATGAAAACTCCATCTGTCAGCCAAAAGATAACAAATGGTCTCTATATCTAGGAAATATCTATTATTTAAGGAAAGATAAGATAAAAAATAATATTTTTCCTTTATTACAAAGGGGAATTGAGATCTATGCACCCAATTCCCCCTCTATAAAAAGATGATCACAATTAATGTATTTTATTCTCATTTTAACCTATATAAATATATATATATATATATATATGTTTATCTTTACACTTCTAACATGAGCGTCAGAGTGTCTTTATAGATATTCCACCCTTGTTCGTGGAGGAGCTCACGAAGGATTATCATCGTGAGAAGGTTCTTTCAAACTTGGTAAGAACAATTGTACATTTGATTTCTCACATTTTTAAAAGTTGACAATTTTGATTCATTGTTAGTCTTCCATAAATATTTTAACAAAAGCTTTCGATGTGACATCAATGTGATAATGTGGTATTGGCCTATTGATGTGACAGATGATATGCCAAGTTGACACATGTCAATGTGACACTGATAATGTGATAATATTGTATTAGGGACCAAAACTTTGGCGATTCATGTCATGTTAGAACTTATCACATCATTTGCAACGTCGTCATGTCAGTGATCACTTAAATATCATATCAATACATTGCGATGGACAAAAAATGCTAAAATTTTAAGTAAAGGATCAAATGTGTAATAATTTTTTTCAAGGGACCAAAATTACAAAATTATAAAACAAGAGGGTTCAAAAGTGAATTCAAATATTTATAAGATGTTGTGATTTTTGTAGTTCTAATAATAATAAGTACCAAATTAATTTACAGTTTTTTTATTTATTTTTTAATTGAGTTTCACAATGTACTTTTATGTTATAGAAACAATGAACTAATATTGCTAAAGAATAATTTTAAATAACAGTGAACAATACTACTTTTAAACTAAAATATTTAACTAGAATTTTAAAAAAGAAAATCATTTTTTTATAAAACAATTACAGGATCACTTTTTAAACAGTTAGATAGCGTAATAATTATGTAAACTTAGTTATTAAATTTCATATTCTATTAATAAATTAAAAAAAAGGTTAAAGGAAATCAAAATAAACTTCAAAAAGATAAATTTGATTTAATAATGTTTTCTTTAACCATTTTATTCATACAAATTATTCATTAGCTTTCCTGATGATTAATCTCTGTCAATGAACCTGACTAATCACTTTTAGTGGAGTTTTCTTTTTTAATCATATTTTCTTCATCTATAAAGTTCAAAGCCGAAAATTTACTTAAGATAATCAAGTCTAGTTCCACATAGATAAACGATTTGTTGATAATTTTATTCAATAATGTGATGTTACATTTAAACCAAATCATACATTAATTCTATTAATTCTATGTTTAGTTAGAATGATTTTCCTTTTTTAAAAATCAATCTGTACCGAAAATATCTTAAATCACAAACAAAATTTTAACAATAATGATTTGATACAGTAATGCTTTGATAAAAATGATGGCACTAACAACAATAAGATAAAAAAAAAATTAAAGAATGAATAGCCTTTTATACTTCTATGGTAGAAGTAATGGAAAAGTGTATTTTTTTTATGTGAAAATTGAATATAATTTATGAGATTTTATCATAACTCACACACAAATTTTTCTCAACCAATCAATTCAATTAGACCTCTTGACAAGTAGTAGAAAAGTAGATCTACATAACATATGTTATTATTACAAGGTAAAATAAAATGAAAAATGTAACTAATAAAAGTAAACAGTTTTTATTTTTAAAAAATGATATTAATACTCTTATGATTTCTATTACATTTTGAGTATGATTTCAATAGAAAAATTATTTATTAATTTCTTTAGTAATACTTTTAGGTCACCGCATTGTATGACTTAAATAAAATCTAATAATATATTATTCAATTAGTTAACTGGAGGAAAGTCAAGAATTATAGTGGGGAAGGATACATTATGTCCATGAACCTAAAAGTAGGCAAGACTTTGAAATTAATTGTATTCCAATTCAGACCAGTCAAAAGAAACGCTAAAAAAGGGACATCTAATAAAATAGGGGGGGAAAGTATAGGAATTTGAATATGTTTTAAGGTTTACTTGCATTTTGGTTTCCCATATTGGGATTGTGCAGCTTTAGTCTTTTTTTGCACCATTAGGTTAAAATGTTAATTTAATATATATAAATAAAAATGTATTATATATAACTTAAGAAAGAGATCAAAATTATACAACTATTTACTACTACTAAATGAATCATTTGTACTGTATATTAATTTATTAACATATACTAAATATATTAGATATTACTACTAAATACATTAAATTGTAGTATATAATAATGATAGTATTAATATATCTGGTTTGATAGTGACACCACTACAAACAGATCTAGCCGACCTCAATTTAGCACCCAGAAATAATTAATTTATACATCTGGTTTGCAGCGCTGGAAAGAAACATCCCAATTAACACTATAACTCCATTTCTCAAATAGTTATAAGAGCATTTTTAGTGGTAAATCTCAAATTAAGATCTTAAAGTACTTTTTGATAGACCCCATAATGTTAAATAGGATTAAAGATCTCTTTCATTTTTTCTTTAATGGTAGATCTCATTTTGAGATCTTAAGGAGAGAGAAAAAGGAAGAAAATTTATTCTTTTTTGAACAATATACAGATCTTAAGAGATCTTTTACAAGAATCCATCTTCCATGTTGGAGATCTCCTCAACTCCTTTATTGGGAGATCTAGTGAAGATCAAATCTTGAGCTCAAGATCATTGCCCAAGATCTTGCACTAAAGATGCTCTAAAATCCGTTTCGGATTTCACTTCTGAGGAGGTCCCGCAGTAAACTACAAGTCTAAGTTAGTGTGCCAGAGGGAGTAGGGTCAACCAGTCTTTTTATCAACTTTAAACACAAAAATAGATGTTTCCAGGGCTGTTGTGTTAAGTAAGTACATGGGGTGACTCATCTCCAACAACGCAAGTAATATTCATGTTTTGACACTATGAAATTGAATGATAGGCCACTTAAACCACTGCTTGTTCCATTAACTCCTATTTTTAAGATGGTATAACAATTCACAACACGGAATGTTAAACCAATTATGTAGGTAATTATGGTCAATAGCTTTAGTCCTACATCCTAACTCCTACCCATGGCCAACACAAACTTTATGCAGTTATTAAAATTGGTACTGTAACTAACCAATACGGCACGCCTGGGTAATGACTCTTTCCCGAAACACGAAATTTATTATGTGAATATATGCTCAAACTAAACTATAACATAAAGTGCCATAAATTTGATTTGTTGGCATCAAGGATTAACTTTACATATCGCGTTTTACGTTTCTATTGGATTAGTAGATAAGATTTTCTACTCCCATTCTCCCAAGTCTACACAAATTTAATTATCACAGATCATGCTTAACAAAGTGCCACCAAAGAAAGCCACGTATTCTGTGGGGCAAGCCCCGAAATAGTTATAACATATTCATGGGGCGACAATTATTAATGCCCTACAAGCATTTCCGCAATTTTGTTTTTGTTTATCCCAGGAATAGTCACTTTTGATTTGAAAATTTAGAGAGAAAAAGGATCATTGAATACTAGTTTCCTTAAAAACAACACCTTGGGTTAATTCCCGCCACGAGCGCAACCCTCACTCAAGTTTAGTTGCCAATATTTAGTTTGAAACCCAAACAGATTATCATGATAAGCCAAAGGAAGGTGAGGTTAACGTCTAAAACAGAATTTTCAGCGTCTTTCTTGCAAGGAGAGAACTGCTGCTGATAATAGACACGCACCCAAATTTGAGTGTGTCCAAAAACGAATGATAGAGAGAATTGGAGATCTTGGAGTATTATTATTCACTGATGCTCTAAGACCATAGAATAATTTCTGACCACCAGGTACCATAATGAAATTAAAAAAAAATATATCCACAGGAAAAAGAAAAGACGCAGATAATGCTGCATGATACATGCATCAAAAAGGAAATAATGCTACAACTGAATATCGAAGGTCATGCTTGAACATAATTCGCAGTGCGAAAGATCAGAATATAATAAGCACTAAAATCCACCACCGCTTACAGTGCCACCAAAAAATGTTGGAGAAATGAAATTTGGGAGCCTATCACATAAAATAAACCTAACCTAGACTTCGGTGTTTGGTCCACCCATGACCTACCTCTCAAGAAGCATAACCAATTCACAATGTGGAGTATGTGGAAAAAGATCAACAGCCATAGCCTTTACGGGATGGAATGCCTCTGAGATGGGCATAGACTTGGCCCTGTGCCGTGCTAAACCAGCACTGCTCATGTTTCTCCATCCTCTGTTGTCTTTATTTCCTTTCTCAATTTTTCCGGGAGATGGCGTACAAAGCTCAATAGCATTTGCCACCAAAGTTTCAGGATTACAGGATATGTAACTGCATTTAATGGTGCTCAATTAGATAGATTGCATAGAAAAATAAAAATTACTCTTAAGAGAATAGAGTAGTTAAGAACAACTAACACAAGCCTCCGCAGGCCTGGATGAGTTCTCAAAGCTTTGATAACCTGATGTGATGTCAAAATTCAAAAGTCAGAAATTTAAATTTAAGAGAAAATATAACATTGAAAAAATTATCTCCTAAAAAATTCAACAGCTAGAAGACCACCACATATTGTACTGTATTCTGCAACCAAATGGAATAAGAAAAATATCCCAACAAAAAGAAATGTTGGACCAAAGGCATGTAAAGAAAGTTCATGTATAATGATCATCTCTACCGAACTGTGGAACAGGACCACACAACACCAAATAATGAATTACGCGTGGAATCACAAAAATTAAATAGTCAAAAGTTAAGCAAAATTGAACCTGATTTATTTATTTTTCTTTTTGTTTCTAGAGAAGGAAGGTCTAGTTGCACCAAAATGGGGGAATGCGAAATGTGGGGGACCAGTGACCACCACATAACCCTAGCTCCTAATAAAGACCATGTGAAATTTCAGCTACACTCATTAAACCTGACTTATGTTGTAATCTTCTGTCATTCCAAAGCCCTTATTAAGTACTTTAAAAAAAGATAAATAACATTGCTCTCTATGTAGTCTTTCAAAATGGGGTGGACAGCTAGGCAAGAGAACAAAAGGAAATTTTCATGGGAATAATGCCATGTTTTGGACCATATGCTATATTAGACACAGTTGCAATCGCTTGCATATATAGAGTATATGGTTCTTACAGTTGGATGAAGTCCAGCACGTGGAGGATCAACAATAGCAACAACATTTTTGAACTGTTGCAGTGAAGTCTTCCCATTTTCAGAACTGCTACCCTTCTGAACATCACCTCCAACTTCTGCATTGTTATTTTCTGAATGAGATGTGATTTCACCGTTTTCAGGCTCTGGGCAGCTACCATCCACAGGAATGTCATTGCCACTTCCAGAGACATTTGGATCATCACTTTGTTCCTTGGCCACATTTGCATCATCCCTTACCAGAGATCCCATCACGTCCTCGGCCTGTTCAGAGATCCCATCAGCTTGTTCACAAGTGCTACCCTTCTGAACCTCACTTCCAACTTCTGCAATATTATTTTCTGGACAATGAGATGCTATTTCACAATTTTCAGGTTCTGGGGAGGCACTATCCTTGGGAATGTCATTGCCACTTCCAGAGATATTAGGATCATCAACTTGTTCCTTAGTCACGTTCAGGTATTCCCTTAACAGAGATCCCATCACGTCCTCTGCCTGTTGCCTCATATAAGCCAGCAAAAGTGCAATGTTACAACTCAAGAATTAAATCGAAAAGAAAATATTTCCATGAGATAATTCAGTGCCAACCATTTTTGACATCAACTAAAAATTCCAGTCTTTTTCTAGGTAGAAGCCATTAAATGATTCAACAAGGAATTAAAATCAAGAATGCTTATCTCACCTTCGAACATATAAATTTAACGTTTTTTATGCCATTAATCTCAGCATTCCTATGGGCATCAGATACAGCAGAAGCATTCATTTCAATTCCAATCACCTGAAATAATCAAAAAAAATATGGATCAACCAAATTTTAAAAATTAGGAATTTTGAAAAATAAACTCTTAATCAAAGAGGAAAAGAAGTCCAGTCTGTAAATTTCATTTAACGTCTGCAAAAGTAATCATTACATCATATATTATCACTTTCCAAATGGGCCATTGAGCAGTCAATGCCCCATATACAAGAAATGCAAACCAGAAAAAGGAAAGGAACTTAAATGATGATTATTACCATACCAACTCGATTTGCTAAAGTCAGGCCAATTGTTCCTGTCCCACAGCATATATCAAATAGCAGTGTGTCAGGACCTAAGCATGCCCAATCTCCAGCAAGTGAGTACAACTTCTCAGCAGCAAGAGTGTTAACCTGCAGTAGAAGTAGATTCAAAACTCCATATACAAGGGTAAAAAATTCCCTTCAAAACAGTGCAAAAAAATTATTGCTATACTGACCTGAAAAAATGCTGTTGGAGATATAGAAAACTGGAGATTGTTGATATGATCATGGATTCTTACATCCTTGGCATTATTATTGTCATCCACCTCAGGATCACCAGCTGCTTTAGGAATGGGAAGTGAATGCAGTGGTGCATCAGCTGGCGCCACATTGGATATTCCTTGGTGATCCTACACATAAAACCAACTACCAAATCAGAAGTCGTTTAAAAATTAAGTTACATCATAACATGCCATTAGAATTGATAGTGCGATCTGTTAGGAAAAATGAGGATATTTGAATAAATGGTAATGCTAACGGATTTTATTTAAGGAACCTAACCTACTGATGCTGGGAGAGAAAGAGGGGGATAATAACATAATTACTATCTAGCAAACACTGGAATAGAAACATCATTATCCTTCCAATTTATATTACATAGATACACACATGTATAAAAATTAGAACTTGACATACAATACAATGTCTTACAAAAGAAACTTGGGAGAAGAAGGGCAGCCACCTGAACAACGAGAGCTGTAAGGGGTAATGTTGGGCAATGTGAAGTAGCTCCAACAACAAATGCCTGAGCAAGCCTCTTGAATTCAGCAGCTACTTTTGCATCATCAAAGCTTGCAGTAGAAACCTATAATCAACACCAAAGGCAAAGAGTTCTGAGTGACGCTTTAAAAAAAAAAAAAAAAAAAGAGGTATACAAATCATAAGCTTCAAGTAATCAGGGGTCCTGTCTCCCTACATACATAAATCATACCATAAGTTTACAACGTTTCCATAACAATACCACTTACAGATTAATTTGGCTTGTCAGTCTATAATCCATCTAAATGTTCACAATCACATCAAGTCTTTAAGTTAATGAACAAGAAACTATCACCCATCCCCTTCCCATCCCAAAGGACTTACCAACATTATTTTTTAACCTGCACATTTACCAAGATTTTTTTTTAACCAAGAAAATTTTAAAAAACTAGAAGAAATTTACCTGCACAATAAGCATGACCTCTGCAACACCACCAAAAGTTTCATCATCAACAACATTCCCATTTGTTCTCCCTTCTCGAACCTTACAAGAGAAATATTGAAAAAATTGCTTCAAAAAGGGTAAAATAATATATAATCAAATGAGAAAAAAAATTGAGCAACATATTCAAATGTGACCCTAAATTTTCAATACTAAATCCAGTAAAATTATACCGTCAATTGACGCCAAAAACCAGTATTTTTAAATCTGTTCCAAACTGGTAAATCACTGTCCTGCAGAAATTCCTGAAAGATTGTAGCATATTTGCAAGCAATTGTTGAAACATTTGGACAGTCCACTGCTTCCTCAACTGCTGTTACACCTTCCCTGCTATAATATTTTAGTATACAACTAACAACTTACAAGCAATGCCTTCAAGTAACAGAGAAGATGCACATTACCTGAAGTTTCCAAGCATGAAGCCTACTGTCACTTTGCCTTCCAGAGAATATCCAACAGAAAACTCACACTTGTTACGGTATCCATTTACAATAGGAGATGCAATAATACCCTCTAGTTTGCATGGAAGACCACCTGCAGAAGTGTAGAAAGAAATGGCAAAACAACTACATTACTACAAACTTTTTCAAGTAAACCAGATCACAAGTAGAGCACATAGGGGGTGCACTAAACTAAGAAGAAAACATCTATATCAGATATTTCCAAAATAACACTTCATCCAGTGCTAGGACCCAGAAGTATAGATTAAATTATTGAACCATTGGAGATTTGAAAGAACTTTTAAGATTTAAAATAACACACTACCTATTTCCCTAGACTTGAGAATCCATTCAGGAAGAGAAACGCCATTTGGACAAGCTTTACGAGCATTTCTAGTCTGTCAGAATAAAATTTCATAGTTTAATTTTCCGTTTCTTTAAAAAAGTAAGAAACATGTATAATAGACAAGACTACAATGATAAAATAGGAACAATCATGACTAACAAGTTTTTTGAGAATCTGCATGAGGGAGCTTGTTTTCTGCTCCAACTGATCAGCGTAGGCCATATGAGCAAGAGGAGTCACTGCGTCACGCACATTTCTTGTCTTTGCCAAGTTATCATTATTTGTTTCACCATCCAAAGTCCCACTTGAAGCAACATCAACCCCTGCATTCTCCTCATCTAATTCTTGACGGGATGCAACATTGGCATTTCTTTTCTTTTCAAATGACCGAGGAAGAACATTAGCAACCTTTACCGTTTTGTTGCCAACTAATTTTCCTTCTAATTCCTATTAAATTGATTAATTTAAATAATAAATTGCCAATTCTCAATGAAACTACAAAGTAGATGGATCATAAGTCATGAGAAAACTACCTTTGTTGAACTCTTCAACTGTTCTTCATCTTCAAAAGTAACAAAACCAATCATCATACCTCTCTTTTTCTTAGCATGCTTAAAAGGTATGCCCTGGAAAAAGGAAACAAAACAAGAATCAAATTGACAATGCTAACTAACTTAAGTGAATTGAAAATCAGAAACTCTTGAAAGTAAAATAAAATAACCAAACAAACAGGCTTACCTGTTCGCTGAGAAAAGTCCTCAAATTCTCGGAGCTCCATTTCCGCGGCAAATGCACCAAGCATATGTTAAGCGCGTGATTGGCGCCACAACCATCATCGCCGTCGTCCAGGACGGCCTCCGTCATCATCACTTCCTCCGAGTCAGCGCGCTTTTCGTCCATCTCGGTCTTCAGCGCCTTCTTCGCGCGCTCGGAGGTCGGGTCCCACGTGTTGTCGGGGCGGGGGCGGAGCTCCTCCTCGCCGTGCGCGTATCGGCACGCGCCTCCGTGGCTGCACGATCTGTTGTGGCTCCGGAAGTAAGAGCATAGGCTGGTCTTCCACAGCGGATGCAGCGAACGGTCTTCGACGTCGTCGTCCCTCTTCCGTTTCGCGGTTGGAACGTCGTAGTCTTCTCGATTAAGCTGAGCGTCTTCCGGAGCCGTTTGATGCGGTTCCGAAGTGGAATCGTGACCGTTGGTTGGGTCGAGGGTTTTAGAAGAAGAGGGTTCGGTGTTTGAGAGAGGTTCCGCCATTGCCCGCTACACACACTACACTCTCGGTCTCTGCTGCAATAGCTGCTAATTCTCGATTCGCAACTACCTGAGTTTTCGTAACACGTCTATTGGGCCGGGTTGTACATTGGCCCATCGTGAATCCTAATAGGCCTATCAACTATAAAGCCATGGTTTGCTATTTAAACTCCACATTCACTATTGGCACTACCCACGTGGATGCCTTTTAGCCCTGTTCCCAAATTTCCCCTTGGACAGACACAACAGAAACATGTTTCCGTGACATAAATGGGGGTGAAAAAACATAATCAAAATACAATTCAATTATACAAGTGCACAACAAAATTATGTTTCCATTATTATTTGGGGGTGTAAAAAAAATAAAGCAACAAAAATATGTATTTTCATTGCGTTAATTTTTTCACCCTATGTGTGCAACAAAAATATGATTATGTTTTTATTTTTGATGTTGTTACTAAACAAAAGTGTACTTTTGTTGCAAACTCGTTCCCTCTTCTCATTCCTCTTCCCCTTTAGACACAAACAAATCTTTGGGGTCATTGGGTATGCACACGTAAATTTACATGTAAATCACATAGCAATTATCTTCTTTTCCCTCTTTTAATGCTTCTGTTGTGAGTAAAACGTAGGAATTTAGCTTCTTCTGGGTTTTTATTCAGTAGATGCTAAAATTAGTTGATTTATAGTGTGTTGGTTGTATTTTTTGTAGAAAATGATACAACAGAGAGATGGAAGATGGATTGAAGATCTGGAGTGGTTCACTTAGCGTTCACATGCTCCCTAATCTGTACTTACATACTAAGCCCAAATCTGGAACTTTAATTAGGCGAATTGGGCTTGGCACGCAGATACAGGCTTAGCGTGCACATGCATTCAGGCTTAGCGCGCAATTGCAGGCTCAGAACGCATGTTAAAAAACAAAAAGAATAAATTTACCTTTCAGTTGTGCCTGTTTTTTTTTTAGGGGCGCTTAGTGCATGACCCCTTCCTGCATTATTTCATTTTGTTTCTTTTCATGTCTGAATTAACTGTTTTTTCCCTTTCCTTTCGTCCTTTCATTGTGTTGCTCCCACCAAGAATTTTCCATGGAGTAAAGATGACAACTATCATTGAAATGTTCTCCTCCACAAAAATCACAATTGATAGGCTGTGGGTGACGGATCCCTAATTTCATGATTTTAGGATGCTTAGACAACATCTCTAATTGGTTACTAAGAAGTCTTTGTTGTGAGCATACTACTCTAAATATCTTCCATGGATCAGGTTCTTTAGAGGTTCCACCCTGCAAGCATAGACTCACAAGAAAAAAGGTTTTTTTCCCTTCTTTTTAGTTAACACAATTAGCACATTACAACACAAAAAACTAGAAAACAAAAGAATTGATGCTTAAAATGAGGATATACAAACTACTGAGTACAAGGAACAAAGTCCCTGACAATGGCGCCAAAAACTTGTTAACACTTTGGCAAGCGTACCAATTTGTCCAAATAATAATAAAACAATAAGTCCGAGTGTCGAGTCCACAGGGACTTTGACTGTACTCAAAGTTTGTATATTTATAATTTTAAGAGAATAATGAATTAAATTTGATAGTTATCTAATACTAATGCGGAAACATAAAATTCAACATAAATAAAGATAATTAAGCATAACACATTAAAGAGATAGAACACAAACGCTTGGGTTGAGTTGTCGGTTGATGCAGAATACAGAACATGTTGGGGGCTGGCTTACCGAAACTACTCTTAATGCAATATTAAAGATTTTCGCTATTTAACATTATTTTCAAATTACCTTCATCTACTAATATACTTTAGCCATGATCCCTCAAGTGAAAGAGCCTAAACCACCTAATTTCACTTCTAATCCCTTAAGAGCTACATTAAACAATTTGCATTAAGAATGAAGACAAATACTTTAAGCTAAACAAAACCATTCTATCCCTAGATATGACTCACGTAGATGTTCTTTTTAGTTCTTAGGGAATAAACATTTTCCAATGCATAAAACCTAAAACAATACATGAGCATGGATGATGAAATCACAAACATGACAATAAACTAAAAAAACAACAATAATACTAAGATAATATTAAATAGATAGTTAGAATCATTACAT
Source organism: Glycine tomentella (assembly GCA_007407185.1). Taxonomy (NCBI): domain Eukaryota; kingdom Viridiplantae; phylum Streptophyta; class Magnoliopsida; order Fabales; family Fabaceae; genus Glycine; species Glycine tomentella. Next base: position 1,505,249 of record PYAF01002382.1, read on the forward strand.
CAAGAGTGTTTAGTTGCTGAGCTCCCAACAATGGATGGTTTAGCCTCCCATTGTCATGAAAGACTTACAAATACAAAAGGAAAGCAAGAGGAATGGAAGAAAATGGAGGAAGATGACGGAAGGGGTCCCCGAGTGAGTGAGTTTTCCCTCTTTTCGTGCCCTAACTTAGCCTTTGTCTCTCCTTGGCTGTCTTTCTCTTTTTCACAATGTTTCCCTTTTTTATTCTTCAAAACACGCACTGTCATATTTTTCGGAATTGGTCGCGCGCTAAGCCTGCTTGTGTGCGCTGAGCGAGCCACTCCAGATCTTCAATCCATCTTCCATGTGTCTAGTGTATCATTTTCTACCAAAAAAAAATACAACCAACACACTATAAATCAACTAATTTTAGTATCTACTTGATAAAAGCTCAGAAGAAGCTAAATTCCTACATTTTACTCATAAAAAAAGCATTAAAAGAGGGAAAAGAAGATAATTGCTATGTGATTTACATGTAAAATTTATGTGTGCATAACAGTTGTTAGTGATGGCGCACAACGGTGGTGCCTAGAACCCTTCCTCTCCCCAACCCTTCATCCTCTTCCTCGCAACCCCTCTCATTCCTATTGGATCAAACCAAACCAAACGAAAACATCCCCAACCCCCAACCCCCAACCCTTCCTATCCCCTCCCCCTCCCAAACTCACCATCTCAAATCCATTAACACCTTAACAACACATATTCAAAACACCTCACCCAAACCCATAAACCCTTCAACACACAAATTAAAAAATGGTGGACTATCGTGGTGGGGTACACTAAAGACATGGTGGTTAAGGGAAGTGGTGCACGCGGAGGGGTTTGTTGGATCTTGGTGGTGGTGCCTACATTGGGGTTGCGCGACGACTTGATTAGAAGAAGGCAGTGCTGCTTAGGGTTAGGAGAGTGGGAATGCATAGGTAAAGGGAAGGGGTCAAGGTAGCGAAGGGAGGGTAAGCGACAGGGTTTGGGAGTGGCAGCGCATGTGTTTTGGATCTAGGTTGAGGTGGGGGGGACGATTTTGGATTTGAGGAGAAAGGAAAAGGGTGTAGGGATTCGGTGAGTAGGAAAAAGTTAAATTTCTCAAGGTTGGTAGTGCCAATAGCAAGGGCTGCTACTGGGAATAATAATTCCTTAAAGCCATCAATAAGATCTACATAGTACTACTACCTTTAAGAAGTTCTAGTAATACAATTTTTTTTACATATTTTTAAATCATTATTCATTTGCTGAAATTTATGAAAATCATAACTTTGTGTGAATTTTACTCTTTATTTAATTGGAATTCAGTAGTTTTTAATAAATTTTAGTTGTAATTAATAATAGAATGCATTAAAGAATGTTGCAACCATTCCAAAATAAGTGTCATTTTTAAAAAAAAATAAGTGTTCTATTAGCTTTTCAATGTAATAATTATTTTTACACTAATATCTTTTATAAGTGTCACTTAGGGTTAGGCAAAAAAGTCTAAATTTGTCAAATCGCGTCCAACATTATCTCGTGCCAATCCAGTTTTAGTCCACTTTAATGGACTGGATTTTTAATCCATTTCGCATTGAAAAATTGTTTAAGGATCCGAAACTAATTCTAAACAAACATACCTTAAAGTGAAAACCTAAAACCCGAAACCCGAATGGAAAAACCATAAGGATCCATAAGTACATTACTCAGCTTCGCAGCCTTCGCTTAGAGTCTCAAACACCCAGTTCACACCTTGCACTCGCATTTCCATTGTTGATCCCCTTTTCTTCTCTTCTTTATTCTATCGAATCTCAAAACCTAGCAACACTTTGTTGAATTGAATATGATTCAGTGAATCGTCATTGTTCTCAATCGTTCTACATTTGACTTCGCTTTCAGTGAATTCCATGAACCCTAATGTTGATATTCTCTTTTGCTTTATTTTTTTTTATCTTTTCTCTAATCTAGTGTCTCTAACTCTATCTGCAGGTTGGATAATTTGATAGTTTTTTCTTCTCTCTGATTTCACTCTAAATAGTTGAATCTAGCTTCTCTCAATCTAAAGGTAATAATGATAGTTTGATATGTAATATTTTTTTCTTTATTCTATATTGGCTAAACATATATGATAGATATTATATCTAATTATTTATGTTGGCTCCCAAAGGTGATCATTTTTCTTTTAGTTTTTTCCTTTGTGGGGGAAGTTGGTTTGTTGTTTCCCAAAAGGGATTCTTGTCCCAAATGGGGTTTCAAGATTATAAGCTACATGCTCAAATCAAATTATAATTCAAAACTAGATCTCAAAAAGGATTTTCTCTAGGTAGTTTCTTTTTCTTTTTTTTTTTGTAGAAGGGGTGATACACTCCCATTTCTAGGATTTCAAGTTCATCATCTCACGCTTGAATTTCTTTAGAGAATTTTTCAAGAAAACATAAAAAGGAAAAAGGATAAAGTTAATTGAGGTATGAAATGATAGAACAATGTCATAATCCCTAAGAATTGATAATTTGAGGATGATTCGTCACTTTGAATTAGGAAATTCAAAGATAGAACTAAGGGTAATTTTTTAAGAACTTTGAAAGAGTTTTCTTTCACAAAGCTTCAAAGCTTCATTTGCAGAATTAGTCAAAACTAATTATAAAGTTAACATTTGTGCTATTATACTATAAACCTAAAGGCTACCAAGGCTCACTACTAGAGACCCAAGCATAAAATATTAAAAAGTCACACTGAAGCAACACTACTAATGATGTGCCTAGCATTAATAAGCCCAATAAGTAGCCTTTTTTAAGGACATGTTCGACAAGTCATTTCAACTAGCTTGTAGCTTTTTTACTAGATAAAAAACTTGTTTGACTCTTCAGTAAGCTATTTTTAGTAGCTTTTGACTTTTTTTGAAATGTTACTTGAAGTGACTTTTTTAAATGCTATCTTCTAACTTCTAGCTTTTTATATTTTCTTCCATTTTTTCCTTGATATATTTATCAAATTTTCTAATTACATTTTTTTAATAAATCATGGTTTTATTATTTTAATGCCATTTTACATTTTTCAGCTATTTCAACAATTAGTTTTACCGAGCACTTAGAATTTAATAAGCTAGTTTTTTTAGCTTTCAGCTTCTAGCTAGTTTTTCAGCTTCAAGCTAGCTATTAAGCTTTGAGCTAGTTTTTTAGCTAGTTTTTCCAAACATAGCCTAAAATGCTAGCTTCTAACTTTATATAATTTCTTTCCTTTTTATCCTTAATATATTTATTAATTTTTCCTATTATCCTTTTCAATAAATCATGGTGTATTACTTTTTAGTTATTTTATCCATTTCAACTACTTCAATAACTAATTTTTTTGAATACTTATAATTTAATAAGTTAATTTTTCTATTTTTAACTATAACTAGTTTTACAAAATATAACAAAAGTAATTTGTTTTACTAGATCTAGGACAATAACTATAATGAGACAAAGAAAATATATAATAGAATATGAAAAAAGAGATACCAAGAAAATTGAGTTGAAAGTGAGATAAAAAATTAAGAAGTCCCTAACTAAATAAAATGCTATAGTCTACCTTTTTTTTTTTAGAAGGAAAATAAGGTATAATTATATTAATAAGAAGAAGGATATACATCAAAACAAAAGAGAAGGACGTGTAGTAAGGTAATATACATATAATATCCTATTTCATATAGCCCAAATGTAACCCCAAAAAATAAAAAATAAAAATGTCTTCCAAAAGTATAGTTTCCAAAAAAAAAACAAAAAGAATTATCTCAAAGGGCCATCATAGACAGACCAAAGGATTCAAGCATTAAGATGAGAACTGATAACCCGCAACAGATCCCCTTTTATATGCAATCCATTGCCATGTAACAGATTTGATAGCCACCAAAATCCCCCTAGGTTCTGACTCTTTACTATTGAAAATTGCATTCTGGCATTCCACAACATCCAGCATGTTGTGTGCCAAACATCATCTTCGTCCTCTTGTTTCTGACTCCCCTGATAGAATGTCCCATTTGATCGTATAAATGATCAAAATGATGAAGCAAAACAATATGTATCCCCAAACACTTGATCCAAATAGCTTACGAGAACGAGCATGAAAGGAACATATGGTTTTTGTCTTCAACATTAGCTTTACTACATCCCATACCCAATGATCCTCTCTGTTATGACAGAATTGAATCCGTTGTAAAGTGAGAGAAGATGCTCTAGTGATTGTTGTTCCCATTGGAAGAGTGGTCTTCTCCAATTCCACGACCATCCCATGCCTTGTTCTAATGAATAACAGACTTCCGAAATAAGAGCATCCTTGTTATCTGTGATTTGGAACAACCAAGGAAATGATTCCTTCTAGTTAAAATTATCCAGCCACCGAATACTCCAAAATCCAGTATTGTTTCCATCCCCCAACCACTCTTGTTAAATGCTCCTTGAACCAATCCGTTGGGCCAGCAGGAGAAGATTCAATACTCGCCAAGTCTGTCCACCAAATTGACGAGAGAGAATCAACGATTTGTAAGGAATTAGGGGTAGAAATATTGTCATATTTAAAATGTAGCAAGTTGTACCAAATGGCTGAGGGTTTTGTTAGGATTTTCCATTTCCATTTTGCAAGGAGACTCAAGTTGAAGAGTTGAAGACCTTTCACACCTAATCCCCCTTGGCCTTTTCGAATACATATCAGATTCCATGCTACTCAATAAATCTTCTGAGCTTCTATCCATCCCTGCCAAAGAAACTTACGCTGAATCTGAGTCAACAAAGATATCACCTTTTTTGGAGCTTTGTAAAAGGAGAAGTATGTGGGTAAACTACGTATTGCTGAATTTATCAAAATCAATCTCCCCACAATAGATAAGTTTTTACCTTTCCGTCCTACTAATCTATTTTTGAACCTCTTGATAATAGGCCTCCATGTGTTGTACAAACGTGGGTTGGCTCCAATAGGAACTCCCAGGAACTTAAAAGGTAAGGCAACAACATTGTAGTGGAGGAAGGATTCCGTAGCCATCAAGAAAGGTCTATCGACATTAACCCTAATAATGTTACTCTTATGATAGTTGAATTTCAAACTTGATGTTAATTTGAAAACTTCTGACTATGGCTTTCAAGGCTCATAGGTTGCCCATTGTTGCCTCACCCACTATCATAGAATCATTTGCATATTGTACAACCGAAAACTATATATGTTCATTCCATGTGAAGCCTAAGAAGATACCTTTCTCCACTACACTTCGACATAGTCTAGTAAGGCCTTCCGCAATAACAAAAAGTAGGAATAGGGCTATCGGGTCCCCCTGTTTAGACCTCTGAAGCTCTGAAATTTCATTGTCGGTCTCTTGTTAACTAAGACCGAGATGTGGCATAAGCATACAATGGCCTTTACCCAGGACCTCCAATTGCTATCAAAACCAAGTCGAGACAACATGTAATTAATAAACTCCCAATTGACTGAATCGTAAGCCTTTTGGAAATCTATCTTAAAGATAAAAAATCTCTTTTTTGCCCTTCTTGCCCAATCAATGAACTCATTAATCACAACAACACCATCCAGAATTTGACGACCAGGCAAAAATGCTACTTGGCAAGGAGATATAACAGAAGAAAGAACACCATTGATTCTCTTTGCCAACAACTTAGATATAATTTTGTGAATGTTGCTGATAAGAGATACAGGGTGAAACTCAACAAGGCTCTGTGGGTGCTTCGACTTTGGGATGGTAGCGATGAAGGATGAGGAGATATCCTTCGGAAGGCAAGAATTTTGGTAGAACTTTTGTACTCTAGCACATACCTCCTTACCCACACTGATCACCTTGCTTTCTAATACCAAAGACCAAATTCTTCTACACTTAGCCCAGGCTTTCATCCCACGCACATTCAGAGAGAAGTCTCTCATTGTACACCAAATGCCATTCTTCCCAAAGGGTTTTCTTGAATATCTCTTATCTCTATATCTGGTAGTTGTTGAATATGAAAATCACCGTTTGCTCTCCCCCAAACCCTAATCTGCTTTGCATTACTCCACACTCTTAAGACCACCTCCCCTTCTAACATTGCTTTGTTCCTCTTGTTACATCTTACTATATTTGAATCGAATGCATCCCGCAATGACAATGGCTTATTAAGTGAGGAAGAGCAGGTGTTTGTTGCCTTTTTTACACCAGGGAAGACATTGGATCCCGGTTGTCCTTTCAACAGTCCACCCGAGTCAAAATCATGTTTCGCAGTATAACACACATCGAGAGCAATCGAACGCTGCAAGAGTTGATGAGAAGCCCAATTCCTAAGTCTTGTCCACATGTGTTTCCATAGTCTCTACCAATACAGGCCCATTTTCCACATTTTCTTCTTGGACCTTCTTGTGAGCCAATGTAGAGAATTGGCTTTTTTGAAACAGACCCTTGGCGCGATAACATCTTTACTCCCCTCATCCACAACCTTAATCTCGAAGATCTCCTCCCCAATCTTGACTTTCAATATACTTAATAACATCTTGAATTTTGGTTCTGATAACAAAGCATGTCACATCTAGTCTTCTCCGATCATAGGTTGCATCATCAACATAAAGGAAATTGCCATAATTGATACCTATGATCTTGAATAATTCCCCCGACCACCCCTTAATCGGCACCCAAAGCATTTCAACCAAACCAATCTCTCATTATTGACAACGCGAGGTTGCCATGGCACAATTTCATCGAACCATTCGTGGACCCATTAATGTCGCCATTGATGTAGTCATCTAACTCTTTGGGATCTTTAGTTTCCAAAAGTACAAGAGAAGAACCCATTGAGTAGCCCGAATCCCAAAAATTCCTTCCATGTTGAGCTTTTGTTGCATAATATAAGCATTGCCACTCCTCGCCACTTTACCGACAAAAGCCTTATGTAACTTCTCAAGAACATTGACATCTACCGCAGAGGAGACACTGTAAGTTGGGCATAGGAAGCTTCGTTGGAAATTTCCTTCCCCGACCTTTTTACCTCAGGCCATCTCTTACAGTTTCTCCCACTGTGGTTTTCGTGTTCTTGGTTGTATGATCTACCCCTGTTTTCCATACCCCTCTAGTGAATTTGAGCATATTAACCATAAGCTTTCTACTTTCAATAAATATTTTGTCCAATCTGAGAGCCATAATCTGAGCATCCTTTACATCCTTAAAGTGTGTAAATCCGAATCTTGCCCTCTTTTTATCTTTCCTCCCTACGATGTAAACTTTTGTAATCTTCCTATACATCCAAAAGATCTTCCACATCTCTTTGGCGTAAAAATTATCTGGGAAATTCGTAAAGTAGAAGGAGGTTTGCCCATCCCCTTCACGTGGCCCATCCTCCGTGGTTGGGAGTTTGCTCCGTTGTCGCCATCGCACTTCCTTCCATCCCTGTTTCTCCATCCCTTTCTACTCTAGCCTTGTTGAAATTGACATGTAAATGCTATCGTCTACCTATATGAGATCTTAAGCTGTAAAAAAAATATAACATTTAAGGTTTCAAATAATTAAAAGGAGATAAAGGTAGAGATAAAAAAATGATGAGATATCATAAAAAAATTTATAACAAATTCTTATTCGGTTTTAATAAAGTTTACTATTTTAATTTATATTTGTTTTGGTTTATGGTGCATATGAACCAGGTTTATTTAACTTTGGTTTGATTGCAATATGACTTGGTTATGGCTTAAGTGACCAGGTTAAGATTGACTAAACATGTTTAAACAAAATGTACACGTTTAAATATTATGTACCAAGTATAGCATGACATTTTAAATGAAAAAAAAAACATATTATAGATGTTTTATAATTATAGATTGTAGATGGGAGTAGACACACAATTAGGATCTGTTTGGATAAATTTCTTTAGATAAAAAATTCTAAAAGAAGAAAATAAAAAAAAGAAAAATGAAATTAATTTTTCTATAAGTAAAAAATAAGTTTTTCATTAGTTAATTTTTAGAAGCTCACCAATATAATTTCTTTAAAAGATGAGATGTCATTTATGAATGAGTTAATAAAAAACTCATTTTAACTTATGGAGAAACTCGTTTCATTTTTTTTCTTATTTTTTTTAGAAGTGTTTCTAGTGAAGTTTACATCCAAATACACCCTCTCTCTTTCTGTTTTTGATTTTAGAAATCTCATATTGGATGCTTATTGGTAAGTTTCTTATAAGTGCTCACAAAATCTTGGGGTCTATTGTGAGCTTCACTTGAGGCTACATAGAGGTCGAGTTACATGCAAAAATGTTTTGGACAAATTAATTGATTTGGTTAAGGTTTACAATTTTTTTAAAAAAACTGAATATACACAGGGAGAAAATGACGCAGGGGATGATAATCGCAATACAAGGATCAAGAAACATGGCAAGGAACAGATTTGAGAACAACAGGGACATCATAAGCACTATGCCTGACGATATCTTAGGGGATATTCTTTCTAGGTTGACATTGAAAGAAGCTGCTAGGACTAGCGTGCTTGCAACTAAATGGAGACATCGCTGGACCTTTTTCTCTGGGCTCTTGGACTTTGATCATTCACTTAGGAATTTTCACTTGCGTCGAGAAAATGTTGGAATCTTGACTAAGTGCAATGTTTTTGTTTGTGAGTGGGAGAGGTTCATGACCCGTATGGCAAATGTGATGAAATCATTGAAAAGCTCCTCCCTTCAAGGACTCAGAATATGCATGGATTTGGGTGACCCTGGGAGGGTAGCTGAATGGGTTAAGTATGCTGCTGAGAAGCATGTTCAAACGTTGGACCTGGATTTTTCATACCACTTCTCAGTACCATTCTATGAAATAAGTTTGACCGTTGTTCATAATGTCTTTCCATCAAGGGGTTATGAAATGAAGTCATTGCGTAACCTGCGTTTGTCTTCTGTGGACGTGAGTGGTGAAGTAATTGAGGGTTTACTAGCATCTTGTCCATTGCTTGAATCAATATGTGTTATTGAATCAAAACACCTTGTGCGCTTGAAAGTTAGGGGTGAAGCACTGAGGCTGAAGCATTTGGAGTTGGTTGAATGCCACATTATGGATCTTGACATCTATGCTGTAAATCTAGTAACATTTAGGTACCAAGGAAACTACGGGAAGTTTAAGTTTCAGAACGTTCCAAGTCTTGTGGAAGCTTCCTTTGGAGGAATCTTTTGTAGTTACCAGGAATCTGACATGGACCCTGTTGATTTTTATGGAGTATTGTTGCAGATTAATGTTCTGAAATTGGAACTGTCCAAACCGTATCCGGTCAGTGATTAAGTAGATTGCATTTTTGCTTTGTTTCCATTTATGTGTCATTTTGTTTTAGTGAATAATATGTTTCATGTCACGATCCATTCTCAGGGTTTTCTTGAAGGCCTGCCTGTGTTTGATAATGTGAGGCAGCTGGAAATTCGAATTCCTCACAGGAGTGGAGCGGCGCTTGATCATCATGTTTCTTTACTAAGTTCATTCCCTTCAGTACGCGTGCTTAAGATTAAGGTACGCACGTAAAGGATTGTGTGTGCTGATCATATGCATGCATTCCGTGCATGTAAAAAAAAGTGAGTGAGAATTAAAATAAATTTTATCAATGATTTTTTTGTTAATATATATGACTTTTTTATTTATAAAAACTAATTACAAATAATGTGATTTTTTTTTGTTAACATATATGATGCTGATCATGTATGAATTTGACATGTATGTGTATGTTTTGTAAGTTTATGGATTTTCTAAGGATCACAATAATAAAAAATCAAACAGGATTGAAATATATGATTCTCAAAATTTAATAGAAAAAAATGTGTATGCTTTTTTTTTAGACTTTTTCCAGTGTGTTTTGATTTTCTTGAGAAAGAAAAAAAAATTAACTTCTTGGACTATTCTTTCTATTCTCTCTCTTTCATGATAACTAGGGTTGAAAGAATATTTGGAGACCTTATTTCATGTTACTAAATATTAATTCCTTTAAAATCATTATTTTCATCAAATAACATTTATCTTTAGAAACTGCTCTACTTAAAGTTCATGATCCATTTACAATTTAATTCATAATTATTAATTATTATTTATTTATTAGTCTTTAATAAGTCACATACATCTTACACGAGACATTAAATCTTACATGTTGATCTCAATCAGAGTTAGAATTGTGAATGTATCTGTGATTTGGCAGTTCCAAAGGAACGATCTCAGTGTAGTCGAGGAGAAGTGGAAGGCCAATCTGGAACATGAGTATCCAAACCTGAGGGAGCTGGAAGTGTCAGGATTCAGAAGAGACCCCAGTCAAATGGAGTTGCTTATCAGCATATTTGAGAAGGCTCCTAATCTCAACTGTGTTGTTGTGGATCCCTTGTCTTCAATGCATGTGGATAGGTCACCTGATGTCAAGGCCGGGTATAGAGAAATGAGGCGTGAGACCACCAAATGGCTTGCTGATGCTCTCAAACCACATCTGCCTCCTTTAACTCAGCTGATTGTCCTCTGATGGCAGAAACTGTGACCAATGGATTGGAGGCTTCTTTTGAGATTTAATGATGCTATAGCTAGTATTCTAGAAAACTTCCTTCAGACTTTTTAGTTGCTTGCTCTGGTCACAACATTTTGTGATCAAGAGCGGTACTTTTTATGCTTTTGTTTGTCTTTTTTGCTGAGAATCTTAAGAGAGACCCTTTGTGGCTCTTCAAGTTTAGTTTGATTGAATAATTTGCCTCCATTTTATTACTCTTTCTGCTATATTTGAAAATATCTGCAGGTACTGGTATTTCCTGCTTTGTGGGCATGGTTGGAACTAAAATTAGTTTTGGTTACATGCATCACATATATATATATATATATATGTGTGTGTGTGTGTTATATGGTTGACAATTGTTTATTGAAATCCCTTCCTCTGCTCTGCCACAAAGTTGTACCTACCAAATAGTAAGGTTTTTTTTTTTTTTTTTTTTTGGAAAAGTTAAACTGTGAATGAAACTTAGTTTTAACTAACTACATTTTTTTTAATGAAGAAATGGTGATTTTATCGGATGGAAAAATGCTGGCTGACTCTATGATACTCATGTGAGTTGTGACTTGTGGGGTGGGGTGGGGATCTCCAAGTGGAAAAGAAACAAACAGCAAAAGAAATGGTCGGTGCACAGTGGCAGTGTCCAACTCCATCATCAAGCAAAAAGGATTATATTTCAAACATGCTAATATGAATTTTCTTCACGTTAGGTGTTAGCCAACTTGATGGATCTACCTGTACAATCTTCATGAAGCATTGGCCTTTTTCAAAGAAAATACAAGACATTCTACTTTTTGTTACAATTTTATCGGTGTAAAAGCAAAACGAAATGAGTCAGAAATGCAAGCCGTTTTAAAGACATACAGCAGGTTAAAGAACCATGTAAATACCAGAATTGACCATTTAAAATAGTTAAATTAAACCTTTTTTTGCTGAATCAGTTAAATTAAACTTGTAAAAATGATTTATTTTCCTTCACATTTTTCTTTTGTTCATTTGAAGTCCAAGAAAATTGATAGGTTGTTGTCCAATCCCCTTTGGCTTTTTATATTTTTGAAGTTAAAAATATTGTGTGCGCCTTCCAATGCAAATCTAATGGATAAAAGTAAAATGAAAGCAAAAATAAAGATTATCATCTTTTAGCAAAATTACTTTTACTCAAAAGTACCTTTTTACTTCAAAATCAAACATATACTTAATTGGTAGAAATATCATTTAGGATATGTTCGTTGGAAGAGATAAAAGAGAAAAATAAACATGATGAGAGACTCATACTTTTAAACTCTCCTTTAATTCAAAACTTTCATTTCAATTGACTTTTTTCTATTTTTTTTCTATTCTACCGAATGAACACTTAATTTCTAAGGAATAGATGCACTTGCATTACAAAAGGATTGCAAATCACGTATTAGAAACAGACATCCATGTATTCCCAAAAACATGGTTAACATAATACGCTTAGGTCAAGGTGAAAGATTGTTTTTTAATCATAAAAAAAAAGATTGACCACAATGCAAATGTAGATTGAACCAAAGTAATCACATGCTACACAGGAGATAAGGTAGGTTGGCTTAGTAGTTGAAAAAAGAAGGGAGAAGGGATAAATTGTGAGTTCAAATTCCCTTAATTGACATTTCTAATAAACTAACAAACTAATATTTGTTGATAAAAAAAATATACTACAGTCACAAATTGCAAATATAATATCTAATTAGGGAGTATGTGTAAACTCTTTTTTTCTCTAATGAGGGAAAAAGGGGAGTATGTGTTTTTACTGTATGACCCAAGTATCAATCAGTGACTAATTGTGTAGAGTATGAAGTATTATTACTCAATAGAGTGGCCATTGCACTGAGCCTTCTCTTATGAATTTTAAATAAGTTAGTTAATCAAGGAAATAAAGGATGGTCCCTGTCTCTCAGTTAAACTAGCTTATTAAATGAGGAGATTCATTTCTAGGTCAAGTTGTATGACTAAACAAATACAAGAAGATGAAAACAGTATCTCAATCAAGGAAAGTACAGCTGGAACCGTGGACAATGTGTAAAAGACATCATAAAACTGAGGGGACCTCATTTACTTTTTGGCAGCAATCTAATATTATTGGCCTAATATGAAAAGCAATCTTCATCAGTCAAGTTGGTGCATTATTAACAGTCCACAACCTATATCCCATAGAAACTTAGAAAATTGGTTTCAAACTCTAGAGTACCCCCTCAAACACTATTCCACTAGGCATACACATATGACATAAATTTAGACAGATATACCAATATACCATACACTAAAGCAAAGAATAAGCATTGAAGTATTAAAAAAATAAAATTCTATGATTTATTGGTTTACATAGTTGGATAAGAAAAGGATAACAGAACATATCTGTGTAAACCTACTATGTAATCTTAAAAGCAAATAAAAAATATGGATCATGAAAGTGAGAAACACATCCAAATAAGATGTCAAAAGTAGAAACCCAAATTCTCATCAAGGGAGAGGGACAATTAACTTGGTAAATGAGATGAATCAACAAGGAAGCACCCCTGAAAGCTAAGTCAGATTGTAGATACCAGCAAATCTTCTGCTGAGTCAATCTAAAAGCATCTCACCGGACCATCCCATAACAGCACAATTGTACACAAACACCCCAACATGCTCCTTCACACCAAGTACTTTCCAATCTATGGTTCCATTCCTGAACCCTGTCCTAGGACGCCATGAATTCAGCACAACAGCTTCACCTTCTGGACCCCTTTGTCCACTCACAACCAGAAGTTTCTCTCCACAAGCCTTGAAAGCTAGGCCCCATCCATTAGAAGAATCAGCCCGTACTGGAAGCCTTCCCAATTCGCTCCAGGTGTTCCTTTCCTTGTCATATTTATTCACCATGTTGGTTAGATGCTCAACGGCATACAACTGGTTATCCACAACTGCCACAAGTGGAGGTGCCTGAGCAGCCCCATTAACATACGGGTACATACCCTCTATTGTCCGCCAATTTCTAGTCTTAAGATCATACTCCTCCCCACAAGTCAATGAAACTATAGGACTTGACATGCCACCAATCACATAGAATTTGCCATCCATAAAAAAACCAGAGCACAATCTACGTGGTGTATGCATGTTTGGCAATAGTTCCCATGTACCTGAATTTGAGTCGTACAACTCTGCCGATTCAAGAACATTTCCATATTTATCACTTCCACCAGCAACAATAGCAATTGAACCAAGACTGCCAGATCCGAACAAGCAGCGAGGACGGTTCATCTCCTTACACTTCACCCAATTGCGAGAAATCAAGCTGTACTTCCAAATGGCAAAATCCATCAATTCCCGACCAAAAACCAGCATTTCACTCCCCACAGCCAAGGACTCCTTGTCTGCATGATTAAAACACTCATCACAAGGTATCTTAGGTAATGTTATCCATCTATTCCTCTCGGGGTCAAATACCTCCCACCCTCTTGGATCACAAACCAAATAAACCAAATGCTCTAGCTCCACAATCCCCAACTTCTTCCTCAACTCAGATAGATACCCGCTCCTAATCAGCCAGTTGAATCTTCTATTTATACATGCTAGTGAAGCATAATCAGATCTACTAGCCCATGCAAGACAATTCAGCGCAACATCATCAAAAAGACCAGGAAGAAGCGAATCATTTGGTCCAGCTCTAGGAAAACCATCATTCACTCCTTCCCTTGTATCCAATTCAACAAAGCTATTAGTCACTTTCTCGACATCCTCCTGCAAGGAACAATCCTTACGTATTCTCTTTGTCATGTCAATAAACCTTCAGTGAATCCCAACAAAAACCTTCATAAGCAACCCACACCCACAAAGTGCATCCCAACAAAGTGCATGCCACTAATCTCTATCTCTGTATTCTTTCCATCAAATCTATGACCTTCAATTAAAATCTGTAGTCACCTTATACTAAATAATCATCCCTTCACTGGACTTACACCCATTTGGTACATTAACTGGAAAACCATAACCTCATATAAAAAGAGAGAATACGACAAATAGAGTTATGGTACCAATTCCAAAAGAATCAGCAACAAAGATTTGAAATTCCGGCAATACCAGAAAATCTGGAATTTTTCGTTATCTGATTTCCAGTTGCAGAGACAGAATCATCTGCAAATTCATAAAGAACAAATGAAAAATGGAACAAACTTGCATGCAACGGCAAAACACCGAATCCCAGAAAGAAAAATCAAATTTTGAGATAAAGGGTATGCTCTGATACAATTGAAGAGGGAAAACCGGATTCGGATCCAAATCAAAAGAAAAAGAAAAAAATCCGATGAATTTCTAAAGTGGGGATGAGAGAGAAAAATAAAGGGGGTGTACCTGGAAGTGCGAAGAAGGACCGGATCTCGCGTACGGAACCGCCGCAGGATTTGACGGAATTCATGCGCCGTCAAAACCTGTTTTGCCGGCAGCCGGCGATGAGAAGAAAAGGTGAAAGCGGTGTGTTAGATAACTTACTAGTTGGGACACACAAAAGGCCTGCTACTAACACTAACCATATAATATGCGAGCGTGTTACCAATAATATCTCCTCAATCCGTGTTTGGTATGGATAAGAATATGTTTACGATATATCTCAAATTCGAATCTTAGATTACTTTTAGATTCTATAATATCATTAAGATTGAACATCTCTTTTATTTTTATCTTTAGTAATAAGTTTCATTTTAAGATTTTAGAGAGAAAAAAAGATGAAAAAAATATTTTTTTTGAATAATATGCAAATTTTGAGAGTTCGTATATAAGTATAGTTTTAAAAATCGATTCGGTGGCCAACCCGGTCATGACATTGAGTCACTTAGTAAGTAGTGGTCAGATCGGTGGATCACTAATTGATCTGCATGATCCTGTCTCGGTAATAAAAATATAACAATTTTATACCAATGTTAAAATCTTTCTTCTGGTGTATTAAAATTCAAAAGCCTTAAAAACACAAATAAAATATAAAAAGTACAAGTTAAAAAATGATTATTATCTCTAACATTTAATATCAAAGACACCGATGACAGTATATATCAATATTCACACTAAAATGAAACATAACCATATCACATCAATGTAGATTATAAAATATAAAAAATCAATCCAAAGTTTCAAATCACAGTTTTAAAAAATGATTCGGGATCACAATTTTACCTGCAACTCAACCACAATTACGACAACTTCTTTATCAATTTAACTCAACAAAAAATGCAATTGCGACCACAAAAATATTCAACAATGAATGAAAAGATTAATTTAACTCAAAATCACAAAAAAAAAATAAGTGACTGGTTCGAGTCAATGGGTCACTAGTTCGATCACAAATTCGACATGATCAATCCGAGTCAATAGCGTAGCCGATTCAACTTATGAATCAACATGGTCCAACCACCGAATTGATCCGAATTTTAAAAATCTGTGTATAAAAACTCATTTTCCATGTTAAAAATCTGTTCACCTCCATTATTGAATCTAATAACACTAAAGATACTTAATAATTACTTTTATGTTGTATTATTTCAATAAAGAACATTAATAATAATAGGATTAATTTAATAATATTGTTACTTTATTTAATCTATTTATTATTATTTTTATTTGTGTAAAAAAATTAGAATGATAATTATAATGTAACCGAAGGAATAGTCACCTTATCCTATTATAATTATCATATAAGAGAAGAAAAAAATTGTATGAAAATAATTTTAATTTTTAATATATTAATGTTAATCATGTTTTTTTTCATTTATATAGCTTATAATATTAAGGTGAACAATAAAATCTATAATAAATCTTTCATTTATTTATTATTATTACTTTTATGAGTAAAACAATTTAGGAAGATAGTTATTTTGGGATGAAAAGAGTAATATTATTTGGAATTAATTAGTTATGGACAATTTTATATGGCTTGTAATTATATTTTTAATTTAAAAATAATAATAATAATAGTATGTTATATGAAAATTAGTTGGACCGGAATTATTTAGTATTTCGGTGCATTTTGTATTTTGAATGTGTTCTGCAAGGTTTTTCTTTCTTAGATTAATTTTGATTTACGGATGGATTAAAAATTGATTAAAATTTGCTTTAGTATTATGTAACTTTACTATGATTGAAATATATATTTTTTCTGTTAAATTAATTGTTGTACGAAAAATAAATTGGTTTGATATAGCAGTCATTACATGTTTGGTTAATTTTATTGTGAGTTTTTTTTATATGGAAAAGAATAAATCAAATAGATTAATATGGGTCAAAACTAAGGGTGTAAATGACCCAAATCTAGTTAAATTTTACTTGCAATATCTCTAAATATAAGATTATTTTAATTAATTTATATCTTTTGAGAAAGTTGGTTAATATAATTAATAGTTAAATTGATTAATTTATATTATTTTGACAAAATTATATTTAAAATTATTAGTCTATTTTCAATTAATTACTTTCACACTAACTTAACTAATGTGTGCTAGTACTTTTAATAAATCTTTATAAAAGAGATAATGTATTTATTTTTTAATATATATATATATAACATTTATTGTAATATAATTAATGATTTTGAGTTAAATAATAATTAATAGACAACTTAAAAAAATCTAACAAAAAAAAAAAGATAAATGAAACTAAAAAAAAGTGTCTTATGTTTATGAACAAATTGAGTACCTCTTTTTAACTTGTTACATAAAAATTAGTAATTTAATCTTTTTTTTTCAATTTTTCTTAGTTCATATATTAGTAGTTAGTATTCATTGCTTCGATATTTTATAACTTACAATTAATAGTTAATAAAATCACTAAAACTATTTTACAACTCACATTTATTAGATTGAATCAACCTCCAAATTCAAAATAATTTGTTGGGACTTGCATGTGAATGAGTGTGAGAATTTTTTAGGTTGTATTACTAAGAATCTCTCACATACGACATATGTAGAATTCGACAATTACTATTTGAAAATAAAATAAAAAAAATAAAAAACACTTTGTGTTCCAATCCTTTCAATTGTATGTTACTAATAAAATGTAGGTAGGGGACAGTGAAGATGTTAAATTAGTTACGCGTCGAAGCAGTTGAGAGGGGTACATAGATAGACTCATCGACCACACTCACATCAGGGTGGCGGCATTTGCGACATAGATAGACATTGTACATGTGAACATTCATTCATTCTTGCATGCTCACAGCTCGTACGGTGACCTAGCTGTAGCCAATAAATGCAGTGCAAGCACACCTTCATCTGGAACGATTTTTTTTTTAATTATTATTTGAATGTAGATTTTAAATTAATTATCAAAATAACATAAATCACAACAGATATTATAATTTTTATTCAGAAATCATAATTAATGTTTATATTTTTAATTTTTATAACTGAAGTATCGGTTTAATTATTTTTTAAAATTTACAATTTTAAAATCATATCATTTTTTTATTTTTTAAAATGAAATCTAATATTACTAAAATTATTAAAACTTGAAAGTCATAATAAGAACCTGTAAGGTTGTTTTTTTTAGTTTAACTTTTTTAATAAATAAATATTTTTTAATTTTTAGGTTTATTTTATATTTTGTATAAATTTTGTATATGTTTTTATTTAATATTTTTTATTTAATATATTTTCTATATTTTTATATGTTTTTATTTAATATTTTTTAATTTTTGGTATATTTTTTATTTAATATATTTTCTATATTTTTTTTACTATTTCAAGGATTATTATTTATTTTGTAAATTATAAAAATAATGTAAAAAAATTAAATTTAAAAAGATCAAAATCCTAATTGATGATACATTTCAAAATCCTTATTGGCATGTAATTTCAAAATGTGTTTTATGCAATTTAAATTATGATAACTTTGTTGATCATGTATACAAGTTAAATTTATTTTACATATTTTATCGAAATGACTTTCATTCACTTGAAAGTGAAAATAAACCACCTCAATATTTACAAATAATAGTTCTTAAAAATAGAAAAAATATAGAAAATATATTAACTAAAAATATATATTAAAAATAAATATACCAAAAATTAAGAAATATTATATAAAATCATATAAAAATAGGAAAATATATTAAATAAAACAATATTA
>PYAF01002382.1:1523931-1593441 GCA_007407185.1 Glycine tomentella
AAAATATTAAATAAAACCAAAAAAATTTAAAAAAATATTTATTTATTAAATAATTAAATTAAAAATTTTAAAAAACTTACCACTTTGAAATTGTAATAAGCTTTAAGACTTTCAAATTGTATAACTGAAAATCATAAATAATATTATGACTTCAGTTTAAAAAGTAAAATAAAAATAATATTACTTTAAAGTCGTAAATTTTAAAAATAATTAAATTGAAGTTGTAATTTTTTTTACGAGTTAAAAAAATATTAAAAAAATTAAAAGTCATGACACCTATTAAGACTTATCCCTTTTGATAATTAATTTGAATATCTCCAAATGGTAATTAAAAAAAATCGTCCCAAAATGATAAAAAAGTCTTCTTTTTTCAGTCTATCAAAACATTTATTTTTTTTAATATTTCTATATTTTTAATTTTTAAGGTAAATGTGTTATGATAAATAAAAATAATACTATATTTTCAAACCATGTAAATTGAAATGCAGTGTTAAATTAATTTTCTAATATTTTAAAATAAAATATTTTTGAAATGACCTTTGAAGTCTTGGGATTATTTTTATCTGTATTTTTTTTCCTATTATATTATTATCATCTATAACATTTTTTATCTGTATTTTTTTATGTCTATTTACATTAACATTTTAGGTTTTTATTTTACTGCATATTTTAGGTGTTGAAATATCATTTTCTTACATAATGTAATATTAACTCCTTCAATAAATTCAACTCCATTCATAAGATAAAATTATATATTACATTATATGAAATAATAAAGCTTCTGACTATTTTTTTATTCATAAAAAAAATCAAATATTTATAATAACTAATACATTTTATTCAATAAATTAAATTACATTTTATTCAATGAATATAACTAACGATATGCATTGAGGTTTATTGCCACTCGGCTTCGCCTTAGTCAATATCAAATGCTTATCCTGCACTGCACTTCATCACTCATTCCAATTTCCAACACAACAAGATAAGCCACATCCGTGACAGTTATTATTGTCTGCAACCATTTTACTTCGAAAAATGTTCATTAAAATAATAAAAGGAGTAATATAAATCTTTGTTTAATCTTATTTTTATTTATTTATCTTTTTTTAATTGTCTCTTCACATCATTAATCATATTTATTATCTTCACTCTATATTTCTTTCTGCTTCCTAATTCCTGTACTCCATTCCAATCCATGCCCAAATAAGGTAGATTACTAAAGTTTTACAATTCTTCAATTGAAATGGATGATGAAATTTGACTTAAATAACTTTTTAGTGCATGCATGCAAATTTTTTATTTTGATTTTATTATTTAAACTATCATTTTTTTATGTTTAATTTTAATATTCATTATCATTAAAGATCTCTTAAGTGACCTTTAATCAATAATGTAATATTCTATTAGTTTATCATGTCATTATTAAATAATTTATGACTGATGATATAATATTATGTTAGTCTATTATGTCATCATTTAATAGATTCTCACTTAAAATTTTTAAATACTAAATTTAAATATAAAAAATATTGAATAGTAAAATTGAAAAATAATAATTTAAATAAGAAAATCAAGATGACATATTTTACGAATAGCAAAAAGTTATTTAAGCAGACGAAATTTACCAAAGTAAATAAAGCTTAGGTATACTTGTTGCTCTGAATTTTTAATTGGTCTTTATATGCGTTGTTTTGAAGAGGTCGAGGTCACAGAGAACAACTAATTAGGATTTAGTGATTATGCTTAATTGCTTTGGTCACATGTGGTATTTGACACTGTATGCATGATAAACAATTTACTTTTTGTACCACTTGTGTGCAAATGTCTGGTTTTGCATTCTTACTGGACGAGAGACCAACTTCATTCGTTTGCAGTTTTAAGTAATTGAATAAATCATTTTCATATATAATATATGGGGAATTGTTTTAGGATAAATTTCAGGAATCTTTGGATGAATCTATTAGAACTAATATATATTGGGTAGCACGCGCGGCTCAAAATGCTAGACTACGATTACATATGAAAATGGTGCTGCTTTGGCTCACAGAAATCATTATTTTCATTGTTAGCATTCAACCCTCACAACAAAGATCGAGTACGAACTACAAACAATGTTTTGACTGACATAGATAAAAACTATATATATGTTTTGTGCCTCACAAAATTTGCTCCAGCATATGATAACACTTATGCGCTCGATCAACTCACAAGATTTGGATGAAGATTTCTTTTGCAAACATGCATGGTATTCCAAAATCCAAATGCAAAATCCAGGCACAGTAGTATATTGAATCATGCAGCTTAAATTTACACATTTGCTAAGCTGTTTGAAAAATAATTGACGATACTTGATGTTACATAGGATGAGGTTAATTAATTAATTGTTACTACAAGCATTATATTGCACCTATAATATGATAAGGGCAAAGTTAAGACTTAAGAGGGTGCACATAAGTCACTGTAATTATTGTATTATATGTTAATTTTTAAATATTACCATGCTTTGCTATACAGTATATTGAAATATGATTCAATCCCATCTCCGTGCAACTTTGCAACTACATAATAATCACCAAGTAAAAGTAATAGAATTCGAAAGGTGTCATACAGCTGATATGCTAATCAAAAGCAGGGGCGGATCCAGGAAATTGATGAAGGAGGGTACTTATGGTATGCGCGTAGCTGTGACGGAAGACAAAACAATATATATTTATCATCAACCGTGCTTGTCTCGCAAAGAAATCATGTACACACAGGAAGCAAACCTAGTATTGCATTGTCTTTCAATTTAGTTTATCTTTAGAACAGTAATAGGCAAGAACAAGACAAACATAGCTACATCTAGGAAAATATCAAAATGCTAGTGAGATGATAAAATATACATAAAAAAAGAGTCAACATACAACTCATATATAACAGTGATTAGTTAAGAAACAACTTTCAATTAAGTCAAGATAGATGTGTTTCACAATTTACATCCTATTTAGATTTCAACACAAGGTGAATATTATTAGACAATTTAATTAATTAGAATATTTTTTAAAAAGAAAAACTGATTCAGTAAAATACAGTACTATTATTTCAAATTATAGTTTGCAATAAAGAGCCTTAGAAGTGGGTCTTTGAGTGACACAACGTGTAAAAAACAAGAATTCCAATTAGAACTATTGATATGGCTTGTTGCAATTTCTTGTCACCAATAAGGGGTGAACCAAAGGTGATGTAGAGTGGGCAAAAATGATAGTGAAGAAAAGAAGTAAAGAAAGCTAAGTACAAGTGCTTTTAAAAGAAATATATATAAACAAGAATATTTTAAAATTCAAATCACTTCTAAATTTATCCTTCAATCGTACTTTTGATATGTGAGGCATTAAAAAATCAAATCTGTTATATTAAACTGTTCAATCTAGTTTACAAACTACAACCAATAAAGGACAAAATTTAATACATATTACATTCTCAAATATCAATCTCACTTATCACTTTTTTCCAAGGTCATTACTTATGAATAGAAAATTAGATTTACAAAACTTAATGTCAAAATTTAAGGGGACACTTGCCCCCCTATCTTATATAAAGATCTGTCAAAGATCAAAAGGATATATAGGTCATTTTATTGGTTGATTATATCATCAACTATTTTTTTATTTTATATTTAAGTTAAGATAAAATTATTATGAATACAATTATTTCTTCTGCATGTTATTGCTGCTGGCTTGGCCGTAATGTCCAAAAGAATAAGCCCCCATATAACAATTTGTAACTATATATCATTTCCAGATGACAAATGATAAACAAGACACGTTGGATAACCATATCAACAAATATTATTATATAAAAAAATTCACCTCTTACTGCAAGAACAAAAATTAAACAAAAATATGAATGTCATTTTTTCAACAATTTCCAAAAATATTTTTTAAACGTATAGTACCAATTTTTAAAATGTTATATTTTTAATTTTATTTTTCAAAAGATAATGACGTAATATATGCTTTTGCTAGCTAGTCCAGTGGAGTTGCTCTAATTTAGAATCGTTTCTTGGCTCAATGGATCAGATCCATCCACATGCAAGTAATTAATACTACCAGCATTGCACATAATGAAAGGAAAGCTTTATTATTGGGTAGTACGTGATTGAATTGAAGAATTATTTATCAGGGTGATATTTGGGACGCGTGGTTCTTCTTTTGTAGTAGTGCCTCTCATTCTGTGTCAGAAAATTGATGTTGGCTTTATTCAGAATTCAGAGTGGCTGCTGACACAGGCTATTTAGGGCACACCATCTCCTGTTAGTCAGTCAGTCACTGCACCAGGTGGTCCCTTCTTCGCTGTACTTTTGTCCTTCCACATCTAACTGTTTTTTTATTTATAGAAATTAAACATAATGTAAGAAATTTTTTAACAATTTATGTATATAGTAATTATTAGAATGAAATATCTCATTTTGATATACACTTTTCATTAGATACTTTCATTCTTAATTTTTACTATTAAATAATTAAAACAAAATTATTAATTTCATCCTAGTTAGTTCAATTCCGAGTTGCTTCTAACAAGTATATATGAAAAAAAAGGTGAAATGGAAGAAAATAAACTCCTCATTTACTGGGGAACTTTCGTCATACGTTTTTCGCCCTTTTCCAATTAATACTAAACATTTCTTAAAATGCAATTTTCTCTGCCTTTTCGTATTGTACGGTATTTCTTGCATTCACAGGCTGGCTAGACAGACATGGAGAATTTGATTACTTCAAATGAAAATTTTGATGTGTTTATGGAACTTTCAGAACATATTTATCAGTCATTGTATGAAATTGGTTGAGTGCCTCCAACATATATAAAATATCTCCAATTAGAGAGGTTGAAGCAAAATACACGTATAAAAAAACAACGCTCCTGCTAGCTGATGATGATAAGAAACCAACATGTATCCTCTTTTGTCCGTTTCTTTGGAATAAGGATGAGGCACATGCACATGAGGGAAAAAGTCTAGATAATAATAACGACGGCGACAAATGCTTCTTTTGGTTGGTGCTTTTCACCCTTTATCATTAAAAGCATATAGAATAAGAAAATGCTACTTGCTTTATCTCACGTGACAGCAGAATCAGAATTTATATAGCTGCTAGTGCTCATTGCTACATTTGATTAATTATTAATGATAAATAAACAATAATGTAATCAGATCTTACAGGATCTTTGAACCACAATATTGTTTCATGACAGTGAAAACATTTTGGGGTTGCCATTTCTTAATTGTTGAGATGATACATACAAAGTTTAAACTGAGAATATCTATGCCTAGAAGCTAGAGCTCAAAATTCATTTCATGCGTGTAAGGATCATTATACAAGGCCTCTCTGTCAGTTTCTACTTCTAGACATCAAATTCTTTCACAAAAATATAAACATTCTTTCTTCTGCCTCTGCTACTTATCATCCCTAAATGGATTGTATTTTCTTAAATTTTGAGATTCCTTCAAAGACTGCCTCAAATCATAAAATACCAGTGAAGAGTGTAACAAAGAAAAATACCACTGCTTTTCCACTGTACATATATAAAAACTACTACGAACTCCATTGCCCAGAGGCTCCACGCTATGCGCAGGTAAGGGAGAGGGATATTATATGCAGCCTTATCCTTACATATGCAAAGAGGCTGTTTCCGGATTCAAACCCATAACCAACAAGTCACCAAGCACAACTTTAACGCTGTGCCAGGATTCGTCCTTAATTATGCAAACTAAAAAAAATTAGTCAGTATTGCTCTCATCATTGTCCTCAATTCCCAAGCTCTTCCTTTTGCACCAACAAAGGTAATCAGGAATTGGCCCATCGTCTCCAATAACCCAGCTATCTTCCGCAACATCGCCCAAAGTCAGCCTTAAACTTGGGTCTGCAAATTTCGAAATTTAACTAAGCATTAACAAGGAAAATGTAGTCATGTCATGACAAAAATGCTGAATGTCATGTATACCTTTGGAAAGTAGTCCTTCTATTAAGTTCTTCAATGGTGGATTCATGTCGTTGGGGAGTACTAAAGGATTATTGACTATCTGGATCAGGAAGTAAACAGCAAGCTAAGATTGTGATATAGGCACCAGTATAAACATGAATGTCATGTATAATATCCGGGTGAAAAAGTTAAGAAACTTTGTAAAGTGAGAACTTTCAAATACAGAATGACATTTTTGTTGTAATTATAATGAAAAACATGTGTATTTCTTACTTTGTCATATGTATCTTGAAGTGTGTCTCCAAGAAAAGGGTATTCACCCAATATCATACAGTATAAAGTAACTCCTACTGCCCACGTGTCTGCAGCTTTACCACCATATTTCACACCTATCCACAGACACAAAACAGCAGTGAGAACCTGTACTTCAAAGCAATAGTATCTTTCAAAGCAATAGTATCTTACAAGCTTGAAAAGAAAACAACCACCTAAAATACATTCTGCTGCAGTGAAAACAGGAGTGCCAGGTGATCGCCGAAGCTCATCTTTATCATCCTGCAAAATGAAACTGTTAAAGTTTGTTAAAAATGTGTGAATGTATGATTTTCATATATTTCCACTAAAGGGAATGATTTCAATTTATACAAGTGATCAAAGAGTAAAAAAGGAAACTAACTAATTCAAAATCAATCCTAATAAAAAGGAAATAATGGAAGCAAATAAACTGATGATATTCTTAATAATTATGCCACCGATATTCCTTGATTTTCTACAGTAAAAGTTAGGAAGAATAGATGAATTAGGATAAGATCCGAATGATCCAATACAGATAAGATGTAGGGTTCTAGTCCTCTATCCTTACTAGAGCTAGGAGACGCCGAATGGGAAAGGGGATATGTAAATTCTTGTAAGAAAAATCCTCCGAGTAGGGAACTTCATTAAGGAAGCCTGCAAGAAGAAAAAAAACTAACAAAAAAAAAAACCTCATGATTGGCTGAGGTTTGGGGAAAATGATGATGAGGAAGAGAAGGATGAGTAGGTACAAAAATGTATCAATTTTGGATGTAGAATAAGGCTTGGGGTGGCACCTCTTTTTGGCTACTCCCCCCTAAGAAGGCCAAAAGTGTCAAGGACCACACGGATTTACTTCTTTTTTAAAAGTCCGTAAATAAATTTTTTTAAATTAGAAAAAGGCCAAGGAAAAAACAAGCATAAATTATGCTTGCAGTAAGAAGCAAGGGCAAGAATCATTTATTAGATAGAACAATGTCCTTTAGGAATGGAATTTCTTTAAATGTTCAGTTCAAGAAGCTTCAAGTTGGTGGTTGAAGCTATTGGAAACTATGAATGAATTGGATGACACAAAATAATTGTTGAAGGATCAAAAAAGAACCGGAAACCAGGGATGTTCAATTATGTCTGATCAGATGCATGGGCAAGACAAGAATATGAGCTAAACTGAAAGGTACGAGACTTTGAGTCCCACATTGGAAATATGAGAGTGGACTTTGGAGTGGAGTTTATAAGATATTGGACTCTCCAATTACAGAGGCAAGCTTTTGTGCTGTGGTTATCCAAAGGTTCTTATCAGTGGCAAACAAGATTGAAGAGGAAAACTCCTAGGCCATTAAACTCCAGGGGGAAGGGAAAAAATGTTAAAGAAGAAATTGAAAAGCACGATAAAGAGATATACAGATTTAGTAGCGTTGAAGTGATATATTAATGAACAAGACAACTTACAAGATCTTGGACATTAAGATTCCAATTAAGAAAAACTTGAATTTGAATATTTAGTTACTTTAAGGCTTAGGCTAAAATTGATAATTCCTTGCCTTTTTTTTTATTGACTCGTGCATTTAGCTTAAAGCTATATATGATTACTAAATTAATTAAAAATATGTTTAATTTTGGGTGCTTTATTTTCACCATAAATATGTATTTCAACTTTAGTATAAAAGTTGTAACCAAAATAAACTTTAGTATAAAAGCCATCCCATTACACACTTTAGCAATTTTGAGGTTGGCCACTCAAGACCACTATTTAGAAATGATAACTATGGTTTCTGGTCACACCTCTGTTCACCCATCGTAACACAGCTCTTCACTGTTCTATTCTTGTATATAGGTCTTTGTTCTTTAGCATTATTATTTTTCCATTGTTGTGTTCTTTCTACACACTTCAATTCTGCATTAATTGTCTCTGTTCATGTATCTAAAGTGTTCTTTATCATAGTTGCCAATTCCAGATAGTGGCATATAACACCCAATCCCAAAAATGGTATAGCAGGATAGCACATATCAGGATGACTGGTATTTTAAATTATTTTTATACAGATATACAATCTACAGTTCTACACTACATAGTATATACATCACATATATAATGCTAAAAAATACTCAAAATTTATGGATGTCCTTAATTTTGGGTATTTTTTTATCCTTGAACATTCATATGTATATATTACAAATATAAATTATATGATCTTGTATCCATAATCTTTGGGATAGTGGCCATCCCACTATAGGGTTTTTGTGGTCGGCCACTTTGCCTTGGATTCCAAGATTGATAACTATGTCCCAAGATTACAGAAACCATTACATGCTCTTAGTAGCTTCTAGGACTTCCATACTCCTAACGCCCATTCAAATTCCAACGCGACCAACATTCTATCTAGATGCATGTCTAACGTATGTGATGTGTAAATATAAATAAGAAAAAAAAGTTAGTTGGTCAGTTAGGCAGCTATTGTTAGTTAAGATTTCATAACTATAAGCTGTTGGGTTCTGCCTATAAATAAGCATTGGTGTTGTACATTTTAAACAGACTGAAACAATAACAATTGCAGTGCACAACTCTTTGATCTCTCTCTCTCTCTCTCCCCTGTTATTATTCTCTCTTCCCCTCTTTCTTTCTCTTTCCCACCAATATTCTATATCGATATGTCAACTAGTTAGGCCAAAATGTATTATACGATTGATGATTGAATAATTACTTTTAGGAAAAAACATGAGTTCCTAAGCTTTGATACTAGCTAATTTCTCTCATTACTTTTCTGATACACTTATTTTAAGATAAATTAAGGTTCAAATTTGAGTTATGATTATGGTCTTAGCAAGAGTGAAGTCAGAATGAATTTGCAAAAATTAAAAGGGATAAAGCTAAGGGGAGGGGGATATCCTCTTACAATGTCTGGGGCAATAGTGGGGTGACCCAAGAAGCAGCCCTCCCTCTGCCCCTGGATTATTGGAGCATAATCCAAATATAATCCCACATCAATGCTTTTAACAAGGGGCTATGGCCTGTGATATTGCTCAACGAAGCAAAGTTGACAAAAAGCTTCTTTTCATAAAGTCATTAACTTTAATGTCAACTATTGACAGAATACATTAATCAGCTTTCATAGTTTCATATCTTTCAGTTAATCGCATTTCAATTTTCACACATGATGTGCAATCATCTTTCGGTTTTCCCAAAGAGAAAAATTTCCCATGTTGCAGTTGAAGAAAAACTAATGACTAATGCCTATGTACACTCACGGGCTTTGACATTATTCACTTCAAGTACTCAAATTTTCAAGGGCTCAGTAGTTACATTACCTCAAAAGCCTGGCTGACACTGAAATCCCCTATCTTTACTGTACCATGACAAGTAATCAACAGATTATCTGGCTTAATATCCAGATGTACTATATTCTGCTTTTCCAGAAAAGAAAAAAATCACTAAATTGATCAAACTATTTTAAAGCACATTCATAAATAAGAGTATGAGCATCTAACATAAATGCTATGTCAACTAAGAATATTTTTCCTTTTTGTTTAGCAATGAAGATCATCATATATAGCCATTTATATGCAAAACCTACGTCTGTATTTGAGATAGAGAATCTTAGTTAAATTTTTTTATCGGAAAATGTTAATTCTTAGTTTGTTGGTTTTTGTTAGCAGGAGGGATCGAACCTACGACCTTTTCCTCCTTCCCTTCTTTCTTAAGAGAATCTTAGTTAATATTAAGCACAGATTGATAGATAGAGAAATATTACATGAGCATGGAGATATGTTAATCCAGAAACTATATCACGCAAGTATCTCCTAGCAGTCTCTTCACCTAAGCCACAAGTGGGACCTGAACCCTCACAAATCCATTTTCCTTCAACATATTCAAGTACTGTACAAGAAAAATCAGCAGTCAACCATGGGACCTCAAAGGTATTCTTCTTCTTCATTTAAACTCAAAAACAGATATAAATTACAGGAAAAGTAGTCAATCATTAAATAACAAAACCAAGAAGAAACTAGTCATCAATACCCATGTAGAAGTTGTCCGTCTCTGGGTCATCAATCACCTCAATGAGATTGACTATATTAGGATGTTCCAGCATTTTCATAATGAGAACCTGAAAAAGCAAAATAGTATTGGCCATTTAATGTCGGGACATTAGCAGGATAGCTCTAACAAATAAAGTCAGAAAACATAGTTTATCATAAATACCAAACCAGGAAGCAAAATAAGCTGAAAAACCTACGCAAAAGAATTTCCTTTCAGGGGAGGTACAATAAGAATGTGGGTACTTTATAAAAGTGACTAAATGGATGCTACAGTGCAAACAGAATCACAAATAAAAAAAGATGCCACATGAAGAATAACCATAAAGTGAAGGTAAGAGGGAATATATAATATAATAATTAACAATATTTAACATATTCATGTTTTAATCATATTTCCAGTTCAGAGTTCAGACTCTGAAAACCAAGGATATGAAGAAGAAATATACCTCACGTAGTACATCCATCATGGCAGTTTCTGAGGGTGCAACTCGAAGCTTCAGTAAATAAGATTTATGAAAGGCCTTCAATTCAAAAGATTTTCAGCTCAATAAATGACGAATAACTATTAAAACATAAAAACCTGTATCAAAAACCATGCCCATGTGGCCATGTTTCCTACAGTAATTTGTCTGCCCAGCAAAATGTTTCCTAACCTTAATTGCATAATGCTTGTCATCAACAGAGCTTCGATAAAGAGCCTGTCATATATGTAAGAAAAAAGGCTCAGGAAAATTGTTTTTATTGAGACAGGATATATAACATGAATATTACACTCACCACTTTCCCATAGCTACCAGAACCAATCTTATACTCACGAATATACTCATTTATCATCTTGTTCCCATTTTCATCCTAAAAGGAAAATAAAAGTTCAATAAGACTTCTAAGTTCTGAGGGAAAAGATATTCAATACAAAGAGAAAAAAAGTGTTTCCTGAATACAAATAACATTCCGATAGGAATGGGCATGTAACTTATTTGTGTGAATGAGATAGATATACTTCATTCCAAGATTAATATAGTTGATATAAGCCGATAATTTATGGTTCACAAGTAAAGACGCAGAGAACACAGTAACCGAGAAGAAAGCAATGACCCAAGACATTTATTCAGCCACAACTTCATGTCTATCACTAAGAAATGTAGGATATAAACATTAAACCCAAACTTCCTTTGACCTGTAGCATTCCTTTAAAAAAATATAATACCTCATTTAGTATTTGAATTAAATAAATAAATATCATAAATTTATATTGCAGCTCAAAATAAACACCATATCATAAAGAGAGGAAGTAACTGGAAACCATAAAGCACAATGAGTGCAGTTTTCACCCGTAATATGAATAAGATTATTCAACATATCAAATACCACTAGCCCACCTAGTCTTGATGTTTTGACTATACATAATAGAAATTCAAAATCACCCTTACAGAAAAAACTATAAAGCCACTCCCACAAATCAATTACCTCACTGCGAACAAGTTTGCGAGTCTCCTTAATGGGAAACTGCCTACAAATCATGCCATTCTCTACTCTCAAGTTCAAAATTTCTTCCGATCGCTTGGGACGAGTTTCCTCCGCACCTTCATCTCCACTATTGTTAGTAACCTCATCATTGTACAAAGGCTCACCCTCTTCATCTTCAATATCATCATCCAACAGAGGCTCCTGGAAGAGATTATTGTTAGTAGTAGGGTTAGACCTTTGACTTTGACGGTTAGGTGTCCTGATGAACCCAAAGCAACTACAGCACCCCATCGCAAAAGAAAGAGTCTTATTGAGCATCTGGAGATTGAATTTGAATCCTAAATGTAATTGAAGTATCTCTCACCCTAAAAAAATAAAAAATCTACAAAAAAGAAAGGAAAAAAAAAAATTTACTACGCCAACAACAATAAAATATCAAATCCTCAATCAATCATCTTGTAAAACAGATGAAACACTAAGCTAAGGTTCTTACTTGATAGAGGGAGTAAAAACAGGGCTTCAAGCCCTACTCAACGTTGCTATTCCAATGGGTGCCATTCAGCTAAGTGGAGAACACAACTAGAGATATAAAACCCGCAACTACGATTCACATCCAACATTGTGATGATAACAACTCCAGTTTATAACAATCGTAGCAGGTTACGTTGACCTTT
Organism: Glycine tomentella; assembly: GCA_007407185.1. Taxonomy (NCBI): domain Eukaryota; kingdom Viridiplantae; phylum Streptophyta; class Magnoliopsida; order Fabales; family Fabaceae; genus Glycine; species Glycine tomentella. The sequence continues at coordinate 1,536,360 of PYAF01002382.1, forward strand.
TGGCATGAAAAGGGAACAGGGTAAAATTTTAACAATAGAAAAAACAAAAATAAAACATACCCATTAATAAAAATAAAAAAGACAAATGGGTGACGATGGGAGAAAATAAAATTGATAAATTTTACATAGAACCTTTGATAATGACGAGAACGACATATGCATTCGGATGTTTTTTGTGGGCGGGAATGACAAAGTGGGATAGCCCTGTCACCCCAACTCCAAAAAACCTAGATTTCTAGCGCGAAAGGAAGGTTTTTCGGAGACCCAGAAACCCTAAGTCGTAAATTCAATGGTGAAAAACGAAAATTGGAACCTAATCGTAATTCAGGAACCTAATTGAAAACCCTAGATGGAAGAAATGAATTAATTAATTAATTCAATTAAAAAAGGGAAAAGTTGAAAGGTGAGTGATGAATATTGAATAGGGACGATGAAGTGGAATCGACGAGGAGACACGTGTAACGAGTGTTCAGTGAAGAGAGAGAAAATAAACAAAAAAAAAAAGGAATATTTTAGAACCGCCACCCAGGAAGAGATTCCCAATAAACTGGAATCATCTCGTAATAGCTGAATTAAGTGTTTCATAATACATAGTCGATAATGATAAAAAGTTTTTCATAATCCATAATGATAAAAAAAAAAGTGTTCCTTAGTCCATTTGAATTATTTAATTTAAAAATTAAATATATTTTTTACAAAATTAATTAAAACACTTCAATTAAATATATTTATAATTTTTTTTGAAAATATCTCTTCTAGTTTGACTCTGATAAATAATTATAATTTTAAAGAGAGAACTTGGGTTAGTTTAGGTTTGAAACTAGAAATCGTACGGAACAACTACTTTAGCCATAGGATAATTTTTTATTTTATATATTATTTAATGAATAATAGCCCACACAAACATAATAATATAAAATTTATGAAAATATTGTTTTCCATTTATCTTGTAAGTTGGGACAGTTGTTCATGGTATCACGTTCCTATGCCTTTACCGTTACAATTCCATATTACAGTAATGTAATTGGGTTTATTTAAGAAAGCTTATCCAAAAATAATTAAAAAAAGAAAATAAGAAAAAAAATAAACGAAATGAACATTTTTAAAACTAAATTCAAATTAGCTTAAATATAAACTAATTTAAATTTATAAAAAAAACTCATTTCATTCGTCAAAGGCTTAAAGCTAATATTCTTGTTTATTAAATATGAAAATAATGAGCAATATTTCTCCACTAATTATAGCAATTTCATTTGATTAAATATGTTCATACCAAAAAAGACGTTTGAGGAACATAAGAATCATATGGAAGAAGCCCATCATTTGATGATGAGATTTTTGGAGTACAAAATGAAAGTATCATATTGGATAAAAGTAAAAAAGTTAAGTATATTATAAGTAAAAATAATTCATAAATTTAATGTCTTATGATTTTGAATTAAAATATAATGTCAAGTTCATTTGTGTGTGATGTGTTTAAGATTCATAAACCTAATAATTTTCTTGTCTAGTAATGATTTATTTATGTTTAGAACATAATTATACTCTATTGAATGATTGAAGATTTTTATTTTATGTTAATTATATTTTAAAACAATTTGAGTGAAAATAAATATACATTAATAGCATTTTTAGGTCACTATAATATTGGTGTGGGAAATCTATCATTTTTTGTGGTGACTAATTTTCATTAAAAAAATCTCACTGGCCACCTTTATTAGGATTTTCCTTCCTAACAATATTTTTTTCACCTACAAAAACTCAAATCCAAAACTTTGCTTTAGAAGACAAAGTTTGTCACTTAAACCAAGGATCAACAACTTGTTGATATATGCATTAATAATATAAAATAATTTTAAATTATTAGTCAATTACAAATGATCATATATAATAAATTTATTGATTTTTATAATAATTATTTAAAGAATTATACTAAAAGTGTGATTTTTAATTAATTAATAATATAAAAGAAGAGATCTACACTAAAAGTGCAAAGTCATTAAACTTGTAATTTTAGTAACCTATAATTTTATCGTCTCTAATTGATTATAATTTATTAAAAATTACATAATCAAAGGAGAAAAATATTAAATAATGTAAAATTTATAAAATTTTATTATTTTTAATAAGTTTTAAAGAGATAAAGAGATTGTATTTCTCAACTCATCCTTGCCGACCCGACCCACATCTAATAATATAAAACAAAGGTGACTTGCATAAAGCAGCTGTCCGAGGTGGTGCGGTTCCAATCCCCAATGCCATCAATCAAAGTTCTTCTTCTTCTCAACTCAACACCCACGTTGCTACAGCTAATTAAATTGATTGCTGATATTGCTATCTCAGCATCTAATAATCGCGAGTCTTAAGTCAAAACTACCTTTAACTACATGACATAAACGTAATCATAACGTTAACGTGTAGGTGTAGCTTAGAATTGAAGCCGACCATTTTGTAAAAAAATTAAAAGGTTACGTTGATATATGGCATTATATGCATGCTTCCTTTGGCACCTAGCTAGCTGCTCAATTTTTGTGTCTATAATAATAAGCCTATAATCTTCCATTGCAAGTCTTCCATTTGAATAATCCAGGTTTTATGTAGATCCAAGAAGTCTCTTTCTACCATTAGCCAAAAAAGAACGTGTCAATAAATCTCTTTGGTACTTTAAAAATTCAGCATTGAATAATCCATGCATTACACTACTAAGCAACCACCAACTTTTGAAGAATTTAGAAAAACGATCGTAGCAAAGCTTAAGGCGAACTTCTGGGCCAATTTCAATTTGCACGTCAGAAAGAACCTCTATAAATATTCTCTTTCACTACGTGCTCTATCCAACTATATATCCTCTGCATCATTGAAGCAATACTTGAAAATCATCAAAGCAGAGGTAAGAAACCAAAAATAAAACAAAGGTGCATTGCAAATTAATCACGGAGATGGGTGGAAGAAAGTGGAGCATCTTGGTGGCCATCTTCATCTTACTTCTTGCTATGGAAGCTGTCATTGCTCAAGGTCAAGGAAATGGCAATAGCAATGGTAACGGTAATGATAACGGTAACGGTAATGGTAATGGCAAGGGTAAGGATAAGGAAGAGAAGGAGAGGGAGAAGAAGGAGAAAAAGGATAAGGAAAAGGAGAAGAAGGAAAAAGAGAAAAAGGCAAAAAAGCAACGTGATGAAGCCACAAATTATGACAAGCTGTCACCTCTGCCAAACGGCCAAGAAAGAGGGTTCTGCAGAACAAACACTACCTGTGAGTTTAAGACCATCGTGTGTCCATCCGGGTGCGCATACAGAAAGCCCAAGAAGAACAAGAAGCAGAAGGCATGTTTCATTGACTGCAGCAGCAGCACATGTGAAGCCACTTGCAAGGGTAAGTTCCAAGGACCCTCAATTTTTCTTTTCAAAAGTTATATATACTATTTCTTTTAATTTAAACAAGAGTAAATAGTCATGATGCATACGTTATTCTATCATAAATTATTATAATTGTAAATATGTTAACTTTTATTATCTTAAAAGTTGTACTTATTATGATTTTTTATTAATTAAATTATATAGCATTTTAAATAATAACAAAAATATTATTTAAAGTGATATAAAAATAAAAAATAAAACAAACATAATTTGTAAAGATTAAAATAAAAAATTACAAGAATAAAAAATAAAAAAATATGAAATTATAAGAATTAAAAAGATATTTAAATTTATAGAAGAGAAAATTATTTTTATACTCTATCGGTTGACTTTTATAAAACACATCTGATTTTTGATTGGTTGAGAAGTGAGAGAGGAATAGCCATGTTGAGTTTGTTTGTTTGTTTGGCAGTTAGAAAAGCCAACTGTGATGGATATGGTGCTTTGTGTTATGATCCTCGTTTTGTTGGTGGCGATGGTGTGATGTTCTACTTCCATGGTGCCAAAGGAGGAAACTTTGCCATTGTTTCTGATGATGAGTTTCAAATCAATGCTCACTTCATTGGTACTCGACCACAAGGAAGGACTCGTGACTACACATGGGTGCAAGCACTTGCTGTCATGTTTGACACACATACTCTTGTCATTGCAGCCAATAGAGTGTCTCATTGGGATGACAAGGTTGACTCTCTCATAGTAAAGTGGGATGATGAACTAGTGAACATTCCCACTGATGGAGAGGCTGAATGGAGGGTCAATGGTGATGAAAGAGAAGTGGTTGTGGAGAGAACTGATGATACCAACAGTGTGAGAGTGACAGTTTCAGGTTTGGTTGAGATGGACATTAGTGTGAAGCAAATTGGAGAGCAAGAAAACAAGGTTCACAATTACCGGTTGCCATCAGATGATGCTTTTGCACATTTGGAGACACAATTCATGTTTAAGAAAAGTACAGATAATTTTGAAGGAGTTTTGGGTCAAACTTACAGGCCAGGGTATGTTAGCCCTGTCAAAAGAGGGGTTCCTATGCCAATGATGGGTGGAGAGGACAAGTACCAGACTCTCTCTCTTTTCTCAACATCATGTAACCTATGCAATTTCCATAGGCCATCCGAGATAGCAAGCACTGAAGGACTAGTTGCTCAGTACTGATATCATGCATCATGAAAAATAAGACATTCTTCATGATCTCATTGTTGACGTCAATGTTGCAATTTGGTTTCTTTTAATTGTATCCAGACAAATAAGGGCCTAAAATATTACCCATGATCAACATTTTGTAAAATGTAATAGTGATTAACGTGTATTAAAGATATGAAGAATCATTTTTTTAGTCTTCCAATCCACCACCTACTTACAACATGTTTGTTTCTCCGTTCCCAGCCTTCAAACCATCGTTTTAGCAAAAGCAAAAGGGCAGTTGTTTCTCACAAAATGCTGCTTTGGAATGTGTGCCAACAGGATCCAACACTTACAAAAGCATGCTATTAGTTATCCCACCATAATATAGTTTTTTTTTTTTTTTTTTTTTTTTTAGTTTGTCCAATTAGGGAGGGGATATGTTATATATATGAATCAAACAAAAGCGGAGAAGATGTAGGTTCATTAATAATTTTAGAAATTTTAAGTAAAAAAAAGTCTTTGATCATATACCTTTTCTTACAAACAAATTGTCTAATTAGTAATTTTACTTGGTTAGAATATGATTGTTTTCACTGAAAATTACATGTCAATCTAATTAGATTCAAATGATACTTTAACCTTCTAACAGTGCTACAGAAATCAAATTAACTTCAACAATAGACATACGCAACATGTCACCTAGAAACAAGTTCTTTTCATATGTAAGCTTCAAAAGAAGTTTTCCTTTTTACAAAACCAAAGTACTAGTCCAAGAATGAACAAGGTAAACATGTTTTTCTCCATCCATCCGGAGGTAAGCAAATTTTTGTTCACATTGATGCATGTGTCAGGTAGTCCCTAAAATCTACCACCCATTTGCTCACATTGGTCACATTAACATAAAATCCTTTTTTCAGGTTGGTCTTAGGCTTAGGGTAATTGTCATTTCTTCTCGCCACATAGTGCTTGCATAAAGGTGCGTGATGACTTGGCTTTCCGTAAAAATAATAAAGTCCATTCTTCTTGAAGGTGGGGTTAGAAACAAAAGAAAATTTATTATTTTTACTTTCATTTTTATTTCTCCTATTGTGATTAGGTCTTTGATCGTACCTTTTGTCGGTTGACTTGCCCTACAAGAGATTTGTTCAAGAAAATAAAGCTTTTGTCCTTGCAACTTAACACTTCTTTCACTTGGTGTCTTCAATAATGATGTGTGATCATGTCTGATAGTGACACCTTATGCTTGTGTTTCAATTGTTGCTTGTAGTTTGTCCATGATTCTGGAAACTGCTCAATCAACATCTATAATAGGAACTCATCCAAAGGAAAACATTTCCTGCCTTCATATCTTTAAGTTGTTTGTGATGTTAATTAATTTGAATTTTGATGCCTTTGACTTTTGTCATCTTTTAATTGTAGTCATTATATATTATGAACCTTTCTCTACCAATATCATTGACAATGTACTTTAGTAATTTTGTATTATTAGGTTAAATTGATCCATGAGTCCTTATATTTTTACTAAATTTTTTATGAGGTCCTTGAATTTTTTTTAATTGAATCTTTGAACTTTTATTTATGTTTTAATTGGGTCCCCTCAACTAATTGTTCTTATGAAAAATTAACCATAGTGACCTAGCTAAAGGCGTAGAAAATGGATTTATGCTATTAGAATGTGTTACTTTCGGTCAACTATTTGTGTCTCTAATCAAGTGTTTGCAAGAAAATTAGATCGAAATAAATAAAAATTCAAAGATCCAATTTAAAAAATTCATAAACCTAATTGAAAATTTAATAAAAATATGTTGAGTCGTAGAATAGTTAAACCTGATATTAATATAGAAGGGGAATATATCAAGAAAAATTGCCGAAAATTTCAAAATTGTTTGAAAAAGAAAAGTAATTCAAGTCGTTTGTTTGTTAAGAAATCTTTTATCCTTGCCGACTTGACCAACATCTAGTATAAATAAGTCCGAGGTGATGCTGTTCCAGCGCCAATGCCATCAATCAAAGCTGCTTCTTCTCAACTGGACACCCACGTTGCTACAGCTAAATTGATTGCTACTGCTCTCTCTCTCTCTCAACGTTGAATAAGGGCAAAAGTCACAAACTACCTTCAGTTACATGGCATAAACTTAGCCGTGACATTAATTAAAGTGTAGCTTAGAATTGAAGCTAATCACATTGAAAATAATAAGCCAATAATCTTCTATTGCAAGTCTTCCTTTTGAACAATCCAGGCCTTTTTTATAGATATGTTAAAATGAAATTTTTGAATTTAAAATATTGTTATTTTAGATAGAAATATAAGTGGTTTAAATTTAAATGGGTTGTTAACATTGTTTATATATGATTAAATTATTATTTTGTTTCTATTATTATAGGATTCTTATTATACCTGTACCATCTAAGAGGAAGAAGATGAATAAAAATAATTATTTATCCGTGATTTTTAACATGGTATCACATCATGGTTCCCTCCATGAATGAGAGTCATGTATCCTCTATGAAAAAAATTATCTTTCGTTGTCATATGAGTCTCTTAGCTTTCTTCGTCACATTTCTCAGACGTACATCTATTTTTTTTTCGTACCTATATTCCACTTTTATTTCTCATCTTTAACCTTCACATTCTCTGATCGATTCTTCTCAAATGAGAGTCATGATATTCTCCAAGAAAAAAATTATCTTCCGCTGTTATGACTATTGGTGGTTCTTGTTGACATGGGCTTTTGTCCATGGTGGTTAAGCATTTGTTGAGCTTCAGCCATGGATGGTTAAGCATTGAGATGGTTTTAGCTTTTGCCTTATGGTAGTTAAGCGTTTGTTGTTTTCTGCAATTTTCAGTCAATGTTATCAAGCTTCAATCTCCATGTTGTTCTTCTGCTTGGTGAGATAAATGCAATTTTTGACGTTGTTGTTGTTGTCATTGAGTTTTCTACTATGCAACTTAATGTTTCATTGATATTTGGCCTGTTTTTGGCTTATTGGTTTCAGCCTTTTAGGCTTGTTTTGATGATTGTAGCTTCTGCCATATGTGGTGGTTAAGTATTGTTCCTTTGTTTGCTTCTGTCTTGAATGATTAAGCATTGTTTAACTTCTACTCTTGATGGTTAAGCTTTTAATTTGCTTAATTTGGTCTTTAATGTGAAGTTCGTTACACTGTTCTGAATTCTTCATAGATCATTCCTGAAGTCTATGAACATATGATTGTTTTGAATCTCTTCTCGTATTTCATTTCTCTTTCTACCTCCTCATATAATCGAAGTACCTGTTGTAAACTATCCTAAGCATCTCCTAAACCTATTGCTGCTGGATGAGTGTTTGAAGAAGCAATTGACAAGTTGGACATGACCGATATTCATGCACCAACTTGAGGGAGAGTGTTGAAATGAAGTTTTTGAATTTAATACATTGTTATTTTGTTTCCTATTATTATGAGATATTTGTTATATAAATAAACCTCATTTAGGAGGAAGAAGATGAATGAAAGCTGATTTTTTACATACCCTGTAGCCTTTTTTCTCTCAATGTTGGATGGGCCAACAAGAACGTGCAAGAACATTCATATAGAAGGAAGGAATGGAACCTGTTTAAACAGTTAGTGTTGTGTTTACTTGGTCAATAAATCTCCTTGGTACTTAAACACGTACCATGAAGTTAATGGACAATACGTAATCTAACCTAACACGTACCATAGAAAGAAAAAAACACGTACCATAGTAGAAGTCTACAAGACACATACACTATTAGGTTCAAGGTAGATTGCACATTTCTGCCACATTGATGGACAATACGTAATCTAACCTAACACCTAGTGAACCAAAGAGGTGCAAGGAGATTTGCCTAACACGATCATTATAACAGAAGGATCATTGAGAAATTACTTGAGAATTTTGAATTGAAATAATCATGTAATAGACATTTTTGAGGAAGAAATACAAGAAACAAGTATTTCAGGCCTGATATTTTGAGGAGTTGGAGTCATAAGCAATATGCATATGCCGTCATTAAAATGTTTACTGCATAAGTTTTGCAGTTTTTAACACGAGACATGCAGATCACTTTCTTAAATTTCAATATATTACTAAGAATTTAAGACTACCTTGTACCAAGTCAAGGGTTGATTCTTAAGTAAGGTAGAAGGCGAATTCCATGGTCTTAGACAGACTTAGGTCTTCAGCTATAAGGTTGTTATTTGAGAGGTGCACGGTGACTCTGTATACAGGTCGAGTATTCACATCAAATGAAATATATATGGCCCAAATAAAAATGTTTCAGCCACTCTGCTTATTCTGATATTTACAGCAGATCTATAATTGAAGCCCCATTAATATAAGAAATGTGTGATATAAGTTATTTTGTTTTGCTTTAATTTGTTATTTTCTTTATTGATTTATTGGTTAAATTTGAAGCATTTAGAGAAGGAGATCTGTTGGAGTTCACTAACAAATTATGCATCCGTTAAAGTTTGCGTTTCTATACTTTAGGAACCAAACTCCCTTCAAGCTTTATTGATGTCAACTCGTAACTTGTTGTAACTGTACTAGTGTGTTGCAACAGAATATAGATCAGAACTCACATGATGGGATTCACTTTACCAGATTCAAATAATTATTCTCCTTCGAATGGTTGGTGTAAGATTTAGATTGGTTATTATTATTTAATGATTTCCTGCCTGAAAACACAAATTTGACAAGGGAGAGGGACCATATACTATATTCTTTTCTTAAAAATATCATACACTCAACATCAAAACTATTTTCAGTGTCATATGAGCTATTAACTCTTAACAAAACCAATCAAAATTTGGTCCAAATCTAATTAGCTCGCTAAAAACATGTCTTTAATTACTAAGCTACTTCAATGCAACCTATTATTTGCTTAAATTAGCCGAATACTTTTTTCCCACCTCCTTTAATTACCCAAAACATTTTTATAACTAGCGAGTCTCTAAACCTGTAAATAAATATTGAAGTATGACCCGCAATTCGCCTAACAAATTACTGATTTTAATTATTAAATTTGGGACAGAGTTTTGATGGTTTTTTTTTTTTCTTCTTCAGATTACATCATAAACTTGCAAAATATTGAACAATCACCGTCGCAATGTGCATAAAAAATATATTGAAGAGCAACCATTGCATATCTCATAATAAATTCATAGAGGGATACAACAATCTCATATTACCAGTATAGTACTCAGTACTCACTCCTTTCTCACAATCATCACACTCTTGAATATTAACTGCATGGTATGTAATGGTTTATGATGAGAATACAGTCATGAGAACTAGTCCAAGAACAAGGGACACCCACTTTCCATGCACATTGATTTTCACAGTGCCAGAGTTCTCATTTGTAGAATTAATCTGAGATGATTCTGAGGAATCTGGGGATAATGGATCCTTATCAGCTTTAGGAGCCTTTGCTGAAGGTTCTGGTGCCAAAGAGGGTGCCTTTGCAGGTGCCTTGGCCACAGCAAAGAAGTCCATAGGAAGAAGCACCTTACCCACCTTATATATAGCAAGATGCTTATCAGTATATATAATGCCAGTGATGGTGGTGTTAACCTCACCCGTTGAGATGTTCACACTCCCTCCGTAACTTATTACATTCAGTTCCACCTTTCCAGGCTTAGCCCCTGCTAGTGTTCTCACTGGGTTTGTCAGTGTATCAAAGTTGGAACTAGACACATAGTCCGAAAGAACATGGAATTGAAGAAGTTCAAGCTTTTGTCCATCAGAAAGAGAGTTGAGGAAGCCTGCTTTGAGTTCTGAGAAGGCAGTGTCATCAGGAGCAAGAATGGTAATGCCACCTGATTTAGTAGCGAGGAGCTGTGCATTGAGTTGGTTGATCAATTGGGTGGTTTTCATGAGGCGGATTAGGATGTTGAATGACTTTGCCTTCCTCAGGATTCCAACAATGTCAACAGCTGGAGTACTGTCAGGGGTGGAATCACTTGGTGACTGTGGCAATGAGGGAACCAATGGTTTTGGGGCTGCAGCTGGTGCTGTAGGGGTAGGTTGGGGTGGTTTGAGAGGGGCAGAAGCTGGTGATAATTGGGCTAAAGTGGTGGTGAAATACAAAAATGAAACTAGCAATGCTAGTGAGGAGGACAAGAGAGATTGCTTTTTCATCATGATTTAGATTTGGTGAATGGGGCTTTTGGAAAGGAGTACTTTGGTAGGATTTGTATTGGCAAGGGGCACTTGATGCATTGATGATATGGTGGAGACGGCTTTTATAGAGCAAATCTGGGTGTGGGAGACAATGATAGGTAGGTGAGAGGCTTTGTTTTGAAACCTTAAATTGTGATTTGTTAGCACACACAGTTGCTAGCTGGTAAGGATATTGAGATGTTGCATCAATGATGATATACGTATGAAATCATGGAGCAATGTGGTTTTATGATTGAAGGCCACACCAATCTCCAATCGCAATCAATTGATTTTGCGAATTGTAGTGTTTTTTTGCTGAGAGCATTGTAATCAAGCAGTACAACGTTTTATTCTTTTTTTTGCTGTGAAGATAGGTGAAGGAAAGAGTAGTTGATTAAATAGTACATAATCGATGTTAGGGAGTATCCGTGTCTATCATCATGAGCAGGCCAAACAATTTCCATAACCAATCCCTATTGTCCATTGATTATAGGATAGGAAACATACACATGGGTCTAATAGGTTATGGAAATTACACTCGTTTTTTTTTTTTTGGTCATATGGAAATTACACTCCTAAAACTAAACATATTTATACATAATGACATAATACTTAGGGGGCAAGGATGATGAAGATGGAAGGTTTATCGATATCAAAGACATTAGACATGCAATTGTTTTATTTCATACAAGATTATCATCCAGATTTTGAGCAAGGAATCACTGTATGTATTGGAAGGGATGTGGGCAGGGAATCTCATAATGGTCTCATTCTGATAACAGTGGTTTGCTACCAGCGAGGAATTTGGTGATTTCTGATATCATCAATGTTCATGATAAAAGTTTCCAGAACGAATTATTGACATGCCTGTATGTTGGTTTCTAGCTTAGTGATATATCCAGACAAATAAAGGCCTAACATGTTGCCCCACAATTTCTTAAATATGAACAGTGATCACATGTACTACAGATATGAATTTTATTTTGGGAAAACTTTCCATTAAAAATTAATTTATTAATCCAATTTCTCTTATCAGAAATTTCCCTATTGTTCATTGCTCCTCTTTCTCACACTGATGTAGGAGAACAATTTTTTGTATAGTGAGTTAGAAACCTTCCTTTAAAACAAACTACTATCACACATCATGTTTTTGTGAGACCTTCCTTTTTTGCTAAGTAAATATCCACTGTTTTGTTTGACATTTTTCTCCTGGTTTACACCAGAATAGCATTTTACATTGGCTAACCAGGGATCGTCTTCCATAATGAGTCTAAGACACTTGGAGTGCAGAGTGCACTTCAGCCAAGTCCAAGCTAGGAAGAGGGAAGGCTTGAAGCAACATGTCTATGCACAAGAAGCTTCAACAGCTAAACTTTTTGTTACTTCTTTACATGGATCTCTGAATGTGTGAATTGATAGTCCAATTCTACAACTGCTTGATCCAATGCAGGCCTGTTAATTAATACTCGTTAGAGTCAGTATGATCCAAATGATAAAAAAAGTCAAATTAACTACAAAAACAAACGCATCTATGATATGTGAACTTCTTATTTAAAGAGGAAGCAGGATAACACCTTTTGCATAATGGATAGAGCCTTATTACTTCTGCACCGTCCATGTTTGAAGTTCCACAAGTCCCATAATGCGTTCCAAAACTTGCAAATTTAATGGAAGACCTGATAAGGATAAGGACACTCCAGTGACAATACAGGCCCGACTTTCTTCCTTTATCTGAATTCCACATGTGATACCAATTGTTGGAAAATCGAGGGAGCAAATATCGGAAAGATTTACATGAGCAACCATATAAGTGAACTAGACACCACATCTTAACCCAAAACCTTAAGGCTCAGGTTTATAGGTCTTCTCCTCACTTATATGGTGATCAATTTTTTTATTTCTATCTGATATGAGACTTTACCTCACACTTATACTCCAACAGCGAACACACGCTTCCTATATGCTTTGTAGCGAAATTCCACTCTCCTCAAACAATACAAGTGTGTTGCTATCTGGTTGTAACCATGATCGCGGTACATGGTATCTGAAGGATTAGTTACTCAATTAGTATCTAACAAGATTGCTTTCAATTCCCTCAAACAATTCAGGATTGTTTTTAATTTCAACTTCTCTTATGTAGAATATCTAACACTTACAATGGCTGTGATGGATTTCTGCAGTTCTTGAGACATTAGGATGAACTATTGGCCCCTCTATAATTGCATGAGTCGGTACAACCACCATTCGGAGAAACATATGTAGGCCAGTACAATCCAATGCTATGTCCATTCACCCAAGCCTCACCTTTCCCATCCCCGTGAAGTCAATTGCAACTGGGTTACTTCCAGAGGGAGCACAAAGTTTGTCCAATACAACATGTATTACCATTAGTTAGAAGCAAAATCATTTTTCCTATTATAGCATTCCCTTAATTTTCGTTGTAGTATGGGATTGTAAGTATATCAGATGCAAACACAGTACACTTGAATAGGATAACATTGCAACAGGGATACGAAATTACCAGAAAGAAAGTCATATCTTTTCTCCTTGCTAACAACGTTCGCTGAAAACAAAAGCAGGTGACTGATGAGCAATTTGAAAATATTTAATAGATTCAATGAGCATGTAACTAAACAGATACACAAATAATAAGCACACGGATGAAGGATCAATTCATATGGTCATAAAATGTAGTAGTTCTACAACCCAATCACGGCATATATACCAAATAAGTAAATATTATGATGGTAAATATTTTAAATTGACTCCCAACCAATTAACAAGAGTTTCACAATATATACTCACACTCTCCTTGCTTTTGCTCTAATGGAAGAGGTCAAAGTTAATGAAACCAAAGGTCTGCAGTGAATTAAATAGTGGTGCCTAATCAATGGGTAAGACTAGAGACTTAAATCTATGCTCTTTTTTCTTTGCAGTAGCGTTGAGGGACAAGGTAATTTTAAAATTAAAAGCGAACAATTGGCATGAAACTCTTCAGTATGGGACACGGTCAAGTGCGCGTGAACCACAACAGACTATAAGGTTTGTAATTTTTTTTTATCAAAATGTCATTTGACCGTGTCGGACACGGTCAAATTCGCGTGTCGGCGACGGTCAACGAGTCGGAGGTGTTGGCCACGTATCCGACACCGTGTCGGCGTGTCGGGTCGTGTCCGACGCGATTCAGCCTCCGTTTTGCCGTGTCCGTGCTTTGTAGGGTACGAGTGTGGTATGCTACTTGTGGACCACGGTCCATCGGTAAGACAAAATTGGCATGAGAATTCTTCTTACACTGACTAAGGCATAATTACTACCAAGATTTTGGATTCTTCCTATATGTGATCACTAATGGGTGGTTTGGTTGGAGAGAAGAAAAAATAATAACAAAAATTGAAAAGAAATATTTAAATTAAAATAGAAAGAAAAGGTGTGGGATCCATACCAAATTTTAAAATTTTTTCTTCCTTTCTCTCCTATTTCTCCACAACCAAATATACCATAAAGAATATCAACATTGAGATTCTAGATTCTTTCTACAAGTGACTAAGACACAAGTGACACATAGATTCTAGAATCCTAGTACAAATGACTAATGCATAACTGGTACTGAGATTCTAAATTCTTCTTACATGCGACTAAGGCACAATTAACAATTATACACTGCATAACATAAAACACTAGCTAGACTATATAATCCAATTTTTTACATAGTTGTGAAAACTCGATTGGTTGGGTCGGACAAACCGGTTCAGCGGGAACCAATGGCCTGACCGATCCAATTAAGCCATCAAACTGGAAATGTTATCAACCCGAATCAACCATTTTGATGTGTTTGACAAAAATTGATGACTTTTTTTTACAAATTTTTCTACAATTCCTAAAACATATTAAACTATTAATAGTTAATTATTCAATACTAGCATATAATATAATCCTATAATATTATTTTGAACTTGATACAAATATATAATAATGCATAATTATTATCTTTATTTTGATATGATTTGATATTTATGTATTTTATACATCTTTATCATCTTTATCATACTTGTTCATGACCATTTAACAACTTTTGTACTTATTGTATAGAATCATCACATTTTATTAATTATATTATATATTTTTAAATTTTTAATATATATACCAAATAAACCATACTAATAAATAACCTATAAATTCGACATTTAACCTATTGACTCAATGTATCAACCAAATAGATTATCCTATAGATTTTCATAACAGTGACTCCAATAGTTTGAGGTTTGACCAACATTTAGTTTACTAAAAGCTACATTATTTTTTCCATAAATGTTAGGTCAATTATTAATTTGGCCAACGTTACTACATTAGTAAAAGGATTGATCAATATTAAATTGATAAAATTGACCAACATTTCATTTCCGGAAACCATATAAGAAAAATTGACCAACATTTCATTTATTAAAGCTTTTTTTTCATAAATGTTGATGAATTTTTAATTTGACCAACATTAATAAAAAAAATTGATAAACATTAAATTGAAAATATTTGAACATCATTTAATTTTTGGAAACTATAAAAAAAATTTGATAAACATTTAATTTTCTATAATCTATTTTTTCCATAAATTTTGGTCAATTTTCAATTTGAATAATATTTAATTTCCGAAAAATATGTAAAAAATAATTGACCAGCATCTAATTTTCTAAAGATTTGTTTTTATAAATTTTGGTCAATTTTAATTTGACCAACATTTAATTTTCCAAAACTATGAATATTTCTATCATCATTTAATTTTCTAAAGTCTATTTTTTCATATATTTTTTTTTCTGAAACGGAGACTGCGATAGCCAGTTCTAAATTCAAATTTCCATGTCTGAAATTGGGCCCCTTCACCTTTTTTTAGTAGTCCGTTCAATTTTTTCTTCCTTTTAGATATTCAAATATCATTTATTTTTCTTTCCAATAGTATTTTTTTATAATCTATTATTACAATTTTAAAGGTGATAAGTAGTTAAATTTACAAGAATTTATTAGTCTTTCCTTCATATTAATTTGATTTTATTATAAATGATTTGAGAAATAAAAATTATTTATTACTAACATTTGTCAATAGAATAAGCTTGATTATGAATATTATATTAGGGATTCTAATTAGAATGTATGTTAGGAGACTCTTGGTCCTTATAATATTCTCTGCCTTAATTGGTCAATAGTGTTTTATATAATGAAATACTCGAGTCATTTCTAATGCAAGCGACCACATTTATAATTGTTAATCTGGATTAGCTCCACTCATTTAGTTTTGCTTATTATGAGTTATCATATTTTTAGGTTGGGTGGAATTTAGGCAATTTAATAATAGGCTATAATTTTTCTAGTCTGCTCCTATACAGCTCTTGACAAGCCGGATTGACCTATTGCCTACTCACTTTTTTAAAATATAAAAAATTAACAAAATAAATTCACTTTTATTTAGCAAGTTAACAAAATATTTTTAACCACTGTAAAATAAAAATATATTTCCATCTTTACTATAAAATAACAAAATATAATGTAATAATAAAAATAAAATATAAGGTGCATCAATTGTAACAATAAACAAGTGCTAGAATTTTTTTTAAAAAAAAAAACTCAATGTGCATAAAATATTAACTTTAAAATGGACAATGGCAACATATGTAGTATTAAATAAAATATATTGTAATTTTACCAATTATAAAAAATAGGCCAACATATAAGTAAATAAAATAAAAAAAATCAGGCTAATGAATTGGCATAATCCATCACAAGTTAGTCCAGTTGAGGCCATTCCATATCAAGGGCGGTTGTGTGACTCATTCACAGACAATTATTTGAGTATCTCACGGCTTGTATGTTGAGAGGTCCACTTCAAGTTAATAGTTTTTTCTGCATTCTATAAATCTGATAGAGATAGCCATCACCATTGAAATTTAACAATCTCGTAATCTAGTATACAGCATATGTATGTCGGACATCAACAAAGCAAGCTAGGCTTTAGATAATACATTGAATAACATGTAAGGTCTTATTGGGGGTGGTTTTCTGTTTTTAATTTTGAAATTTTTAAAACTTAAAATCAATTTTTGTTTTGAGTTTTCCATTTCAATTTATTTTGGTTTTTAATTCTTAAAAAGTTGTTGTAAATTAAAAATACATTCCTTGAGTGTTGTCAGATCACTAGTCTACTGAATGAAAGATGGAGAAAAATCATATAAACATTCCAACCTTTGTATTATTTCAAACTACTCATTTGCATCATCCAAATCCCCAACCCGCACATACCCAACAATACAATTTCAACTAAAAGTCCCTCTGCGTTTCATCAAACAATTAGCGGGCAGTGAAAAACATGGCATGAAAAATCCCAGAAATGTAGAAGTCCACCCATAAGAATTCATCATAGTCTCAAATAAGCAACAGACCACATAAGAATGTTCTCTAAATCTCAGAAAAATAACAGTATATTTATCACAAAATTAAGCAACAGTAAAAACCCAAAATCCCAAATTTGAATTAAAAATAAAAAAATAAAAATCACCAATCACCACCGCGTCCACTAAATCGACACAAAAAATCTGAAAGCCATAACAAACACGCACTGAGTCCTTTTATTATCACCTTGAACAGAGGAAGCCATATCTAGGTACATCATATTTCTGATCTATAAAGCCCAAATGAAATTTTCGTAAAGAAAAACAGGAGAAAATTAAAAGAAATGTATTTTTGTCTTGTAAGATGGAAAATGCAAATGAGCTTCCAATGCTGGAAAATTGAGGATTCCAAACAAGAAGAATTATGGTAGAGGATTTTGAAATTCCAATGAGCTCGAAGCCATTACAAAATGTTGTTTAAGAAATATAAATAGAATTTGCTTTAAACTAAAAAAATGAACACCAAAAAGAGGCAGCAGTTTCTAATGCGACTTTCCTAAGTTGCATAAAGCATGAACGAGAATGAATAAAATATGGAAGATGCGTAAGTGTTTCCACATGACTGAATATCGTATGTTGGCATTCTAATCCAAACATTTAGCAAGAGGTTCCTACGCAACCTCCTCCAGAATACCATTAAACTAATTACTGTGGTACATACAAACGTAGTTTTTTTTAATAAGAAAGTCATATTTCATTCTGTGCTCAATGTAGTTTCTTCCTGTTACCCTTAAAATGACTATGTGCGTGTTTGACTTGCAGGTGGCAACCTACGTTTGCTTTCAGGAAGCATCCCCTTCCTTGCTTTCACTAGCAATCCAAACACACACTATAGCCATCCAAATATTACGCCGAATAAAGGAGAGTACAGCATCCAAAAAACAACTTAACTCATTTTCTAAATTGGTGGAAGCCAGAAAAAACTAACACCATTTGTGAATGACAAAATTAGGAGAGGAAAACAAGCAAAAGTCCAAAATAATTGTTTACAGGTTTTAAGGAGGGGAAAAGAGTGAAGAACCAAACAAGTGAGAATGGGGAGAGGAAGTGAAGGAAGAAGGGGAGGGGGGGAGAGCAATTGAACTTGAGCGGGGCAATTCTCACCCTTCAACTTTTCTCAGCCTCAAAATCCTCTCCATGAAACTGGTGGGAAAAAGGTTTTTTAGATTAATCAGGGGAAGTAAATCTCATTCCGCTAATTTAACTTCAACTCGGGAAGAAAGTTCCCTTCCTTTACTTTCCTTAAACATTTAAAATAAGGAGAAATACTCTCCTACCATCCCATTAACCCCCCCCCCCCCCCCCCCCCCCCCCCCCCCCCCCCCCCCCCCCCCCCCCCCCCCCCCCCCCCCCCCCCCCCTCCTATTCCTTCTATTTCCAATCTGCTTCCCTCCACTCAAAAGCATACAAACATAGCCTGAGCCCTGAGCATTGATTCCATCCAATAGTTATTAATTTTTTAGTGTTTTATATCTTTCCATGGGAAAATTAACTTCAGATTTTCAACATAAGAAGGAATTTGACACCGGCACCATGCTACCCAAGCAGAGTCAAGCATATACATAGTCACTGAAAATTCATATACACTTACGGGCATAGGATTACTAAAATAAATACAATATAGAAACTTAAAGTACAGCATTACTCATCATGATGCATGTTTCCATTATAAAAAGTTACATGATTAAGTAACGGATAAGCTTATATTCTCCACTAGCTTGCTTTAGATTTTTTAACGTCCTCCTTTTCCTGCTGCACTTCTCTCTCTTAATGCATCCTCAGCTTTTACTCTCTCAGGAACAAAATCTGAACAAGCAAGAGCAATGTAAAAAACCTTGTGGGTAGGGTAAGGTGAATGCAGGGAAATGTAAACTTAAGAATAGAATAGCATCGCAACAGGGATACCAAAATTACCAGAGAGAAAGTCATATCTCCTTTGCTTACTTACAACATGTGCTGAAAAGAAAAGCAGGTTTCAAATCAATGAGTGGAAAATATTTAATAGACTCAACAAGCATGTAAGCAGACACAAACAAGTTCCTTAATTCACATTACATGGAAAAAATGACATATTTACTGAATTACCGTTATGAATCTGATTTGGCATAAGTACTAGACTATGAGCCTCACTGTATCAAGTCGAAACCAGTATGACATTTCCTACTTTAAGACATTTCAAAGTCTCACCTCCCTCACCTCAAAAGTGTAACTAACAAAATGATCAGAAATTCTACTCAAGCAGTTCATCTTCAAGTACATTGGAAAAAAGGTCAAATTATAATTATAAGCCTAAAACTCAGAAGCCTTCAATATTTTCAACTAATATAAGAAAAATATCCAAGTTCTCATAACATTGATATAAACATCAATGTTGGAAAAACAAGCAGTTGGAAAATGTTATTGAACCATCCAGCCGAGAGTGCAACCTCCTGCTCCTTTCAGACTACATGCTTGATAGAATATGGACTATCCAGCCGAGAATCAGACCACCACCTCTAGCTGGCTGAGCAAGAAAGGTTCCATCAAGCCTAGCACCTAATATGGGCTGAGCCACACTTGCAGACTGATTGAGTCTAGAGACCGACCACCAATTATAACTGGCTCAGTCCATCACATTGCGGCTTTAGGGTTTAAAGATCCTGTGGGCCACTAGCCTAGCACAGAGAGATCTATATTCTTCCTACACGTGACTAAGGCACAATTGGCGCCGAGATTCTAGATTCTTTCAACACACGACTATAGCACAATTGGCACCGAGATTCTGGATTCTGCCTACACGTGACTGAGGCACAATTGGCACCAACATTCTAAATTCTTCTTACAAGCGAATGAGGCACAATTGGAACTGAGATTCTAGATTCTTCCTACACATGACTGAGGCATAATTGGCATCAACATTCACATTCTAGATTCTTCTTACACGTGACTAAGGTCTAAGGCACAATTGGAACCGAGATTCTAGATTCTTCTTACAAGTGACTAAAGCACAATTTGCATCACCCCCTTTTGCACACACATGAGGTGAGAGGATGCACTTGTTAAATAGATTGTGGATGATCACTCGGTTTCGTATGGAGCTTTAAGACTCCCCAGGCAGCAATTGTGTTCTTTCTAGGGTTCACAATTATACACTACAATACAGCAAAAAGTAGACGATAGAAGCCACCCAATTTCGAATATCACTGAACTCAGATATCGATAAAACATTACCTAGGTTATCGTAGCTGAGGCATTTCTTGCGGTCCTGAGCACAAAAAGCATAAGCGTCCTGCATGAATTGTTCAAGGAACTTCTCCTGCAATGAAAAGGAGGGAAACGATGAAGGAAAACGAAAGAAGGATAGACATCGAAAAAGAGGAGAAGATGACGCAAGGAATAGAAAACCTACCACAGCGTTGTTGGTGGCAAACAATGCTTCCTGAGAAACACGCATATCGGGATCTTCGCCCTTAATCATGGTCCTGATGCGATTCATCGGAAACACGCTCATTTTCGCCTCTTCTCCGTTTCCTTCTGCTGCTACTCCCTTTTTGGATCCCTCGTCTCACTGTTTTGAAGTGCCGTTGCTGAGCTTGGACTTCTTAATCTTCTTCTTGTTCTCCTCTTGTGAGATTTCTCTGTTCTTCTTCGTTTTGCCATCGGTTTTGGGGATTTCAGCGTTTTCGGTTTTCTTCTTATCGGTTTTGGAGATTTCTGATTTTTTGGTGTTCTTCTTCTTTTCAGGTTTGGGAGTGTTGGAGGAAGCCATTGTATGGAAGTGCAGTGGAAGCACTCCGTCACGGGATTTTCAGCCTCTGTCGGAAGCAGGTCTCCAAGAAGAAGCGCGCCCATACTGGGTTCGAAATTCAAATTTTTATAGCCGAACTTGGGCTGGAAATTGGGCCCATTTACCTTTTCCTAGTCAGTTGAATAAAGGGGTCTGCTACCTACACTATATGAAGTTCTTATACACCATATAATTTCTTAAAAATGACAAAATTGTCCTCAGGCATTCAGTTTACTTTTTTTGTTGGTCAGTACTTGTGTGGCTCACTTTTGCGTGTTTGGGGTGCGATTTTTTGGTGCGAGTAGGTTGGTTTTGACTGTGCATTGGAGGTGTCAATGTGTTAGGGTGTAGTTGTGGGTGGTGGTAGCGGCGTTCACAGATGGCAATCGTCGGAGACGCGTTCGTTGGCGGTGACTGCGAGGCAAGTCGATTTTAGTTTTATTACATATGGATTATTTAATCCATATGGATGATACAGATTATGTAATCCGTAAGTTAAATTTAATTATAATGAAGCATACAGATTGAGTAATCCATATGAAGCCTACGGATTAGTCAATCTGTATAGGTCATACGGATTAAGTAATACGTATGACACATAAATAGTTTTAAATTTTTTTAAATATAATTTAAAAAATATTTTAGTTGTTTATAATTAATAAAAAAGAAGTTGGATGAATTGGATACATGTTTTAATTGTTGTGGATGTATTATTATAGGTAAATTGGGTATATTACTTAATTAGGTTGTTAAGATTTCTTTTAAGTGTCATGTTTATGATATTTTTTGAATTTTGAATATTTTATTTGTAAATTTTATTAGGTATGTAATGTAAATTTTTGTTGTATTTTGTATCAATATGTAATATCGATGTTGCAAAAAATAATATATAATTGGTATTATATTATGACTTTAATGTTGTTTAATATTATTATGCGTATGTTTTGTGAATGAATAAATTTTATTTTGATTTGTTAAGATGGACAAAGACGAGTGGATATATGACAATATTATGTCTGAAGAAATTAATATGGATGAAGACATTGGAGAAGAAACTAATGCATTTGAGAATATTAATTGTTCAGTTGATTGTTCGACAGCCTTCAATACGTCCGAGGTATTTATTTGATTTAGCATTTAGTTAAAGTTGTTAAATGAATGAATTAAACTATACGTATCATAGTTAAAGTTAAAGATGAATTATCCATTTTTGTAGGTGTTCATTTCCCATGATGACGTATTGAAATGGGCTCATAGTGTTGCATATGGTAATGGTTTTGTAGTTGTCATAATGAGGAGTGACATGACAAATGGAAAGTTGGGAACAATATCATATGTTTTAATTGGTTGTCAAAGGAGTGGAAAGTATAGATCATGTTAAAAAAGGTTTGGTACCTACAACGACTAGCAGTAAAAAATATGATTGTCCGTTTAAGCTAATAGTCAAACTAGTCCCGGGAGGTGAAACTTGGATAGTGAAGCTAATATGTGGCACTCATAATCATAATTTGTTTAAGTCATTATGTGGACACACATATGCTAGTCGACTAACTGAGGAGGAGGAGATCATTGTTGCTAATATGATAAGGTCGATGGTGAAACCAAAGCATATTCTTTTAATTTTGAAGGAGCACAATGCCAATAATTATACAACTTTGAAGCAAGTATACAAAGAAAGATATGCATACCGGACGCGTATCAGAGGTAATAACATTGAAATGCAACAATTAATGAAACTTCTTGAATGCGACATGGTTAACATAGTCTGTCAGAACCGAAGTATCTTTCGGGCCACCTGGGAAGATTCTGACTCGATCCCAACATCCTCTGTCACTAGAATGTCATGGTCCACATGTCCTTCCTGACCAGCAACAACCTTAGCTGCCCGTTGTCTCCTGAGGATGCGGTGGGCCCACGGCGTTCACCCGCTTGTTCTTCATTACTAGCAAGGTGGGTTCCAAACGCTCGGTCTACAACTCTCCCTAGAGCCCGACGCAAACCTCTTGTTTTTGTCATAATCTATACCATTTCTTAATCAAGTTAGTCTAAAAATTCAAACAAAGTGATAACTTCATCAACAGTCATCTCGTACTAATCAATTTACAATTTTTATGTTATACACAGTACACACAAATCAGACAAACATATATACATACCATTGGTTACCTATCAATCTATCTAGTTTCTTTCACTTCCTTTTACTCTTAATAAAAACCAAAATCTTAGGATATAACATAAATAAATGAGTAAAATTTCTTAACATTGTTGGCAAAAAAATTCAAGTCAGTGTGCTGAAGGCTTGAAATTATGGATTGTCATCATTAGTTGGGTTGCTCTCCCAACTCATTATCACAGTCACATTGGGTAGGATGAACGGAACTAATTGAGTAGGAAGACAAGAACATAAAACAGAATGAGAAAGAAAATCCTTAACTTTGACAGAAAACAGTCTCCCATGACAATGTGTCCCTAAAAGAGATCAAAAACTAGTTTTGTCCACCAAAGATGACTGCAACATGTCAAGAATAGCCAAATGACAATGCCCTTATGAACCCTTGTCAACCTCAAAATAATTTGATTATGCAACACATCATGCCATAAATCATAAACCCACAAACTCCATTATTAGGTCCGACCAATGTTCCAAAGCCTCAATCATATTTACAAAATACCTCATAAAAACTAAATGTCTTCACCATTTTAAATAATTAAATATTAAGTATTGCTATGGATAAATAAAAATACAACTAAATACAAGGATATATGATTTCCAATATATGAGATAGAATGTTGCCTTAAATGTTAAAGAAATAACAAGTAATATATATATATATATATATATATATATATATATATATATTAATCAAATTATATTAAATTATTTAAATATGTCAATTTAAGCTATACGGATTAGGTAATCTGTAGGAAGCTCACGGATTGAACAATCCGTAAGCTCCATACAGATTACATAATTCGTATGAAGCTTACGAATTTACAGATTGCGCAATCCATAAACTTCATATGGACTACATACAATCCGTATATGCCACCAATCTTCTTATGGATTGTCCAATTCGTGACATCTCCACAGATTCACTAATCTGTATGACAACCACCACAATCCCAAATCAAAACTCATTGTCGACGGACGCGACCAAGGAGCTCCACCACCAACGCGACGACCAACGCAGAAGAAGAATGGTGCGCCATTGCCTATATGAATGGGAATGGGAGCGGAGAAGAAAAATGGTTCGGAAGAAGAAAGGTGCAGGAGACGAACGTATAACGCAGCTGTACGGTCAACAAATTTTTTAAAACAATGAAGCTAATGACAAGGGTAGTATTGGAAATGCACTGTAGTACTATGGTGCATTGGAAATTTATATAGTGTGTTAGCTCACCTATTCAATAAAATGGCCTAATTTTGGACTGCTGTCATTAAAACAAAGGAAATTGCTATTTACACTTGCTTTAATTACTCTTCATATCTCTCAATTTCTTTAGTTTTTTTAAAATACCCAAACTAACCTTCTCTACTTCCATTCCCACCTTTATCCTCCTCTCTGTCACAATTACTCTTTACTTCTTCTTTTTTATCTTAGGTTAGAGACCACGGGTGTCCCCTAACCCATTGGGTTAGAAACTAATCCTGCTTGCGATGGGTGGTTACCGTTGGCCTAAGGGAATTTTGCATAAGGTGGAAATCGAACACGGGTTGTCCACTAAACAGATCGTTCTCACTCATGTGAACGTAACAGAATCTTACACCACGACATTAACCATTTATGTCTTCTCTTTGCTTTTCTCTAAAAATAGATAAATGTATGTAAATTATTGGGTGAACCATCTAATAGGTCCTAAATCCTAATAGGTGGTGCATTAGTGAACCATCAAAGTAGATCAATAGATATAATATTTTTTAATGAATGGTTACGGTTAATTATTTGTTACCTATTAACTTTAAAATATGTTAATTACAAAGTACTCCTTAAATATTTAACAAAAATTGCAAATTTGGTTCTCTCCCATTAACTGCATCTCTTCTCTTCCATCTTCGCTAGTGTTGTCACCAACATCATCCTTTGCCCGCTCTACCACTGTCGACCTCAATTCCTTCCACACCAAGCAAATCTTGGGGCTAAACTGAACCATTAGGATTTGGACCTACTCATTGTTTCTCCAATTGTGTCACCAAACATGTCACACCATATACCACAACTATGGTCCTGTTTGGGGTGGTTGCAAGTCTCTAGTTTTTGATTTTCAAATGCATTTTTCAAAATAAAACGCATTATGCAACAATGGAGTTGAATTAGTTTTTAACTAAATTTCAAAACAGTTTTTCATTTATTATCAAAATCAAGAAAAAATATTTTGTGAATTTGGTTTTTTGTTTTAAAAAACACATTCTAACCACCACCCTAGTCACTGCCACCACACTACCACCATTGTCGCCACCATTCCACCACAACCATTCCACAACACCCCATCATTGTCGTCTCTACCACCACTACCACACCGTCGTCACCACCACCATTCTGCCATTGCCACCAACACTACCATCATTGTCGTTGCCACCATTCTGTTGCCTCCATCGTCGTTGTTGCCGTTGCTACCACTTCCACTCATAGCACCGTTGTCACTGCCACCACTACTACTATAGCCACTACCACCACCACCAACAATGCTGTCGCCGCCACCACCGCCATCATTTGGCCTCCACCGTTGTTGTCGTTATTGTCACTATTCCACCCCACCACCACCCAAAATTTTAAAAACATTATCGATGATTGACCTGATCAAGGCATTGAGTTAATGGTCAAACCAGTGGGTCACTAATTGAATGAATCTTTATTAAAAAAAATTAAAATTTTATACCCAAACTTAATTGACCTGCATGACCTAACCTATTGCATCCCTTAAGCATGACCTGCCCTGGGTCAATTGGTAACTGGTTTAACCACAAACCCGATCCTGTCATATCGAATTGTATTGGGTTCAATACATAGTCAATCTGATAAGAAACTTGACTCGACCAGACCTTTGGGTCGCGATCGAATCGATTTAATCAGTTGGGTCAGAGAAGATTTTAAAATACTGTCATTAGTCATCACCATTTCATTGCTACTACGTCCACCATCACCATTCCACCAACATCGTCATTGTCACTGTTTCACCCTCACCATCGTTATCACGACTACCACTACCATTTCATAGACACCACAATTATTATTATTGTCGTCACCACCACCACTATCATTACTGTCTCCACTCTCATCCCGTCACCTTTGTCACCATTATTATTTCGTAGCATAGCGATATAACTTGATAAGATAAAACAATTGACTCATTTTATTTATCTTTAATTTGTAACATCTTTTTAAAAACTAAAATCAAAGAATAAATTGAAACTCAACTAAAACTGATTTTAATTTTCTAAAATCTCAAAATTTCAAAACGAAAAACCTCTTTGAGCATGACCTAATGTATTCATTTTCATCTGATTTGGTTTTTAGTTTCAAATTTATTTTCGTTCATAGATTCTCACAGTGCTGTAATTTGCCTCATCGTTTTTGTTCGTTTTGTTTCAAGACTGGAGGCAGCGTGGTAGCATAACATGTATGCATATTAGGCCGTGCACACGACAGCATATCCAGGTCAAGGTGGTCGAGCATTTTCCAT
Source organism: Glycine tomentella (assembly GCA_007407185.1). Lineage (NCBI taxonomy): Eukaryota > Viridiplantae > Streptophyta > Magnoliopsida > Fabales > Fabaceae > Glycine > Glycine tomentella. Next base: position 1,562,944 of record PYAF01002382.1, read on the forward strand.
AAAACTAGAGACAAATCTCTACATACTTAATTTGAATTATGGTATTTCCAATGATGACATTAATTAACGTACGGACATAAAAGGGATGCCTTGAAATCATAGGCTATTTTACTGCGTACAAAGGGTATATATGTTTATTTTGATGTTCTAAGCCTTCAAACGTTTGTCAATGCAAATCCAATCCAACTACTGTTTTAGTTTGGCCCTATTCATCTATATTTTGAGTTGCCGAGTTTTTTTTTTCTTTGGGAACCAACTTTTTGTCCCAAGATTTCATTTTTGGTTCAGAATGCAATTAAGAGGCTCAAAGATCTTGACATTGTGTCCCAATAGTGTTGCTCAACACGATCTTAAAAAATTTCAACATAATATTTTGACATTATTAATTTAAAAATAAAAATATAGTCACAACATGAATTATTGAGAAAAAAACATCTTATAAACTATTGAGAAAATTATTTTTTTTGCAATGTTTTTTTGTTAGGATATATAACATATATATGGCAACAATTTAAATTGTTATCATAAATAATTTTGGACAAAAAAAATATTAAAATGATAATTATTGCTGTGAAAATAGAATTAGTGAAATTTGAAAAACTTTTAGCAACACAGTTATCGCCATGATATGCAATGAAATTTTGTTTGTTTATCGAGATAAGTGTTTTTTCAGTATTTTAAAATTACCAATGACAATTGTCGTTGAAAAAAAAAACTTTAATCTTGTAGTGTTATCATATACTATAATTTAAATTATTTATTATAAATCTAAAATATAATTTATAGAGTAAATTACAATTACTATTAAAGTTTTATGAAATTAGGCAAATACAAAAAAAATCATTGACATCCCTTTATACATTACACTAATCTCCTCTTCATTTTAGAATAAAATATACATTAATACTCTCTTATACATTACATTAACCTCTCAATAAGGAAGTTCTTTGTAAATTTTAAAAAGTATGGAAGGTTTGTGTAATTTTATGAAACTCGGAAATAATTAGTGTAATTTACATATTCAAAATATGTATTTGTTATAAATTTTAATTATAACATAATTTATACGTTAAAATATTTATTTAGATTTAAATATATTTTTATCTTTAACAATTTTTTTAATTTTTTTTGTCCCTAATATTTCTTTTAAAAAAATTGTCTTGATAGATTTTTATTTATTTTATTTTTTCTCCCTAAAACGTTATATAAATCACTCTATTTCACTGTTTAAATCACTATCTAAACAAATTTAGAGAGAAAAAGAGAGAAAACTCAAACTTAAAATCATGGAAAAACCACGTCCCATGCAAGGGCACCAACAACTCTGGTGGGAAAACATAAATTATTTCCATCTGACTTGAAGAGGCAATACCCATCTTCGCTAGAACATTAGCACACTGATTACCCTCTCTAAGGGTATGCTGCAGAAAGCATGACCATTCTCTACTTATCATCATATGCTTAATCTATGCAATACACAACTTAAAATATTAGCTAAATTCCTTTATAAAAATTAATTTAAACTACCTACTTATATTAACATATATGTTTGAGATCTTTGAGAACACATGAAGTATCATTTCAGGTATCAATATAAGACACAATGTTTTAATACTCAAATCAGAGCAGAAAAATATGATTCCTCATCATGCCTATACTTGCATCATTCTTAGCAAGTCTTAGTTGGGAAAAAATATTAAAAATAGAGTACAAAACTTGGAGAAATTTCACAAAGTTTATCTATATATATATTTTAATACTCAAGTCTTAGTTGGCATCTAAGATAATGTCCCCTTGATGAATTGGCGTCTCGGATGCTCAACTACTAGATATATTTTATTTTTCAGCATTATAGTCAGTGCGTGGACTTTCTTTAGCGCCTCACATTCAACTTCTAAGGATCACTTGTCTTTATTTTCTTACTAACATCAGGCATTCTCCAACATATCAAATGTTGCTTCCACAAATCTACGTGTTTTGCTTTATTTTTTAACAAAACGAAAAAAGTTCCTCAAATATGTATTTATTTATTACTAAAGACAAAACCATGTTATTTTTGTTACTTTTTATTATCGTTATCTCTTTTATTACTAATGAAATCATGCGCACAATTGATGTTAGGCAGTATCCATGTCTCTGTCTTATCAAGTGTTGGTAAAATGATTTCCACATAACCTTCCAGCTGCCTTCATTTTCAGACCTTATTCATGTTTTATCATTTCGGTTCGGAGTTACAAAAATATTATGCTAAACTAAAATTTTGGTGAACAAGAATGATGAAGATAAAGATCTATTGATAAGAATAAGATATGCAAAAAAACCTACCGTATAACCAAAATATATGTACTCTTTAAGGTGAAATAAAATAAGTGCATATCGTGTAACCAAATGCACTTATTTTATTTCACATTGAATTCCTCTCTCTATAAACTATCTCAAACAAGAGTATTTTTAGAAATTTTCTTCAAGAAGAACATTTTTTTTGTTTGCTTTTTGTTTTGGTTGAAACAAGAATAAATTTATACGTTTATATATATGGAGATTAAATTGGATAAATTTAAATTTAGAACCAAACTAATTAGAAAATAAAATAAAATTTTCATTAGATTAAATTGGATATATTTTTTTTATATAATTCAATTTGCTATCATGTTTGGTTATAATAGTATACAAGAGATGACTTCATCTTAATGGTTTAGCAAAAAAACTCGGAGGGGTGGATTTGTAAAGTAGTTGCCTCAATCACATTAATTACTTGGAGAAATAAAGATTTTCATATATAACACCTACTTAATAAAATTATTATTAGTTTTGTCACCGCAAATGACATCTAAATGTTGAAGTTTGAATTTTTTTACAGAACAGGAAAAGCAAAAGAAACTAACTTCAACTATCTAAAGTGCACAACTCCTAAAGCATCAGCCATAGCAAAAGGCAACACCAAAGGAGGACACAAATCCAACAGGGTGAATTCAACTTTAGAAGAAGAGCCCATTTTGGAGAGACAATCAGTGTTGGAGTTTTTGTTTAAACTCCATGGGTTATGAATAAAAGGTGGTTAACAATTCAAAATAATAATTACTCCTAATCGCTCTTGGGAAAGGTTAGAAAAATAACTACTCCCAACCGCTCTGATAACCAACGGTTACGATGATTCATCGCCAAGAGTCGCGATGGTTTACCGGCAACTCTTCACCAGAGTTGTTTGTTGTCTATAAATAGACACAGAGACAGTCAAAATAAGAAGTAGGAAAACTGATAGAGTTTTGATAGTCAATCTTTTCTTATATTCTCGCTTAGACATTAGTGCATTTTCATATCACATAACTCTTCACTCTTTGTGAGTGGTTTCTCAAGCATTAGCTTTGTTCGTTTGGGCTATTGATTTGAAGTGCCATCAATCTTCAGACGTTGATTCATTCTATCCTGGGAGACAATTGTTCATCAACCTTTGGCATCAATTGGAGGGAACAAATTGTCTTAAGGAGACAACATTGTTGGGCTCAGATCCTTTCATCTCTTTGCATCTGTGTCTGATTCATACTTATCATACAGGTTCTATTTAATTTGTTTTTTTGTACAGTTGTAGTAGATTATATTGTTCCTCTTAATTACTCAGATTTTCACCCTTGTGCAATTGGATATATTCCAATTCTAAATTAACTAATAGTTCCAACAATCTTAAGACAATTTGGTATTGAATTTGGGTTCAGTATATTCTATCTTTTTGTATTATATACTGTTGTCTACTATCTGTACTTTTGAATGATTAATCTGTGTGATTAATCAGTGTTTCTGTTTGATCTGTGTGAATAATCAGTGTTTCTGTTTGATCTGTGATTAATCAGTGTTTTTGTACTTTTCAAAATTACCTTTTTCTTCTGTTGATAGATCAATTGAATTGGTAGATTTAATACATACTGATATATGTGATATGAAATTTGTACCATCTAGGGGTAATAAGAAATATTTTATTACTTTTATTGATGATTGCAGTAGATATTGTTATGTCTATTTACTTAATAGTAAGGATGAAACACTTGTAGCTTTTAGACAATATAAAAATGAAGTTGAAAATCAACTTAACAAGAAAATTAAGGCTATAAGGAGCGATCGGGGGAGAATATGATGGCCCCTTCGAGGAATTCTGTATAGAATCTGAGGTTATACATCAGACGACTGCTCCTTATGCACCGCAATCAAATGGGATTGCAGAAAGGAAAAATCGGACATTAAAAGAAATGATGAACGCTATGTTAATCACGTCCGGTTTACCACAGAACTTGTGGGGGGAAGTCATTTTGACGGCAAACTATATTATTAATAGAGTTCCTCAAAGAGCATACCATACGAAGTATGGAAAGGAAAGCAACCATCCTTGAAATACTTGAAAGTGTGGGGGTGCTTGGCTAAGAACGTTTTGTATAACGGCAAGTCTAGACATATACGTCGCAGGCATGATATCGTTAGACAACTACTCTCGAATGGAATCATCTCAATAGACTATGTGAGGTCTAAAGAGAACATAGCGGATCCATTAACTAAAGAGATTCCTAGAGAGTTAGTTGGAAATTTGTCGAAAGGAATGGGTTTAAGGCCTATCAATTGTTGATCATCGCGGTAACTCTACCTTGATGAGTGGAGATCCCACGAACTAGGTTCAAAGAGACAACTAAGTCATGATCGACTGTTAAACACTGTGGAGTTTTTAAACTCATACTCATTCCTATGACAATACAGTGTATATGAGGGTAAGCTTAACGGCTTTTAATGGTTTCTTAATATGATGTGTTCAGATGATGTATGTGGAGGTATATCACAAGAAATCACCTATGTGAGTGTGAAGTGAGGGCCACTTCAATGAGAACTTAAAAAGGCCGATTCTCTACAACACTTGCAGAACCAGGAAGGTGTCCACTGCCAAAATGGACACAACAATGAGGACGAGCAATCCTAGAGAAGCAATTGTGTGTCTCCTATTGTCTCGATATACACCATAAAGGTCGACGGTTCAAGGCATCACGACCACCGATTGACCTAGTATACCGGATAGGTTTACACTAGAGAAGGTTCAAAGGTAACCCCTACCTATCTCGATGCAATTGTTTCTCGCTGAGGAATCACACTTGCATACATATTCATATGCATTTAGTCATGTTGAATTGATCTCTTATTCATGTGGGGGATTGTTGGAGTTTTTGTTTAAACTCCATGGGTTATGAATAAGAGGTGGTTAACAATTCAAAATAATAACTACTCCTAACCGTTCTTGGGAAAGGTTAGAAAAATAACTACTCCCAACCGCTCTGATAACCAACGGTTACGATGATTCATCGCCAAGAGTCGCGATGGTTTACCGGCAACTCTTCACCAGGGTTGTTTGTTGTCTATAAATAGACACAGAGACAGTCAGAAAATAAGAAGTAGGAAAACTGATAGAGTTTTGATAGTCAATCTTTTCTGATATTCTCGCTTAGACATTAGTGCATTTTCATATCACATAACTCTTCACTCTTTGTGAGTGGTTTCTCAAGCATTAGCTTTGTTCGTTTGGGCTATTGATTTGAAGTGCCATCAATCTTCAGACGTTGATCCGTTCTATCCTAGGAGACAATTGTTCATCAACCTTTGGTATCAATTGGAGGGAACAAATTGTCTTAAGGAGACAACATTGTTGGGCTCGGATCCTTTTATCTCTTTACATCTGTGTCTGATTCATACTTATCTTACAAGTTTTATTTAATTTGTTTTTTGTATAGTTGTAGTAAATTATATTATTCCTCTTAATTACTCAGATTCTGACCCTTGTGCAATGAATATATTCTAATTCTAAATTAACTAATAGTTCCAACAATCAGTGCATGCGTTAGCTTCCCTAAAAGGGCACTGAAATATAAATTTGTCGTTTGAATTCGTGCATCTCTTTGTTGTAATGAGGTTACGATTGATGATCTCCTACATATATAAACCCAAATTCTGACCATAAACGTAAACACTTAAAGTGAGCTCTAGAAACATATAAAAATGTTTTTTTTGGAATTTAAATTTTTGAAATATGAAAAATTATAAAAAATTAAATGTTGGTCAAAATAAAAATTTACCAACATTTTATGATAAAAAGTAGACTTTAAAAATTAAATTCTAGAGCTCACTTTATGTATTTACGTAACCACTCATGGTCAAGATTAATTTGGGTTGTATGTAGGAGATCATCAATTTTAACTTAATTACAATTTACAACAAAGAGATGCACGAATTCATTGAAAAAATATTTTTAAAATCAAAAAATTACTCATCTGAACAAAAAAATGACGTTTCCTATTATGGTGATAAGTGCTTGCAAAAGGTTTTCAACAACATTGAGTTTTGTTGTCACTAAATGTTTTCATAACAATAATTATCATATTTTTATTTTTACATTTTTTTGTCAACTTATTTATGTGAACAATTTAAATTGTTGTCATATATATGTTATATATCCCAACGAAAAAATAATTGTAATAACATATTTTCTCAATAATTTATAAGATGTTTTCTTAATAATTCTTATTATGACTATATTTTTTGTAATGGAAACATCGATCATGATGAGTAATATACAGTAATGCTGTACTTTTAAGATTCCATGTTGTATTTTTTTTTAATAATCCTATCTATGTGTAGGAAGGTTTTGCTAATTAAATATTTGGATTAGAATGCCATATATGATATATGGATGCCCCAGTAGTCATGCGGAAACACTCTCGCGCATATTCCATGTTTCAAGTAAGTTCTATTTATAGTTTCTAAACAATATCATTTGGCAATGGCTACGAGCTCGTTGGAGTTTTAGAATCCTCTACTATAATTCTTCTTGTTTGGAATTCTCAATTTTCCTGCATTGGAAGCTCATTTGTCCTTTTCACATTACAAGACGAAAACATATTTCTTTTACTTTTATCTCATTTTTTGATTAATTTGTGAAAATTTAATTTTTGCTTGATAAATCAGAAATATGATGTCATCACTAGATATGGCTTCCTCTATTAAGGGTGGTGAAAAGACTCAAAAGTAAACCTATTCTCTCTCCAGAACCTGAAAATCAGCACTCCTGTGAACCATGCCATAATGTGCATTTTTTTATTATCATCCTTTAATATGTATTCTTAAGAACCACATAATGCAAAACCCTGGAAGTTGGAGTCCCAGTGACACTGAGAGCAGTACTTTAACATGTTATTTGATACATTGGCTCAAATCTAGCCTAAGAATCATGACTTTCCTTGGTGGTGTCTATTAAAAATACTTTGTTGGAAGCTACAAATTAAATCCACTTCAATCAGTGATGTTTACTTTTCGAGAATTCTTAGTCTTATATAACTTTTAATTATAAAAATACCTTATTTTCAGAAGAAGAAAAAAGTTATTATTTAATGCATTGGCTCAAATCTAGCCTAACAATCAAAGCTACGCTGATGTCCGACCAAAACCTGAAAGCTAGGGAGATACATATACTATGTTCTAGTTTACCAGATTGTTAAATGTCAATGCTTCAATGGTGATGGCTGTCTCTATCCTATTTCCAGAATGAAGAAAAACTATTAACTTGAAGTGAACCTCTCAACTTACATTCCGTGGAGACAATCAAATAATTGTCTGCAAATGATCATATGAAAGATCATGTTAGAGTGAGTATTCGGAATCTAGTAGCCGCTTGTAATTTTAAAATATATTCAAACTTCTTCTAGTCTTATGGCTCGATGGTTATATATACACTCGTAGGTGTCCCATATATATATATTTTTTGAAAGTCAAGTTTGCGAAATTTCCCACCTGATCAGATCATATGATGCTTCAGGTAAAAAACTTTCAAGAGTGACTTAAAATGGCCACCGTTCGTTTCTGCACACGATTGCATTGACCTTTCTAAATACAAAAGATAAATTGGTAGATAATTGGTGACGTACTTCATGGTAACCTTAAAAAATGTAAAGGATAAAATAAGCATCTAACAATTTATGGTAACACCCTACATACGAGAGAAATCTCTTTCGGCTTAGGCTAAGTTAATATGATGATATGTTAAAGCGTGGTTTTGCCCCATCAAACATTAAAATTTTGAAAAGACAATCAGTATAATAAGCTAATTAAGGAGTTCCCGCTGGCATTCAACACCGACGAAGTAGCACTAACAATGAATTTCGTAGATCAGAGGCTAACATCCAAATCACGTTTCGCACCCAAACCCATTGTATCATCAAATTGTTTTGCAAAAGTTAATTAGGGTCTGGTTCCTTAAGTTAGCCGCTAGCACTTGATTGTTTTGCTACTTCACAAGAATTACAAGTGAATGCTACGCTATCATACTTTTTTTTTATGTATAAATTAATTACTTATTTGATCTTTTATGCCTACGAAAAATTTTACGTTTTAGTTCCTACAATTATAAATTATTATTTTAATCTTTATACATTCACTTTTTAATTCATCTTAATTTCTATAGATACACTCTTTATTTTGTTTTACTTCCTACAATTTTGACATCAAAGACTTTTTTTAATTAGATCAAAAGTTATAGATTATCTATTTAAAAAATTAATATTTTTAAATATATATTTTTGCATATACACTGATCAAATACCTAATCACCTACCATGTTAACATATTTTGACATCAAGACATACTAAAGCAAATTAAAAAATATACCTGTATAAACTAAAATGTACAAGTAATTTTTATGTGTAGAAACTAAAATGTAAAAATTATGAAGATATAAAAAAGAAATGAAAAATTAAGTTTTTCTCCCCCACACACACAACCACTTAGATCTCACTGTTTTTTCCTGCCTTCCCAAGCAAAATCCCACTGGCTATCACAGTATATTAATGCATCTCTATGACACACCACCTTTTATTGATGTATAAGCATGCAGATCTGCCAACAACTAAACTTTCTAAAGAAACAACATTACACCTAACTCAAAGAATACAAATTCCTTTTGCCCTTCTCACTCTTTCAGGGTTCCATATATTCCCCTCCCTCCATCATCCCCACATCAACAAGCCCTCACTTCAAGGACCACCCTTCCTTTCTCATCACCACCATCCCCACATCAGTCAAACAAATTAAAAGATGGTGATGATGAAGCACATTCCACTCTTCTATCTCCCCCTTCTAATAGTACTATTTTCCCATTCCACCACCACTTCAGCCCAGTCACCGGCCGCGGCACCGACCGCCCCGGCCACCCCCTCCACTGCGGCTGCCCCAGCCCCGGTACCCTCGGCGCCCCCGACAGACATCATCAGAATCCTCAAAAAGGCCGGAGGGTTCACAACCCTAATCCGCCTCCTCCAGGCCACACAAGTCTCCAACCAAATCAACTCCCAACTCCTCACCACAAGCGGCGGCCTAACCCTATTTGCACCAAACGACAACGCCTTCTCCAGCCTCAAACCGGGTTTCCTCAACTCCCTCAACGACCAACAGAAGAACGAGCTCATCCAGTTCCATTTGCTCCCCACGTACGTTTCCGTGTCGAATTTCGACACTTTAAGCAACCCTGTGAGAACACAGGCCGGTGAAAACCCTGATAGGTTGGCGCTGAACATAACAAGCTCCGGAGGGAACCAAGTGAACATGACAACGGGCGTTGTTAACGTTACTTTGGGTGGCACCGTGTACACCGATCACCAGCTCGCGGTGTATCAGGTGGACAAGGTGCTTCTTCCTCGGGACTTCTTTGAAGCCAAGTCTCCTGCTCCGGCTCCGGCGCCGGAAAAGACGAAAGGGTCTAAGAAGAAATCTGCGGACAGCACTGCTACTACTGCAGATGATGCTGAATCAGATGCTATCAGTGTGAAACAAAGGCATGTTATGTGGGTTGCAGTTCTTGCACTTTTAGTTGCAGCATTTACGTAATGAAGCATTGAACTGAAACTATACCATTGGGGTGGAGTGAAAGGTGAATATGAGCAACATTTTGCGGATACATACAGTGATTTTAAAAATAATTGTTTTTTTCTCTCTCTCACTCTAATGATTCAAGTTTCAGGTTGTATGTGGTGGAAATTCTTTGATTTATGAAGGTTTTCTTCCTTCTACTAGTTCTTTTCGATCCCCCTATAAGAAAAGACTTCATATCTTGTGTATTACTTATGAGAAATTTGTGTATAAGTTGCAAGGAAGATCTCTTAATAGAAAAATGATACAGAAGTTTTGTTAACCTTTATTATTGTATTTACAGTCAATAATTTTAGAGTTCTATAATTTGATTTGATCAACCTGAAAACATATAATATATGATAGTGTATGCAATGATTTTAGAGTTATGACATTTAATTTTTTATATATATATATATACATGCATCTAAAAAATATATTACAAAATTAAAGGGGTATTATTTTGTTGTCCCAATTTATAATCAAGAAACATTTTCCACAATTTTATAGTCCATCCTATTACGATTCTCCTAACCACAAAAGAAAACAAAATAATACTAGTGTTTAATTTTTTAAGATATTAAATATACTTATTTTATTATAATGCTATATATTTACTCCTACATTACAAATTAAAATATTCAACATGAAAAATGAGAATTTCACTCTCACAATTGTCTATCCATTTCAGTCAACTATCTTTTACTTCTATCTCAATTGAATTTCATTTTTTTAAAAATATAGAAAATTAAAAATAATTTTATTTCATAATTTAAATTATTCATTATAAATATAAAATATTATTTATATATTCAAAATATTTATTTGTTATAAATTTTAATTATAGAAAAAATGATTTATGAAGTACAATCCTATAAAATACTAGCTAGTTTAAAATATTTTGTTAGGTGTCAAAGAGTATATTTAAAGTACTCTTTTAAAAACTTTCGTGGATATATTAAAAAAAAACGTGGCTGAATTATAAAAATTAAAAAGTAAATGATACATAGACACTTAAACTTACAACATGTATATATGTTGTTAATAAAGTATATAATTAGTATATAAAGGTGTTCACATATCACTCTTTCAAAAAAAAAAAAAATTATGCTCAAAATTATGAGTTCAGCTAAACAGAATGATGCATTCCTCTCAATGTGACTCTTCGAAAAAAACTGCAGGTATAAATTATTTGTAAGAAGCCACAATTATTAATTCTCTATGATTTTTTTTTAAAGTTAGATAAGATTATTATGGATAATAATTTTTTATTTTTGAGTGTTTAGTACAATTACATGGAAATCACAAATATATATCTTTCATGAAAGGTAAGAATACTATAGGTCACAAAATTTTCTCTCTAAATGTCTAATACAATTAGATATCCAAGATTTAAATTTGAGATGACTAATTGAATTAGAATAGTTGTATTAGTTTATTCCTTCTAGTATGCAATAATTTGATATATATATATATATATATATAATAACTTTCTCTCTAGTTATTATTATTATTATTATTATTATTATTATTATTATTATTATTATTATTATTATTATTATTACATGATCAATAATATAATCAAGCTACATCAAGAAAGAAAACAGAATGATATCTCTATAAAAGTTATTTATATTTTATCTATTAATTATATATATTATGGTATCATTAAAATAAAAATTAAATATTAAAATTATTTAATATCTTTATGAAATGGAATATTTTAATTACTCTATTAATTAATAAAATATTATGTATTAATGGAATGTTTGAGTACTAGATAATTTGATCTACTAAACATGCTAATAAGCTTGGATTTCTCATTTTAAGTGTACGTGAAAAACTATTATTAAGAAAAATAAAATCAATTTTGTGGATATTTTTGTCTTGAAAGACCTTAATTCTTAAATACCAGTTAGAAAATACTCAGTACGTAGAAAAAGAAAAAGAAAGTTATCTAAATTCAGAGGATTGGTGTTAGTCTGTTTGAGGGTATTTAACACGTGGTTGAACAGAAACTTAGCAGGCAATTCACTGTTCTCTCACATCCATCCATCGTCAGTATAGTTCATAAAAAAATTGAGCCTGCGATAAATTATTAAGTGCTTTTTGGTGGAAACAAAAACAAGAAAAAGAGAGCTAACCCCTAATAAAAGCAATGCCCAAAGAATCACCTGAAAGGAAGTTGGAATCAAACTCAAATGCCCAAAGCATCATCCTCATATGACCTTTATTTCACTAAGAAATCCGCACAATCGCAAAGTGTACAAGAGAGCTGTAATATCCTCAACAAAGGCACTAAATTAATGGTAATGAAAAATTGCATCCGAACCACCCAAATTGCATCTAAGAATAAGACTGAAAAATGATAGCATCCCAAGCCAACTTCAAATTAATTAGTGGTACTTCCGTACTTGGATTAACGGGAGGATTCAAATCCATGAGGTTCTATTTATATTGGAATTCAATGAGGAAAAAGAAATTACAAGTGTTTTATTCATAAAATGATTTAAAAGTAGGGGAAAAGTATACTTCTATTCTTTTCAGAACTGTATGAAAAGGTGGCAAAATCTTAATTTAGTGCATCTAATCTAATGATAACAAGCAACTTACCAATATAAGAATTGTAAACCTCCCAAAGATCTGGCCCTCACAATATAGTAGTAATTTAAATTGGGTAACATATATGAAACCACTGATAAGTTTTTAGGTAGTTTTACTATCAATTTTCTAGCATCATTAGTGATTAAGGCAGTGGTGGATGTAGATCATGGATCAGTGGAGATAATTTATTTAAAAAATAAAAATTGATAATTATCATTATTATATGAGATAGTTGGATTCAAACACGAAGATAAGAGGAACAAAATATGAAATTTTAAGATAAATATTTGCATTTTATTAAAATAAGAGGGCACATTTATTTACTTTTACATGTGAACTGGTAAGGAAGTTCAAATATATAAAATTAAGGGGTTCAAAATATAAAATTATGGGGTGCAAAATATGATATTTTTTTGCATTTTATTAAAATAAGATGATGTATTTACTTATTCTTACATGTGAACTGGTAAGGAGGTTCAAATACATAAAATTAGAGGGTGCAAAATATAAAATTATGGAGTGTAAAATATAATATTTTAGGACAAATACTAATGATTTTATTGAAATGAGAGGGTGCATCTACCAACTCTCAATTTGTTGGGTTATCTCGGACCCTCAAATATCAAAATGAATGCGGAAGCGGAAATCAAAAAAGAGGAGCGAGAGAGACAATTAAAATTTGTTTTACGTGAGAAAACCTTTCTCAATGTGAGAAAAGAAAAACTCACGGGACCTAGTCCAGTATCAAAATCCACTATAACAAATATGGGTTACAATGAATCAAAAACACACCAAAGTGGTGGTACACTCAACCTCTCCCCAATGGTGGTCACTCAAACGAAACCTAGAGTGTTTCACTCAAACTCTCTAAGAATCTCTCAAATATGCAAGCACAGAGGTTTGCTCAAATATGTCATTCAAGACTGTCACTTGAGGCTCTCAAATTTCTGTGTTTTTTGCCTCCACCCTTACTCATCTATTTATAGGGTGAAATGGGCTGGGCCTTAAGCCATCAAATCAAATAAGATTATATCTTATCAATTAAAAGATATCTATTATATCTTATCAAATAAATATCTTATCAAATAAAGTAAGATTATCAATCAACTAAAAATGGAAATTATCCAACAAATCTCCCCCTTCCGTTTTTCAGTGAGACCGAGGTTCTTCAACTTCAACATCCCGGCCTTCTTTCTCGGCTTCAATGTGCCAAATTCATCAGTCCGGCTCCTTCACAGCAATCTTCAAATTTCCATGCTGGTACCGGCTTGGTCATCATATCGGACCAGTTCAAATCGGTGTGCACTTTGCCAAGTGAGAGCTGTCTAGCTTCCACCACATCCCGGATCCAATGATATCTCACATCAATATGTTTGGTAAGGGAGTGATAGGTAGAGTTCTTCGCAAGATGAATTGCGCTCTGGTTGTCACACATCAGCTCGTACTTACCTTGTTCATGGCCGAGTTCCATAAGGAACTTCTTCATCCACAACATCTCCTTGCTTGCCTCGGTCACGACAATGTACTCTGCCTCTGTCGTTGAAAGTGCCACACACTTCTGCAATTTTGATTGCCAAGAGACTGCTCCTCCAGCAAATCTCATCAAATACCCAGTTGTCGACTTCCTTGAGTCGGAATCTCCCCCTAAATCAGTATCCGAGTAGCCTTGCAGCTCGGCTTCACCATCTCCAAATTGGAGGCAAAAATCGGATGTACCTTTCAAGTACCTGAAGATCCATTTCACTGCTTCCCAGTGCTCTCTGCCGGGGTCTGAAAGAAACCGACTCACCATTCCAACTGCAAACACCAGGTCGGGTCTTGTGCAAACCATTGCATACATCAAACTTCTGACGGCGGATTGGTACGGGATCTTCAGCATCTCTTCTCTATCTTCATCAGATCTCGGACACTGTCTTTTACTCAGCTTCATGTGTCCGGCTAAGGGGGTGCTAACTGTCTTGGCTTTGTTCATGTTGAATCTCTTCAAGATCTTCTCAACATACTTCTCTTGACTTAGCCACAGTAGCTTCTTCGTTCTATCCCGGATGATCTTCATTCTGAGAATCTTTCTTGCAGGGCCGAGGTCCTTCATAGCAAAGGATGAGCTCAATGCCTTCTTCAAGGCGGCAATCTTCTCTTTGCTTTGCCCTACAATCAACATATCGTCAACATATAACAGAAGGATCAAAAAATCTCCGTTCTCATACCTCTTCACAAATACACAGTGATCGGCCTCCGTCTTCATGAACTTATGTTCTGTCATGAAGGAATCAAACTTCTTGTACCACTGCCGAGGTGCTTGCTTCAAGCCATAGGGACTTTTCTTCAATCGACATACCATGCCGTCGCATCCTGGAGCTCGAAACCCTTCAGGTTGCTCCATATATATCTCCTCCTCCAACTCACCGTGAAGGAATGCGGTCTTCACATCCATCTGTTCTACCTCGAGGTCCATTGTAGCTGTCATAGCTAACACAGTCCGGATCGAGGTCATCTTCACAACAGGAGAGAAGATTTCTTCAAAATCAATCCCCTTCTTCTGATTGCAGCCTTTCACTACAATCCGGGCTTTGTATCTTGGCTTCTGCCCATTCTCTTCCTGCTTGATCTGTACAAGAGGAACGGGTTCTTCACCTCGGTCACGAGGGCTGAGTTCTTCACGTCTGACAGTAACCCGGACTTGGGGCTTCGAGATGTCATGAAGTGTCTCATCTTCATGAAAGATCACATCTCGGCTTCTCACTATCTTCTTCTTGATAGGATCCCATAGTCTGAACACAAACTCGGTTTTTGGCGAACCGAGGTATATGCACTCCTTCGTCTTCGTATCTAGCTTCGCCCTTTCATCTTTAGGGACATGTACAAAGGCTCGGCATCCAAACACTCTCAGATGATCATAGGTCGCTCTCCGACCTGTCCAGACTTCCTCTGGAATATCTCCATCCAGCGGTCGTGATGGTGAGAGATTTATCAAATCAACCGCTATTCTCACTGCCTCTCCCCAATTTGCTTTCGCCAGTCCAGCATTCGATAGCATACTTCGGACCTTCTCCTCAATAGTGCGGTTTATCCTTTCAGCAAGTCCATTCAGCTGAGGAGTCTTTGGGGGCGTCTTCTCAAGTCGGATCCCGGCTTTTCTACAGTAAGCTTCAAAGGGACCACGATACTCACCACCGTTATCAGATCTGACTACTTTCAACTTCATGCCAGTCTCCCTTTCCACCATAGCGTGGAATTCTTTGAAATATTGGAGTACCTGGTCTTTTGTCTTCAGAAGATAAACTCACACTTTGCGGGAGTGATCATCAATAAAGGAAACAAAATACTGAGCTCCACCGAGTGACTTCTCGGCCATGGAGCAAACATCAATGTGGACGAGGTCAAGAATGTTCTTGCGTTGTCTGGGTTGATCTGGTTTCACAAAAGAAACCCGGTGCTGCTTTCCAGCTAGGCAGTGCGTGCAACTCTCCAGCACTTGTCCTTTCAATCCGGTCAGTAGTTGTTTCTTCTCCAAAATCTGGAGTCCTTTCTCGCTCATGTGGCCGAGGCGCTTGTGCCACAGCTCCAAGCTCGGTTCATCTCGAACATAATTGACTTCTCCACCATTGGTCTTTCCTTGCATGACATACAAGGAGCCTTCTTTCTTTCCTCGGGCCACAACCAAATTTCCTTTGGCCAGCTTCCAGATACTTCCTCCGAAGTAGTTCACTAACCCGGCATCATCTAGCTTGCCTATCGAGATCAAATTCAATCGCATGTCAGGCACATGCCTTACATCTTTCAACTCAAGTCGGCACCCGATATCTGTGGTCAGGATTACATCACCGACACCAACAATCTTGCTGGTCACCTGATTTCCCATCTTCACGCACCAAAATCTCCCTCTCTGTAGGCAGAAAAGAATCCCTTGTGTGGGGTGACGTGGAAGGAAGCACCGGAGTCAACAATCCAAGTGCAGTCATCATGCGCTATATTCAAAATTTCTCCACCAAGGAAGAATATCTCGGCATTCGGGTTAGCAGCCACAGCTGTGGTGTTCTGATCACTTCTTCTTTTGGGAACAATCTGATCCGGCTTTACACAGCCGTTCTGTTCATCATTCTGCAGAGTCCTGCAGTCCGACTTCTTGTGTCCTACCTTCCCACAGTAGAAGCACTTCAAGTCATGTTTGGACTTAGACCGGCCTCTGGACTTATCGCGTCCACCTCGATCCCGGTTCTTGCCACGACCCCGGGAGTCGGTCTTTCCTCGGTTCTCAGCAACGTTAGCCTCAAACGTGCTGGGTACACCTCGTTCTCTTCTCCTGGCTTCTTCATTCAGGAGACTGTCTGTCACGGCATCCATTGTTAGTTTTCCTTCTGGAACCGAGTTGCTCAACGTTACCACTAAAGTATCCCAACTTTCCGGTAGCGAACTCAGCAACAGCAAAGCCTGCATCTCGTCATCAATCTTCATGTTGGCTTTGGACAGTTGATTCAAAATTCCTTTGTAGGAATTGAGGTGCTCAATCATACTCATGTCGTCCTTGTATTCTAGCTTCACAAGTCGGCGAACCAGGTGTGTTTTGTTCCTGGGAGTCTTCTTCTGAATCATGGACTCTAACTTGTTCCACAACTCGTACGCGTTTGTGAACTCAGACACGTGCTCAAAGAGGCTTTTGTCAATATATTTCCTGATTGTGGCCACGGCCTTCCGACTCAGGATCTCCCACTCTTTGTCTGACTTCCCAGTCGGCTTTTCTTCAAGAACAATGGGATCATATAAATCCTTGCAGATAAGATGATCCTCCATCATCGACCTCCAATAGTTGAAGTTATCTGCGGTCAACTTGAACATATCTCCGTCATGAGTTATGCCACTGGTCTCCATCTCGGCTCCTTCAGAACCCTCGAACCTGGGCTCTGATACCACTGTTGGGTTATCTCGGACCCTCAAATATCAAAATGAATGCGGAAGCGGAAATCAAAAAAGAGGAGCGAGAGAGACAATTAAAATTTGTTTTACGTGAGAAAACCTTTCTCAATGTGAGAAATGAAAAACTCACGGGACCTAGTCCAGTATCAAAATCCACTATAACAAATATGGGTTACAATGAATCAAAAACACACCAAAGTGGTGGTACACTCAACCTCTCCCCAATGGTGGTCACTCAAACGAAACCTAGAGTGTTTCACTCAAACTCTCTAAGAATCTCTCAAATATGCAAGCACAGAGGCTTGCTCAAATATGCCACTCAAGACTGTCACTTGAGGCTCTCAAGTTTCTGTGTTTTTTGCCTCCATCCTTACTCATCTATTTATAAGGTGAAATGGGCTGGACCTTAAGCCATCAAATCAAATAAGATTATATCTTATCAATTAAAAGATATCTATTATATCTTATCAAATAAATATCTTCTCAAATAAATATCTTATCAAATAAAGATAAGATTATCAATCAACTAAAAACGGAAATTATCCAACACAATTACATATAGATCCGCCGGTGCATTAAGGTGTCTCTTTTTCTAGCAAAAGCACCTCCATAGTCATGTAGCCTAGACATAACTCGCTTGCCTTCGAAATTTGGGGACTTCAGACATTCTTAATTATATTTGGTATAAGATAATATTTGATCCCTAAGTTCACACGGCTCATCCATGAGGGCATAATAATGATGATGATCAACATTGAACACATATAATAGTCTAACGTAGTGTATGCTTAGATTGGAGTTAGGAAGATTCAAAAGTACTTTTACTTTTAAAGTAACAAATTTCCCTTTTATTTACCTTAGAATATTCAGAAATATGCATTACAATTCTCAAAAAATGTGTTTTTAACTTTTATCCAAACACAACTATAACAATCTAAGATGGGGATTTCCTTAACCCTGGCTTATCTAAGATTCAATTTGTGAAACAACATTGTAGTTAAGAAAACATGGATTTCCTATTCTTTTTTATATTTATTTTCTACACCAAATATTTTTTTCTATGAAGAGAAAGAGGGGGAAGATTCCCAACATTATTTTACTCTCTTTTTCATTTCTTAAAAAAAGTAAGTGTAACACGTAAGTGTAAAATTTAATTATAATCATAATTGATAACAACTGTGAAAAAGGCTCAGAATCTACATACATGGGGCTTGTACTTGGCACTTGGTAAGCCTCGGGTTTTGTTTCAGCTTACTGCATAGTGGAAGCATCACAATTTCATTAATGTGCATCTCACAACCAATTAAGTTCTAACTTCTAACTCCTCTTTTTCCTGCATTGCCAAGCAAAAGGTGCAAATCTCTTAATCACCTTTATCTCATCTACCTTGATGCACCACCTTAATCTCCACCAGGACCATCACAAACCTCACACAGAACACAAGTTAGTATATAATATAGGCAAATTTCATTACCAAAGCTTCACGTACGCCTTTATCCTACATGTCGCCCACCTAGTGGCTAGTCCCTATAAAAAACACTCCACTCCACATCTTCAACACATCAAACACTCTTCCCAATAACAATTACTTACCTATCACTTGCAATCCTCAAAAGCACTAAGCCTTCAATAGCAACTTGCAATTGCCTAGAGAAAAATGAAGCATGTTTTGTTCTCCCTCTTACTCTTCATGTCTTTTTGCTCCTTATATTCAGCCACAACATTAGCCCAAGCACCTGATGCAGCCCCATCAAAACCAATTGTCCAAACCCTACCCCAGTCACCCACTTCAGATACCTCTGATTCTTCCCCTGATGACATCATCAGAATATTAAGGAAGGCCAAATCGTTCAACGTCCTAATTCGCCTACTGAAAACCACCCAATTGATCAACCAAATCAACGCTCAGCTCATAACCATAAGATCAGGTGGCTTAACCATCTTTGCACCAGATGATGGTAGCTTTTCACAACTCAAATCAGGATTCCTCAACTCTCTGGCCGACAATCAAAAGATCGAACTTCTTCAGTTCCACGTTCTTCCCACTTATGTTTCAAGCTCAAACTCCGATTCGCTGAGCAACCCCGTGAGAACTCTGGCTGGGGATAACCCCGGCAGGTTGCAACTAAACGTGACAGCATATGGAAACAATGTGAATATCTCAACAGGAGTGGTTAATGCCACGGTCACAGGAGTTGTATACTCAGATAAGGTGCTTGCAATATATCATGTGAACAAGGTGCTTCTTCCTTTGGATTTCTTCAAGCCTAAGCCACCAGCTCCTGCTCCTTCTCCTGTAATGGCACCAAAAGCTGATAATGATAACTCATCTGCTGATGCTCGCCTTGGAACATCCAAGGACAGCGCTGGAGCGCGCAGTTTGATAAGTACTCAAGGAACATCGTTGGTGTCCCTTGGAGTTTCTTTAGTTGCATTGGTGATTATTTCAAGTTGAAGGCTGGCCAGACCAGACCATACAATCCATTTGATGATTTTGACTTGGTGTTCTTTTTCTGAGCTGCGTAGGAGGAGTGTTGTTTGAGGGGCATGTGAATTGTGAAGCGTTGAGTTGTTTACATGTTGTTCTTTTGATACAATTAAGATTGTTTTTGTGTGATTTGGATACAATCAAGACAACCAAAATTTTCAATCTCAAACTACATGGAGTTAATATAAATTATGACGTGAGAATATCTACAAATAGACTTACCCCAGTTTCCAACATTTGACACTATGGTAAAACTAGGCATTGGCAATCTAGAAAAGTTTGATATGGAACTTGAAAAGCAGACCAAGAAAAAAATTGTGTTAAAGAAATTTTAATAAGTAATTTCATTATGAAAGAAAAAGGAAAGACTCTAGGTTGTAGACAAATTGAAGAACCCTATGGTGACTATCTTAAAACCTTGAATTATCCCTTAGAGGAAAATGAGCTGGATGAATTTCAGGATTCAAGGCTGGTTCAGTAAGTTTCTGTGCATTTGGTACTGAATGAACATTATAGCAAAATCAATTCCATAAATTGTTACTTGGTCTTGAGCTAACAGTTTTCCCATTTTTGGCAGAACTTAATCAACCTATTGGATTTGGATTGTACTCGGTTGAAGCTGCTCTGTGGGAGGATTCAAAGAGAATGTCTAAGAATGAGGAGTATGACAGTTGAGTACAGTAGACATTAATTATGTAGCAGTTATCTAAAATGTGCTTCATTGGCCATTGTGGATATGGATCTTTAGCTAGAGACAAATGTTAGCAAGTGTCAAATGTTTTTTCATTTATTATAGTTGATCAAATAATCAATGCAAGGATGAAAAGTACTAGTATCATTTTAAAAGCTGGTGTTGAAGTGGCAAAAGATGAAGTACAGATTTTGTTGAACTGTCTCCTACTATCTAGCAGTTTTTTTTGTTATTAATCAAGAGGGATGCTAGGGGAGCCAATATGGTAAAAAGAGAAATCAACCTTTTCCCAACTAATACCATTGGAAGAGGAACTGCAGAATTCCAGTTTGTGGAGTTCCAATCCAATTATAGAAGTCTTAACTCCCAAAATTGCTGAGTTGCAAGAATTTATTTGTACAGTTGTACTCTGGATCTGTATCAATGTCTCCTCTATTTCCTGATCCATGTTATTACTAAATTACATCTCATAGATAAACAAAACAATTGCAGTAGCTCCTTGATATTTTTCAGGTTCCTCTCCCTTTCTCCAACTACATTATTTCAACAAAAAGATACTAAAAATCAGGTATCTCGTATGTCTATTATCAGCAAAGATGACAATAATAATTAGATTAAAAATCCCCATTTCCCACAACAGATGATGGGATATACCCTCCACAACTACAAATTTCACAAGCTGTTAACCATAACATTTCACCAACCTCACTCCTCCACACATCGAACACATAGTAAGAATCACTCCCAATCAAAGTCATCTGCAGGCTGGACTTAGTAACTGGAAGATGAAACAAGCAACATCTATGCATTCTAGAATATCTTAAATAAACAACGCTTAAATAGTTTTCATGCCTTGATTGTGGAATGATTTGAGTTAAAATAATATTAATAATTCCTAATACATAAAAACAAATACCTAAAAAAAACTTTTTATTTTCTAAATTGTTTTTGTTAAATTTTAAACTTATATTTAGTGCAAAAAAAGATTTGAAAACAAAAACTAAACTTATATTTTTAACAAATATCTAAAGTCTTGTGAAGGTAATAATGTAAAAGACTCTTATTTAGCAAGGAGTGTGCATCTATATTCAAAAGCATGAACTTTATATGGGTTAAAATGTCTTGTCTCCATTTGTGCTAAAATCAAAAGGTTGTGATGTCTTAAGAGGATATGTGTAAATGCTCCTTCTCTGTTCCTGATCCATATTATTAAATTACATCTTATAGATATGCATAACAGTTGCATTGCTCCTTGCTATTTTCGGGGTCCTCTGCAGCCTCTCTACATTGTCATTCTCCTTGTCGAACTACATACTACAAATATGTTTAAAACAGGCATTTCATGTTTTAGATAAAAGATGGCAAATATGCCAATAATAATTAGATAAAAGAACCTTGTTCTGCATGACAGATGCGATATACCCTCACACTCCACAACTAACAAATGTCACAGCCATAACATTTCGTCAGCCTATCATT
This sequence comes from Glycine tomentella, assembly GCA_007407185.1. Lineage (NCBI taxonomy): Eukaryota > Viridiplantae > Streptophyta > Magnoliopsida > Fabales > Fabaceae > Glycine > Glycine tomentella. The sequence continues at coordinate 1,585,041 of PYAF01002382.1, forward strand.
TATTTGGCCTCCATATAACCCCTCTCCTTCACACATGCCACTCATCAAACACAAATTGCAAGATCCATTAATTCCAATCATTCTCATTCTTCCAGAATCATCAAAGCCATCCACAGGCTTGACTTGGCAACTGGAAGATGAAGCAAGCAACCCTTTTCTCATTCTCACTCTTCATACTCCTTTGCTCCACCACCATGGCTATTTCACCAGCACCTGCAGCAGCACCAAAAGCCGCAGCAAAAACTCCTCCTACCCCAAAGGCAACAGCACCATCTCCAAAACCATTAGTTCCCACACTACCTCAGTCTCCAGACTCTCCTGACTCGGTCCCCGACGACATCACCACGAGAATCCTCAAAAAGGCCAAAATGTTCTCAGTCCTAATCCGCCTCCTCAAAACCACAGAAATCATGAACAACATCAACTCACAGCTCATAACAGCCAAGAGGCATAACCATCCTTGCACCAGATGATGCTGCCTTTTCCAACCTCAAAGCAGGCTTCCTCAACTCCCTAAATGAAGGCCAGAAAATCGAACTTGTGCAGTTCCACATATTGCCAGAGTTTGTGTCGATCTCAAACTTTGATTCTCTAAGCAACCCTGTGCAGACAGTGGCCGGTAAAGACCCCGCAAGGCTTCCACTGAACGTGAATGCATTAGGTATCAGTGTCAACTGGTGTCGTCAATGCCACCGTTCTCGGGGTAGTATACTCAGATAATAAACTTGGGATTTATCACGTGGACAAGGTTCTTCTTCCTCTAGATGTCTTTGTAACCAATAAGGCTCCAGCATTGGCTCCAACGACTCTTGCAAAGGCTCCCAAAGGTTCTAAGGAAAGCTCTTCCAACGACGACCAAGAAGAAACAAAGCAGGCTCGGAATAAATCTGGGGCACTGAGTTTGGTTAGCATTGGTGGAACAAAGTTGATGTCGCTTGGGATAGTCTTGGTGGCAGTGGCAACCATGTGGAGTTGATCCATGGAGCAGCTGCACTTTCAGTTTTTCTAAATCGTTAATTTCTTTCTTTGTGCATTTTTTGTTTAAATTTTGGTTTGTTTCTGGTTTCTTGTGTATTGATTGTTGTTAACTTGTTATGGAAAATTAATGATTCTGGTGTTAAACCATAATTGTTCTAAACATTATGGTTAACACTTAAGGCGAGGAAGAATTCATCTTTTACAACTCTTATTCTATTACTAACCTAACCCCTTAGCAATAGTGAAAATGATACAAAATTTTGAAACACAGTGTGTGTGTTTTACAGCTAACAAGGGATCCAATCTGGCTAACAGAAGCAATATGGAAATATTAGAAAAAGGCTTTACCACTTGGCTTTTGATGCCTAGATGTGCATCTAAGGGTTTGACGCCTATCAGCCTATTTTCTTTCTTCTGTTTTGCATCCACGGAGGTTAGAATCCTCAGAGTTGAAGTTTTTTTTCTTTCTTTTAGATAGAAAAATATTAGTTTGTTAGTTTTGTTAGAAATGTCAGTTGAGGGATTCAAATCCGTGACCTCTCCCGCCTCCCTTCTTCCTTCACCCTTCCTCAACCTGAGCCAACCTTATATCTCCATGCTGAAGTGATAAAGCCTGAAGCTTCATGTTCTCTTGAATAGTGTTGGGTTATGTATCCTCTTTTTTACTTCAAATAGTTTTCCCCTAACTTCATTTGCCTTTGGGTTGTGTTCCGTATGGCTTTGTTTGGAAGTTAGGAGGGGAAGGAAAGGAAAGAGATTCAAGGAGAAGGGAGGGGAAGGAAAGGGAGGGAAATAAGAGAAGTTTATTCCTCATTATTTGGGAGTTAAAAATATATTAAGAGAGGAAAATTGAGATTTAATAAGATGTTAAATATGAAAATTATATAATTTAAATGTAAAAATATATTAAAAATATATTTTAATATATTTTGAAATTTGTAGTTAGGGTAGAATAGTAATTTTAATTATTTTTCCTTCTAAAAACCCTCCAAATTGGGGGAACAATAATTTTTAGGCTTAGGAGGATTTTGGAGGAGTTTTAAAAATCCTCAAATCCTTTCCCTCAAAAATTAAAACTCTCAAACAAGGAGATGACACCATCTAAACCTTTCCCTTCCCTCCCTTTCCCTCCAAAATTCCTCTCCCAAACAAAGCCTACAAGAATATAGGTTGTTGTTTCCTCCAAGTTGCTTCCTGCATTTCTTTATTGGCTTATGGAATGACTAATCTGAAATCCAAAATGTAAAAATACATTCCAGAATAGTTACATATTTTGGCTTTCAGAATGACCAATCCAGAAGGTAAAAAAAAAAAAAAATTCCGAAAAGGGTGCAGGAACTTGGACTTGGAGCTGGGGGAAGCAACAACCAACAATATAGGGTAGATTTATTTTGGGCTTTTGATATTTATAACTCTAATTTACTAAGATACCTATTATGTCTTTTTTTATATATATATATATTTTATTAACAAAAATATATTTTTATAAAATTAATAAAAATCTTATTTCGTATCCATCTTCATTATTTTTTAAACCTTATTTTTGTACTGTCTATCTCCATTATTTGATGAATCTTAATTTTGCACTCCCATTTTTATTATCTTTTAAACCTTAGTATTGTACTTCATCTTCATTATTTCTTAAATCCTTTCTATGTATTTTCTCCCCTTTTTTTCTTCTCTATAAAAATACTAAAATTTCATACTTTCCATCAATGTGATGTTATACATATTTCACCAATCCTATATGAAATATTGTTGGTTGGAGGATATTGTGCATTGCATTTTCATTAATAACAATAAGTCACTACGACAATCACTTTAGCTAAAAGAACATCATTGTGTTGTGTTTGTTCGTCAATATTGTGTGTGACTTCTTTTAATGCTACCAAAAATTACTTTCCAGAAACATATACTTATTTCGAAAAGTAGCTTTGGGAATTATGTTTCAACACAATTCTGGAAATTTCTTTCCAAATTAGGTATACGTTTACGGAAAGTAATTCCTGGTACTTGGCAATTAAATCGATATATCGAGTGCAATTTATAGAGGTCCCAACTCTCAAAATAGCTGAATTGCTTGATTTTATTAGTACAATTGTACTCGGATCTGTATCAATGGCTTCTTCTCTGTTTTATGATCCATGTTACTGAATTACATCTTATTAAGGTTTTAAAAAATGGTTAGTAACTGCAAATGTGACCGGAATGTCAAAGTTTTTTAAGTTTCAATGACTATAATGCAACTATATTAACCATGACTGTAATTTTCTACAATATCAACAATCATGACCACGACCATAATTTAAAACTTTGCATCTTATAGGTATACAAAAACAATTGTAGCAACTCCTAAGTGTTTTTTCAAGCAGGTGCCAATTATTAGAACATCATTATCAGATGTCAAGTATCTCAAATGTCCATTATCAGCTAAGATGCCAATAATAATTAGATAAGAAATCCTCATTCTCCACGACAGATGGGATATATTTCCTTGGCCTCTGTATAACCCCACTCCCACACACGGAACACAAAGTGTAAGAAGCTTTACAATCATTCACATTCTTTCAGAAGCATCAGAGCCATATACAGGCTGGACTTTGAAATTGAAGATGAAACAAGCAACACTTTTCTCCTTCTCACTCTTTGCACTGGCTTGATTCAACAACCATGCGTTTTAGGACGCCTTAAGTAGGCAACGTTGAAATAGATTTCATGTCTCGAATGCAGAATTATTCAAGTTGAAATAAAGTAGAAATTATAGTAATAATTCCAAATAAATAAAAAGAAAATGTCTAAAATAACTTTTTATATATTTTCTAAATCCCTTTTTGTTTGTCTTGTGGAGACTTCAAGAAAACCAAATATTTGGTGCTAATAAAGACTTGGAACAATAACATCTATCATTTAACAAAAGAGAACCAATATATATATATATATATATATATATATATATAAAATAATGAGAACTTCATACATATGAGGTAAGATGTATTGTATTTGGGCTAAAAAAAAGTTGTGGTGTCTTTATTCTTTACTTTATATAATAATATTCATGGACGAGATGGAGGATCAAAATTTTAAAAACGAAAATGTCATGCCTGATTTTATTTTCAAAGTACAAAATGAAGCTTTAAAAGTTTCAATATGAAGAGCAAAAGTTAAAGCTTAAAAGTCTTCTTGAATTATTTCCACTAACATGACTTTGGAACACGGTTTTGGATTCCAAAGTCCCCTTTAAGGGATATACTATTCATATAATTTGTTATTGATCAAGTGTTAGGGAGTTAATACTGTAAAAAGAAAATCCAACCACCCAATTAACACCATTTGAAGTGGAAATGCAGATGCCAGTTGCAGGAGTTCCAACCGAATTACTTAACTCCCAAAATTGCTGAACTTCAAGAATTTATTAGTACTATGAGGATCTGTGTCAATGGCTCCATCTCTGTTTCCTGATCCATGTTATTAAATATTAAATCAAATATTGTAGCTGCTGCTTGGTATTTTTAAAGGGTCCTCTATAGCCTCTCCACATTGTCATTCCTCTTGTTCAACTACATACTACAATATAAAGCTGTTAAAAGCAGGTGTTTCATGCGTCCATTCAGTTCACCATATCCGTACTCAATATTTACATTAGTTTAGGTCACCTAAAACATCAATTTGGCAAATATGCCAATAATAATTAGATGAAAGATACTTGTTCTCCATGACAGATGGGATATACCCTCACACTCCACAGCTAACAAATTGCACAGCCATAACATTTCACCAACCTATCATTCCCTTGGCCTCTATATAATCCCTCTCCTTCACACAACCCACACATCAAACATAAATTGCAAAAACCATTAATTCCAATCATTAACATTCTCCCAGAAGCATCAAAGCCATCCACAGGCTTGACTTAGGAACTGGAAGATGAAACAAGCAACCTTTTTCTCCTTTTCACTCTTCCTACTCCTTTCCTCCACCACCATGGCCATTTCATCTGCACCTGTCCCCAAAAGCCCCAGCAAAACCACCCCCTACCCCAAAGGCAACAGCACCATCACCAAAACCATTAGTCCCCACATTACCTCAGTCTCCAGACTCCCCTGACTCGGTCCCCGATGACATCACCAGAATCCTCAAAAAGGCCAAAATGTTCTCAGTCCTAATCCGCCTCCTCAAAACCACAGAAATCATGAACAACATCAACTCACAGCTCATAACAGCCAAGAGTGGCGGCATAACCATCCTTGCACCAGATGATTCTGCCTTTTCCAACCTCAAAGCAGGCTTCCTCAACTCCCTAAACGAAGGGCAGAAAATTGAATTAGTGCAGTTCCACATATTGCCAGAGTTTGTGTCGAGCTCAAACTTTGATTCTCTAAGCAACCCTGTGCAGACAGTGGCTGGTAAAGACCCTGCAAGGCTTCCGCTGAATGTGAATGCATTAGGTAACAGTGTCAACATTTCAACTGGGGTAGTCAATGCCACCATTCTAGGAGTAGTCTACTCGGATAACAAGCTTGGCATTTATCATGTGGACAAGGTTCTTCTTCCTCTAGATTTCTTTCTAACCAATAAGGCTCCAGCTTTGGCTCCAACATCTCTTGCAAAGGCTCCTAAAGCTGCCAAGGAAAACTCTTCTGAGGATGATCAAGAAGAAACAGACAAAAATCACAATAAATCCGGGGCAGTGAGTTTGGTTAGCCTTGGTGGACACATGTTGATATCGATTGGGATAGCTTTGGTCACAGTGGCAACCATGTGGAGTTGATCCATATGGCAGCTGCATTTTGAGTTTTCTTTGACGTTAATTTCTTTTTTCTGTTTTTTTTTTTTTTTTTTGTTTAAATTTTGGCATCTTTTGTGGTTTCTTGTGTGTTTATGTTATGAAAAGGGAAAGAATCCTTGAATGGTTAACGATTCTGATGTTAAGCCACAATTGTTTCTAACATTATGATTTATATGAAAGGCTAGGAATGATTTCATCTTTGACAACTCCTAACTTATTACCTTAGCTAACCTCTTAGCAATAGCAACTGTAACATCGATTCAAAATGTTGAAACTGAGTGCCTGTGTTTTACAACTAATGAGGGTAACGGAAGAAATGGAGATTTTAGAAAAGGCTTTACCACTTGGTACTCCAGTTAGATATCTGAAGGCAAAATGTGGATATTCCCATGACGCAACTCTGAATGTTGGATATGCGGAATTTGGTTTTAGTCCTATTTTTGTTAATAGTAGAAGCTTTGGTACTCTTGGAACCAATGAACATAGTTTAGACATTAAATTGGGTTGGAATCTCTGTATAGAGCTTAATTCATCCTAAAGAGAGAACGAAGACAATTTTCATATCAAATCAAGTCAATATTAGAAGACATGGGAGAAATTATCTGTTTTCATAGTTAGCCATTAAAATGAACAGTATTGTGTTGGGTTGTGTTTCTTAATTTTCGGTTTTTTTTAGCTGCGTAGTGCGTAGTGTCAATATTTTCTTTTAAAGTAACTGATGTAAATTAAAAAAGTATTTAGTTTAATCCGTGGAGAAATTATCTGTATAGAGCAAAAGCTTATCGGAACATACATGGCAATATATGATTTAATTTGTTTAAAAAAAACAATTTGACAATAATTTGCTTTGTTTCTGTTACACGTTTATAAAGGCATACTATATCAACATATATCAAAGTATCAAACGATATAAGCATTCATATGGCATAAATACTATGACGAATTGACGATATTATCAAACAGATAAGTTAAAATAACTTTCTTGATCATATATTATCTTTAAGTATTGTGAATGAAAAAATATGATAGAAAGAGGAGATTCCACCAAAGGTGACTATCAAATTTTTCCAATGGAAATTAATTATCGATAATGTTATATATACTTTATATCAATAACATGATAACTCAAAAAAATATATTATCATGATCAATATACTCTGAAGTGAGAAATTATTAGGTGATCATAAACCATTGCTTATTTATGATCTCGATCAATCTCCTGTGACATGTATTTAAGTTTTTTAAAACATTTAACTAAATATATTTAGACCATAACCAATGAGCACACACTGCATACTTTTTGCATCCATCTTAGATCTCTAATCTTTAGAAATTACAAAAAACTATTTACATTTGAAAACACGTAGATGATCATAATAAACATTCTTACTTGACCAAAGCATTTCCATCACTGCATCACTTTGTATTTTCTGAAATACTTAATAATACTTTTTTAATCCTCTATCATATTCATTGTAAACAACTTTACGCTCATAATTTAACTATGATTGTGTTGGAGTATAGGTAAAGTCTCAAATCGTGTAAGAATGAGAGAGTTGAATACTATATAAGTAAAAGTTAAAGTGTGATATGTCTGATTCACTTATATAATTACTTGTGACTCATAAAATTCATTAATTTATCAAGGATTAAAAAAAAGTGTCTATGACCAAAAACAAAATAACACATTATATTTTAATTCATATTTCATTTAATTTGGTACATGTATAATTTGCATTAACTTTTTAGTAAAAAGTTTTTTCAACATCACTTTCATTATTCTTATACTATAATTTTAATCTTCATTTTTATAATTTGACTGGAAATTTTTATTTCTTTTTTGTCAGAATGCATAAATATGGTACATGACTATTATTGTGTTTAGTGCATGCAACCGAGGAACACTTGAAATTCTGTAAGAACTTACACATTGGACGAAAAGGAGAGCTTCTTGAGTGAGGGTGAAGATGCTGTGCTTATTAAAGACAATTATTTAGGAATTAGGAGCAAAGCTTTATCATTCTCACCACAATATGTACCTATCATTCATCCCAATAATAATAAGATAAAAGATCTTTGTTCTACATGACAGATGGGATATACCGTCATACTCAATATCTAACAAATTTCACAGCCATAACATTTCACCAACCTATCATTTCCTTGGCTTCTTTATAACCCCTCTTCTTCAAACATCCCACACATCAAACACAAATTGCAAGAACCATTTATTTCAATCATTCACATTCTTCCAGAATCATCAAAGCCATCAACAGGCTTGACTTAGCAACTGGAAGATGAAGCAAGCAACCCTTTTCTCCTTCTCACTCTTCCTACTCCTTTGCTCCACCACCATGGCCATTTCACCAGCACCTTCAGCAGCACCAAAAGCCGCAGCAAAAACTCCTCCTACCCCAAAGGCAACAGCACCATCACCAAAACCATTAGTTCCCACACTACCTCAGTCTCCAGACTCTCCTGACTCGGTCCCCGACGACATCACCAGAATCCTCAAAAAGGCCAAAATGTTCTCAGTCCTAATCCGCCTCCTCAAAACCACCGAAATCATGAACAACATCAACTCACAGCTCATAACAGCCAAGAGTGGCGGCATAACCATCCTTGCACCAGATGATT
>PYAF01002382.1:1604853-1657123 GCA_007407185.1 Glycine tomentella
TAAATATATTTTTAGTCTCTCAAATTTAAAAGTAAATCTTTGCTAGTCTCTCAAATTCTTATATGATTTTTTAAATCTAATTTTGTGTCAAATATATACCATAAATTGTGCACCTAAACCAGAAAAAAAATAGTGAAGATGGACTTAATTAAAAAAGCCTTTTTGCAAATTTGAGAGACTAACAAAGATTTACTTTTAAATTTGAGAGACTAAAAATATATTTAAATCTTTTGTAGATATCGTTTTCAAAATAAATTATATTTAAAATTTATTATGAAATATTATATTTCTTTGAGGACCTAAATAATGTAAATTTTAATTTAAAGACTAAAATTAAATAAAAATTTAAGAAATTAAAGACAGTTATTATATTCAGAGTTTTAAAACCCGATGAACTCATCGGGTTGATCCGCGACTCAGGTCGAGTCATAAGTTCAATCGGCTACGTTTTTGACTCGAATTGACTCGACCGGATTTATGGTCGAACCAGTGACATGTTGACCTGAACCGACCTGAACCGAATCACTTATCTTTTTTTCTTTTACATTTTGTTTTTTATTTTTTTGATTTTGAGTTAAATTGATCTTTTCATTCATTGTTGAATATTTTTTGTGGATGCAATTACATTTTTCATTGAATTAAATTGATTTAGAAGTTACCACAATTGTGGTTGAATTGCAGATGAAATTGTGATCCCAAATTATTTTTTAAAACTGTGGTTTGAAATTTTGGATTGATTTTTTATATTTTATAATATATATTGATGTGATATGATTATGTTTTATTTTGGTGTGAATATTGATATATAAATGTTAGAGATAATAGTCATTTTTTAACTTGTGTTCTTTATATTTTATTTGTATTTTTAAGATTTTTGAATTTCAATGCATCAAAAGAAAGATTATAAGATATGTATAAATTTTTTATATTTTTTTATTATAGACCGAGTCATGCGAATCAATAAATAACTCATTGATTCGACCACTGAGTAACCCAGTATGATGATCGGGTCAGTCAACCGATCGATTTTTAAAATTATGATCATATTCATTTCCCTTTTTTTCTTATTTATTCTCAATTTCAATTTGTTTTCAAAAAATATACTCCCCTATTTACTTAGCAAAAGGGAAGCGGATATAAGAAAAGACCCTAAATAAATCTTCCATTAAATCATCTCATAATTTGGAATCTAATCCAGTTGGATTTGAAATGGTGTCGGGTTATATTGATATGGATTTTCTGATATTTTATAGGCAATTCGAACCAAACTAACGAACTACCCGACAATTGGATCCATCTTTATTTTCTATCCTCGCACCCGTTTTCGGGTTAGTCGGGTTTACGGATCGACCCGTTTCGGGTTAGTCGGGTTTACGGATTGACCCGTTTTGCTTACACGATAAATTGGGGCAACGCATTAAACCCTAATAAAACCCCACTATCATATTCATCGATGGGGAAGAAGAAGGATAGAATCGTTCTTCCACCGGAGCTTCCGCCGGAGATTCCCGACGAGGAAGTTGAAGTTTCCGACGATGACCTCCAATTCGTCAAGGAGAACCGCGCCTATGCCTCCTTGCTTTCCACCTTGGACACCCGTTCAATCACAAAGTTCGGTTCTTTCTTTCAACCCTTTTTCTAATCTTTTCTCCTCTTTTTCTTCTTCATTATTTTATAGTGTCACTCCTTACTTGCAATGCTATATTCTGTGTAAACTGTTAGCTAAAATATCCTGTTATAAATAGGGAAAATTATAAATTTTGCATATTCGGATTCTTTGAAACCTTTCCGTGGTAGTGGAGTTTATGTTAGTATTTGAGAAACTTGGCTTATCCTTGTTTATTGTCGACTTTGACTGTTTAGGTGAAATAATTGAATTATTTTACTTCACCGTTTATGAAAATAGAATTTTTTTACAGACTTATCAGTCAGAAATTTCCATAGCATCATTAAGCTTTAGATTGGTAATGAAAAGTTTTTTTTTTCTTTTTGCATTAAATTTTTTTTTGTCATTCCTTGTACTGTGACAAAAAGCTTCTTGAGCCTGCTATTTGAATTTTTAGAGTAGGCATGTAGCATGCTTGTTATCTGACTTATCTCCTCTCGTCACTTGTACGGTGCGGAAATGTCTTCTGAATTGTAACCGTTTAGCTTATGTGAATGTACATTGTTGTTATGAGTTTTATATGATGGGTTGGAAATAACTTTCCCACACATCCTTAGGCATGTTACACGGGTTGCTGATGCCAAAGATGATGCATTGGAGAAACTTTATGAGAAACGCATGCAAAAGAATGCCCTCAAGAAAGAAAAAGAAGAAACTGGTTTGCAGGTTGATCGTGTAGATGCTCTTCCAATCAAGACATTGGATGGAAAAATCCATTACCGGACAGGTATTTAGTGTTCAATATATAATTTATTCATTGTTGTCATCTGATTACTCTTTTATTTCTTTTATCAAGTGCTTTGGTAATGGATGCTGTTCTCACACTCTGCAGCTACAAAGACAGTATCGGAAAATGATTCAAGTGAAGAGGGAACTGGTGAGGATGTCAATAAAGACAAAGGTATGGTCAAGCTAACTAAGGCTGAAAAGAGAGCCAAGCTTAAGAAAATGAGAAAAGAGGCAAAACAACAAGGGAAAGAGGTGGCTAAAGAAGAAGTGGAAGAGACACCACAAGCAGCAGTATTGGTATTATCAAATCAAATTAACTATCATTTTACTCTTTTTATGGTTTTAACAAAGATCCTTTTCTTTTTTACATCTGATACTGTATCAATTTTCAAATAGAATGCTTTGTTTAAAAAGAATCTAATGCTTGCATGTCACTTAAACAATTATATCCATTAAAAACATAGAAATGCTAGCAGCACACACTAGTGTTAAGTTATTTTCATGTGTGTCCCCCTAAATAAAGAGTGTGCCCAAGTTATTTAATAGGATCTACATTCCACATAAGTTCACCTAATAGTAGAATGTGCTGGAAATATTGTGTTGCAAGCATTCCACTTAAAAGTAAAAATAATTTTTTCATATATTCTCTTGAAATGCCAACTTTTTTTCAAGACTAGAAATTATTGAACCTGATGTTGTGCATAATTTTTTGTATGTTCTCTTTACTTTTGTTTAGGCTGAGGTAAAGGAAGATCTTACTGCTGAGGAGGCATTTGAAAGTAAGAAGCATAAACTTGCAGAATTGGGGAATGCCTTGCTTACAGATCCAGAGTCCAATATTAAATTTTTGAAGGAGATGGTGCAGATATCTAAAGATAATGATGATACCATTGTTAAACTTGGACTTCTATCCCTCTTGGCTGTTTTCAAAGATATTGTCCCTGGGTATTGCCTGATAGTTATATATTACATATTATATTATAATGCACATTTATATGTAATGATGATAGTATGATTATTTTGCTTTGACAATCAATATTAATTCTATTTTTATTGTTTCAACTTTCATGTCAATGGATGCAACATGGCAGCTATCGGATCAGGCTTCCTACCGAAAAGGAACTAGATATGAAGGTTTCAAAGACTGTTAGAAAGATGCGTTATTATGAGTCAACTCTTCTTTCTGCATACAAGGTTCATATTCATGCTTAAGTGTTACACTTACTATAATTACTTTGTTTAGCTGAAACATAGTCATACTGTCATATATGACTTCCAGTTCATGTGCTTGCAATGGTGCTTGTTGCCTTTTTCTTGAACCTACTTGCTCCATTGGCCAATTTTTTTTGAGATATCTTGTTTGAAATTGTTATAAAATATGAATTTTGTTAATATTTGTGCCACTAAGATGTTTTCTTTTTTACTTTTGTCATGTTGTCAGGCATACTTGCAAAGGCTAGTAGCCTTAGAAAAGAAGCCTTTATTTCAGCATGTAGCAGTTCGTTGTATTTGTTCTTTGCTTGATGCAAATCCCCATTTCAACTTTCGCGAAAGTTTGTTGGATGCTACTGTCAGAAACATAAGCTCTCCTAATGACGCTATAAGGTTATGTTGTATGTTTGCTGTTGACCATACTTCATTATAATAAGCTTTCTCCTGAATTTTGTGGAGTTTCCTTTGGAAAGCATGAAATTAGTTTTATAAATGTTATTCAAATTTTAGGGTGAAGATTCAATTATCAGAAAAAGGAAACTATGTATGCTTTCATTTGGGACATAAGGCAAAAGTCTATGGTAATTGGGTGCTTGTTGGATTAAAATTTAATAAGCTAGACTGCCTTGTGTAGTTCTAGTGTACAATTGTACATAGATAATTGTTTATAATTTACTGGCCGTTGGATTTTATAATGTACAGAAAAAATATTTTTCTTTCTTAATGGAAGTTCCTTTGAGTCATTTATTGGGGGAAATAATGTGTGCATATTGATTTCTTGAGATTGAGGTGGTGTTGGAGAGTATACAGAATATTTTGCCAAGTTTTGGAAAACGTACCTTATTGAGAAGAATTGGAGGATGTGAATTATATTCTTGAAGTTGAATTGAGGACAGATGACTTGGCATTTTCCAACATCATTGTGTCTTTGTCCATTTAAACAACTATCGTTTAAAAATAATACATGCTTCAGGTGTGTAGTCAGTAATGAATTCTACCACAGGAACTTGTTGCCAAGTTTCATAACTAAATATCTTGTTTTATTCCATGATTAGTTGTGTCTCTAAGCACTGTAACAATATTTCTGGTATTAGTTACATTTATTGTGACATCATTCAGTTTTCCCTGGAAGCTGAGTTCTGAAGGCCAGGCAGGATTCTAATTTCAATTTCTCAATTAGTAGAATGACTCAAAGACATACAGTTTTGTATACTCAGCGTCAATTTTTAACATTGATCCCTGGATCTTTTGGCAAAACAATACCTTGTTGGTTACCACTTACCAGTTATTTTCTTGCTTAGATAATGCATATGGATAATGATTTTTCTATTCCATGATACTTGCTATTGTGTACCTGATTGAAATTTATTATTGACACATACAGGAAACTTTGTTGTTCCACAATTAAGTCACTCTTTGCAAATGAGGGTAAACATGGGGGTGAAGTTACTGTGGAGGCTGTTCGATTGATTGCCGATCATGTTAAAGCTAATAATTGCCAAATGCACCCAGATTCCGTTGATGTATGACCCACCCCTTCCAATATTTGTATCTTTCATTTGAATTCTGTACTTTGCCAATTTACTGTTTCTCTAGTCAGTTGCTATTATACTTTTTTGTGTGGTAAAATCATCAAGGGGCTGCTTGTGTAAGCTGAAAAAAAGTTATTCTATGATACAACTATGTTTAGAGCCCCCTCCCCTAAGTAATTATTTTAGCTCATGCCATGGGTAAAGAACTTAAATAGTTTTATTTTTAGGTTTTTTCCTCTGAAAAATTTATGATATATTTTTTAAACATGTTTTAATAAAAAAAAGTGTTTTTTTTTTTCTCAAAAAGGCACAAACAAATTGTGTCCTGTAGCTATTTTAGTGAAACCTATTTTATTTTATATGTAATGTTTAACAGAGCTGTTTAGTAATGATTCTTCTTTGCAATGCCTTTTCAGGTTTTCTTGTCCCTTTCATTTGATGAGGATCTTGTGATGGCTAAAAGGATAGAAGACGATCAGAAATTAAAAAACAACAAAAGTAAGAAAAGGAAAAACTTGGAGGCATCAAATCAGTTGGAGAATGATAGAAAGAAAAGTAGGAAAGAAATGATCTCTAAGACAAGAGAGGAGGTTATTACTTTTCCCCATAAAAATCACTGTTCTGGTTTTTTCTTAGGGATGATATTGTAGTGATGTGTTAGTTATGTGTTTGTAGGTTGAAGCTGATTACAAGGCTGCATCCTTAGCCCCAGATGTTATGGAGAAGAAACAGATGCAAACTGAAACACTCTCTGCTGTCTTTGAGACATACTTTCGCATTTTGAAGAATACAATGCAGTCCATAGGTGCCAGGTGTGTTTTTATATCACATATATTACTATATCAGAGGGAAACATTAGTGTTCTCAGTTCGTAAACCCTGTTTTCCATTGAATTAGATTCATTTTTTTTTTTTTGTTTTTGTTCTTTATATTTTGCTGTGTTAATATTTCTTGTGTAGTTTTTGTTTGTATGTAACTAAGTAAGTTTTGAATGAGCATTCATCACTTTCTGTCATGATGGTTGATAATTTTCCCTGACTTTCTTGCTCAGGCCTGAAGCAAACGCCGGGGCATTATATGCTGCTGCAGTGGAACCCCTCCCTTTGCTTGCCCCATGTCTGAAAGGACTGGCAAAATTTTCACATTTGATTGACCTTGATTTCATGGGTGATCTAATGAACCATCTGAGAGTACTTGCTTCTGGAAGTAGCAACTCAGGCAACACTTCTGACAAGTGTTCTAAATGTTTGACCGTATCAGAACGTCTCCAGTGTTGCATTGTTGCTTTTAAAGTGATGAGGAACAATCTTGATGCCTTGAATGTTGATTTACAGGACTTCTTTCTCCATCTTTACAATCTTGTACTTGAATACAGGCCAGGAAGGTTTGCATTAAATTTCTGTCTGAAGTCTCCCTTTCATTTGTTTTTTTCAATTTCTTTTTTTTTTCAAAATGACCAGTATGTTCTGTTTCTGAAAATCTACTAGACGCATGCAGGATAGGTCATTGCTGTGGATATCTGGATATGATATTAATGTACTTGTTTTTGTGGTGTCTTACGTGCTAGTTTACACACATAAGTATGCATATAAATTTAGTGACTACAATACATCCTACAGATCTCTGCCTAACGACTCGAGCTTTTAGAATAAGTAGGTACCAAACTCTTCATTATCCTATAGTTAGGAATACAGTCTTTTCTGCCCTCAATTTTCTAATTAAATTAAAATCTTAGCCTGAGGTGGAGTGTGCTTGCATATATTGACACCTAAAGCCCCAGCAGCTTTTTCATGAATGAATGCATTAGAGATTTGGAGATAAAAATGATTACCAGGCCTTCACCTAACTGCAAGTGCTTTTAGAATCAGTTAGTTCCTGTGATATATACTTTTGTTAGAAAATTGATATTGTTCCATATATGCATGATATAATATATATATATATCCAATAGAAGCATGGAAACATAAAGTGCTATTGAATTTTGTTTTTGTCTTTTTTAATTTTTTCCTTGTTTAAACTTTAATGTTGTACGAGGAGATGCACCTTATTAGTAAATTTTTAGTTTTATTTTAAGCTTATTCCAGTTAATTTATATGCTTTATTTTTATGAGACAGAGATCAAGGAGAGGTGTTGGCAGAAGCTTTGAAGATAATGTTGTGTGATGATAAGCAACATGACATGCAGAAGACGGCTGCATTTATAAAACGATTAGCCACGCTTTCACTGTGTTTTGGATCAGCGGATTCCATGGCTGGTATGTTTTAATATTCTTATATCAACCTTCAATTTCATATGCCCTACTGCCTTAGGTAATAAAACACAGGAAATAGAAAACTAAAAAACACAAAAGAGAAACAAACTTATATTTAGTTTTCCTTTGAACCCATTTCAGCCTTGGTCACAGTAAAGCATCTCCTTCAGAAGAATGTTAAGTGCAGAAATTTATTGGAAAATGACATTGGAGGGGGCTCTGTTTCTGGCACAATTCATGTAAGCTTCTTTCATGTATTATTTGTTTACATTAAGTGCAGAATCTTTGCTTCATATATTCTCCTTTTTTTTTATAGTTTGAGAAATTTAATTAAATGAGGAAAGAGGGTGTACAACTAGAGTGCAGATGTTAAGTTATTCTCCTAAGGAGTCATAATAAAAGGGGAAAAAAAAGGAAAATTAAACTGGGTATGCCAAAAGAAGTCCTCCGTTCCTTGTAAATATCCATCCACTAGTGATATTCTCTTTCGGAACTCCATTTCTAGAATTCTTTACGATGCCAAAAAGATAAGTTTAAGGTGATGCTTATTTTTCTTGAAGTTGCATTTATATGAAGTTAAGGATAATCTGTGACTTTGGTTTGTCAGTGTTTATATTGTGTAAATAGGTAATCTTTTATTTAAATAAAATGCTTGTTACAAACATTTTTGCTAGGTAAATACATTTGGGTGTTCTTTGTTTGCGCTTCTTCTCTTTTCAATATATTATTAATTATTAAATTACTTTCACATCTATGACCTTAAAGTGTACTATAATTATTTTTCTGGATTATGTAATTGCTAATAATACAACAAAATTATGCATTAATTCAAAATCCTAATGTACAAAGTGTTAAAGCATGAGACCTCTTGTTTAGAGATAAATGATAATGACAAGAATCTGGTATAATTATAAAGGAAAGGGAAGGAGGCAGAAATGCTTCCAAAGTAATCTGCATCAGCCTGAATCTATTCTTTTTAATTAAAACATTATTTTGTAGATGGCTTATTTTTTAAAGAAAGACTGGGTATGATTTTTTTATATTTCAAAGGGTCTATGGAAAAAATGCTAAACGTGTGAATTTCATTGCAAAATATTTTAGTGAGGACCATTCTTTTTCTGTATGCTTATATGGATTGTCTCCCTCTTTGGTATGCAGAAATATCTACCATATTCCACAGACCCCAATTTAAGTGGTGCCCTTGCCTCAGTACTTTGGGAACTCAGTCTTTTGTCCTGTCATTATCATCCAGCTATATCAACACTGGCTTCGGGCATTTCAAGCATGAGTACTGTACATAACCAGGTCCTTTTATCCAAGTCCTCTCCTCAACAAGCTTTTAAGGAAATGTCTCTGGACCAGGAATTATGTTTCACGCAACAGAGTGACAGTATAAAATTAAATAACAAGAGACGAGCAAATGGCCCTGCTATTTCACCTTCGGTTGGTTCTACAACAGTTACAAGTTCATTTGATGACAATGAGTTGAAAAGGAAACTTAGTTCCCATTTTATGGTTCTTCATGACATAAAGGAGAACGAAAGGTTGAGAAAGGAGTTGGATTGGACTACTCTATCACTACAGCTATATGAACAATATAAGAAACGATCGAAACAAAGTACATGATCAGCCATTAGTTTCAGTTATAGTTACAGTTCATTTCATTTCCGGTGGAGATAATTCGCAAGTGTGTTCCTCAAACAAGTTTCACCACATTTGAGTGCATGAATATGAATATGGAGGAGATACTTCCTATCGAGTGTTTGGTTAAAAGTTTTTTTTTTTTTTTTTTGTTGAGTTAAAAAATATAACACTCGATTTAAAATTGGTCCTCCACTGTTACAAGTATTTAATGAATTTTTTATTGACTAGTTTTCTTTAAAAGGTTATTTGTTTGGAAAGATTAAAGAATAAAAAATAAAACAAACACCTACAAACTTATTTTTTCAAATCCAATATTTTTAATTTGTTTAATTTTTTATTAAATAAAATATCAAATATATTATTATATAGACTAACATACTGTATTAAATATGATTTAAAAATTAAAATATAATAAACAAGTTTAAGAATCACACTCACTAAACTTAAAAATTCAGAAACTATTACAATAATTTAAAAAATCTAATATTCTCAAATAGTCAAACAAATAGCACAACAGAAACTTTAATTAAATATAAAATAATTTGAAATAAATTAAAAAAACAAAATAGATGTTTCAATTAGGAGTTGAACTCTAATTTTGTAACAGTAATGGGTGAAATTCTAAGAACTAGGAAAAGAAAAGATCTCACTCTTAGTTATTAAGTTTGATAACTTTTAAAAATTTAATATATATATATATATATATATATATATAATATAATAATAAATAATAATAATTTAATACTAATTAACGAAAAAGAAAATAATTCAACGAGTTCAGATATTAAAACTCATTATTCAACTTAGAATTCAATGGATTTAAAGGGGTTAAGTTGGATTTGATCATTGAAATTTGAAATCATGACATGTTGTGGTATAAAAAATAATCCAACCCAAACTATTTAAGTCAATTCGGATTTTTGGATGACCAATACCCATGAATACATCTAATTCTTAGACTTCTATTAAGAAATATAATTCGATTGATTTAATAAAAAGAAATATAATTTGATTGATTGAACAAAACATATGTGAATTATGATAAACTCTAATATATATTTTTAATTCTTACATATTAAAAAAATTCATGACCTTAGGCTACCAGTTTGTCTAAAAAAACGAATCAGAATTTCCTTCAACAATAATGAATGGGCCTAAAAATATTACAACTGTGAGGGAGAAATCCTGTAGTTCCAAAAAGAATTTCTTAAAAACAAATAGACAAACATCATTAAAAATGTATTTTAATGAAAATTTGTAGACAAACACCATTAAATTAAATTACGAGTAAACATAATTTATTTATTAAACATTAATACTTGTTAATTTTAAAGTAATCTTGTCTAATTTTTTCATTTTTTTAGGAGATTATAAGCTTTGATGGGACTTTTTTTCTTTTATTTTCGTTAATGGTACAATTTACTATCTTAATGATTCAAGTAGTGAAAGTTTTAATTTTCTTAAAAATAATGTTAAGTTGTAATTGTAAACAACTTCTAGTTATGGAAGAGAATATTCACGCAAACAAAAAAAAAAAGTTATGGAAGAGAATGGTGAATTTATAGCTGACAAAACGAAATTATATTTAAACATATTTATACTTAATTTACCGAAAGCTGCTGCGTATATTTTTGTGTATCTAATTTGCTGGGAAATCATAGTTTATACAAAGTCGCATCACAAATACGATTTTCCCATTTAAGTTATATTTAAAAATCTAACTTATTTACTTTTTAAAATACGCAAGTCGTATCGAGGAAATATGACTTATGTAATATATTAAAGAATATGTAAGTTATATTCATGACAAGCAACGCAATTAAATAATATTTAAAAAATTAACTCACATTTTATAAGTATAACTTCATTTTGGCAAGTGACATTTTCTAGCTACAACTTACATTATTTTAGAATTTTTATTAAAAGTTATAGTATTATTTTTTTTTCTTAATTCTCTTATTTATTTTAAAGAAAAAAGCATCATAACAAATTTGAAATTTTATTTTAAAGTAAGTAAAATCTGATAAATAATTATTTTCATTAAGGATCAAATTTGATTATTGTTCAAATTATTCAACTTTAATTTTCATATATTAATGATTTAATCACTTAATATTATGATAAATTACATAAAAGAAACATTGATGAGATTAAAAAGTACTCCTGAGAATGGTTTACTCCCCATTCATATAACTCAATTACTCACAATTTCCCGAAAACATTATGAATCCTGATCATGAGTAAATATAAATGCCCTATACAAAAGCAGTTTTCATACATTGTTAGCCTTCCCATTTCACAAAAAAAAAGAAGAAAAAAATCAACCAGGTGAAGCATCTTAACTGAAGTAACCCTTTAGCAGAGTTTTGTTTGTAACTTACAACCGTATATCTTCTTTGATGCAACACCTCAATGTCCTTTGCCACCTATTAACTCATTGTATGATCACAAAGCCTTTCACCTACCTTTCATTGTCTCCCGCTCTCATATTTACTCCATAAAACCCACCTCCACCATAACAACAAATGCATCAAGTGCTCATTGCCAATACAAATTAAACCATTTGCATTCATATCCAAAAGCATCACAGCCTTCATTCATCAAAACTAAAACCATGTTGAAGAAGCAAACTGTGTTGTCCTGCTCACTAGCAATGCTAGTTTCATTTATGTATTCGACCACCACCTTAGCCCAATTATCATCAGCTTCTGCCCCTCTCAAACCGCCCCAACCTGCTCCTACCATACCAGCTGCAGCTCCTCAACAACCATTGGTTCCCTCATTGCCACAATCACCAAGCGATTCCACTCCTGAAAGTTCTCCAGCAGTTGACATTGTTGGAATCCTGAGGAAGGCAAAGTCATTCAACATCCTAATCCGCCTCATGAAAACCACCCAATTGATCAACCAACTCAATGCACAGCTCCTCACTAGTAAATCAGGTGGCATTACCATTCTTGCTCCTGATGACACTGCCTTCTCAGAACTCAAAGCAGGGTTTCTCAACTCTCTTTCTGATGGACAAAAGCTCGAGCTCTTACAGTTCCACGTTCTTTCAGACTATGTCTCTAGCTCCAACTTTGATACACTGACGAACCCTGTTAGAACACTTGCAGGGGCTAAACCTGGAAAGGTGGAACTGAATGTGATAAGTTACGGAGGGAGTGTGAACATCTCAACGGGTGAGGTTAACACCACCGTCACTGGCATTATATATACTGATAAGCATCTTGCTATTTACAAGGTGGGGAAAGTGCTTCTTCCTATGGACTTCTTTGCAGTTGCTAAGGCACCTGCAAAGGCACCCTCTTTGGCTCCAGAACCTTCAGCAAAGGCTCCTAAAGCGGATAAGGAGAATTCACTGTCCCCAGATTCCTCAGAATCATCTCAGATTAATTCTACAAATGAGAATTCTGGCTCTGTGAAAATCAATGTGCATGGAAAGTGGGTGTCCCTTGTTCTTGGACTAGTTCTCATGACTGTATTGTTATCATAAACCAGAAAAGAATCCAAGCTATTACATGTCATACAGCTAATACTTGGGGGAGCCACTATTGAAACCAGCAATGAATTTATCTAAAAAATAAAATTTGTAATTATTGAGTGGTAAATTTTTTTTTAATATTTATATATATTTATATAATTAATTAGGATTAAAAATAAAATTTGACACTATCTAAAAACAAAATTTGACATTACTTAAAATTTGACACTACCTACAAATAAAGGCTGGCTCCGCCACTACCAATCCTGAAGAGTGCGTATATATATATATATATATATATATATATATATATATATATATATATATATATATATATATGATTGCGAGAAAGGAGTGAGTACTACTTTGTTCAATTATCAGAGTGCATGAGTTTAGAGGATTTGAGATTTGTATCCCTTTATGAAATTATTCTGCGATATGTTATGACAGCTTTGATGTTCTTTTGATGCACACTTCACCGGATCAATATTTTGCAAGTCACATTGTATATATCATGTATAGTCCAATCATGAAATATTAAGTAAATTATAGAGTAAATAGTCATTTTCGTTCCTGAATGTGTAGAAAACTGACAAATTCGTCCTTAAAAGATGAAAATTCAAATTTTAGTTCCTGAAAATATAAAAAATGTGACAAATTCATCCATCTGTTAACTTTCATATGTTACCGTTAATGAAAGAGCTAATATGACACACAAAGACAAAAATGTCATAAAAATGATTGTCAACATAGCTTTTGAATAGATTTTGGACGAAAATGTAAGTAAGTGACCATTGGACGAAAATGTTAGTAAGTTACCATTGGACGAAAATGTTAGCAAGTTACCATTGGACGAAAATGCTAGCAAGGTACCATTGGATGAAAATGTCAATAATTTTTTATTAGACCAAAATGTCAATAAGTTACCATTGGACCAAAATGTTCATGTGTTTTTTGACCCAAATGTCAGTACATTTTCATTGGACCAAAATGTCATTAAGTAACCATTTGACCAAAATGTCAGTAATTTTTTGTTGGGTCCAAAAAATACTAAAATATTGACATTTGATCCAATGGATTTGGGTCCCAAAAAAAAATTATTGACATTTTGGTCCAATGGTAACTTATTGATATTTTAGTCCAATAGAAAATTATTGACATTTTTCGTCCAAAAGTAACATACTGACATTTTCGTCTAAGGGTAACTTACTAACATTTTCCAAAATCTATTCAGCAGCTATGTTGACAATCATTTTTATAACATTTTCGTCCCTTTGTGCCACCTAGGTTCTTTCATTAACGGTAACATATGAGAGTTAACGGATGAATGTATTTGTCACACTTTTTACACTTTTGGGGACTAAAATTTGAATTTTCATCTTGCATGGACGAATTTGTCAGCGTCCTACACATTCAGGAACAAAAATGATTATTTATCCTTAATTATATAATCATATCGGTCAATCAAATTTGAATTTTTTTATTGCAATTAAAAAATATGAGGATCTTATAACAAATTTTATATTTTTAATTTAATATTTTATCAGAAGACAACTTTATCTCTTATCTTCTTAATTTAATCCCTAATTTTCTAATTTTGAATGTTAGTCTTCGTGAGTCCGTGATATTTAAGACGTCCTCATTAATTAGCCCCTCCAATAATGAACTGCGAAAAATTAAGGCCTTAAATAAACAATAAAACAAGACCAAGAGAAAGAAGAGAGAAACAAGAAAAACATGAACTTTGATTTTCTTTTCCGGAACGTGGGTCGAGGAAGATGAAAATTTACACCAGTCTTTTCAAATCTTCGTAAAAAAAATAAAAAATAAAAACCTTGTTTAAAGGAAAAGGAGGCAAGAAACATAAAGCGGAGATAAAAAAGAAAAAAAGAAAAAGGCAGATTTACACCAATCAAACAACCCTTTTGATCAAATGAATTAAATCAAATTACTTTCAAGTTTCAACATCACATATACGTATACCCTATGAATGAATGTTGAAAGTTAAGCATGTATAGTGAAGGTGATTAGACGAGGGAAATAATTGAAGAAAGCAGAAGAGGGTAGGAGTACTAGTTAATTTACCTTCCGGCTTCGATTTTGGAACCAAACCTTGATCTGTTTGGGTTCGATGTTGGAGAATGGGACACTCTGATGAGTTGTTTTGCGGCTAAGAGAACTTCGTTTGGGAAATTAAGAATTAATTTGGAAGATTTGAGATAAAGTGGTCTTTTAATAATACATTCAATTAAAAACTAAAATATAAATTTTGTTATTAGGTTTTTAGGTTAAAAAATAAAATAAAAAATTAATTCATGTGATTATATAATTTATTTTAAAATATACTGAAATAACTAAAAAAAATCCGCCGGGGTTTACGTATTAATACCTCCAATTTTTTAGGCTTATTATGGGTTACACGAAGCTTTTTAAAATTCGACTATTGAATCGGTTAAAACAATACTACAAGGTTTAATTAGTTTTACTTCATAATTAAATTGTAGTTAAATTGATAATAATTAGATAATTATCCACTTTTGCTAATATCCTTTTAGATAAATTATGTCATTTATTTGAATTATTCCACAATTAACGGTTTATATTTGTAGGAAAGAAAGATATTAATGAAAATATAATAGATGAAAATAGAGAAGAAAAAAAAGGTGAGAAATAAAGTAAAGTTAGAAATGTTTAGATTAAGAGAAATAGAGAAATACAAAAAAGAAAAAGAACACCACTTGAATGAAAATATAAATTGTGTTTCCATGAATTTGAGATCGAATTGCATGTTGTTTGTCAACTTGAAATCACCACTTGCCTAATACATGTAGATTAAATGATTCCAAATTCTTCACGTGAATGTATTTTTTATTTATTTTGAAGAATGTTAACAATATACTCATTGTTATTGGTAAGTATAACAAATCATACAATTAGTATAAAATGAAAAATTTAAGTATTGTTTTCTTAAGAGAATTGTTCCATCTTTGACAATTTATACACTTTTAACTTATTAGACAAAATGTAAACAACACTTGATGAAATAACAATGGTTAAGAGCAAAGATAAAGTTGTAAACTTGAAAATAAAACTAATAAAAATGGATTTTGATTTTCAAAGATCTAGAATCTAGATTATAGAAAAGAGTTGCAATGATGAATGTTGATATTCTACTTCACTAAATCACTTCTTTATACATACACAAACTATTGATCAATATTTATCATTCATTTGTTATCATCAACTCATAAAAGTGCTTAAACCATAATTTCTTGTGAAAAGAGTCTAAGTTCCATGACTAATTAAACTACTAACCTCTTACAAAGTTTAGCCAAGTTACTTGCTTTAAAAAAATAAATTAGTCAAAGATGGTCATTTGGCTTTGCTCTATTCCTACACACAAGACCCATAAGATTTTATTCTCTAATTCATAGTTCAAATACATTTTTCAATCACATTTAAACAATAAAATCAAACAAGAGTTGATCAAGCCACATATAAGCATTAAGCAAATAAAAAATCATTGATATGCGCCTAGCATAAGTGTTTTCCAAGCGTAATTAGATCATAAAATGCATGAGAATGCATGATAAAAGCTTCTAATATGCATAGATGTTGACAAATTTACTTTGATGATGTTTTTAATCAATTTTGAGCAGTCAACAGGTGAAAAAGAGCCAAAGAGATTCCAGAGGAAGCAGAAGCAAGATTTGGCGCGATCCGCGTCATGTTCCGCGCCACCAGCGCCAAGTTCTCATCACTAACGCGATCCGCGTCAGAACCCGCGCCAACCACGTGGATACTGCCCTTGAGAATACATTTCCTCTGGAATCCCGCGCGACTAGCGCCAAGGGCAGCGCGATCCGCGCCAGTACTACTCTGGAAAGTGAAATTCCTCTGGAAATTGGCGCCAACCGCGTGGAGTGCCACGCCATTCGCGCCATAGTTGAAGTGAGAAGCCTGTTTCCAACCCACGCGGCCATCGCCAGGATCACGCCATCCGCGCCATATTCAGCGCTGCCAGCGCCAACTCCAGCGCAATCCGCGCGGGACCTAAATTCTGCAGATTTTAAGTGCTATCAAGGGCAAACTTGGGATTTCACTTCCCCAAGTATAAAAGCAAGAACCCACTGCTGAAGATAGAACTTTTGGACGAAATTTCACCAAAGGAAAGGATAGAAAGAGAGCTTGGAAGCTTAGCTAGGGTTTGGGGATTGTGAGAGCAAGTGGGGTTCCTTCCTTCTTCTCCTCTTTCTCCTTGCTTGTGTATCAGCTAAGCATGCTTCTTTTTGATGTACCAAGGTCAGCCATGATTAGGTTTGGCTAGTTTTATTTTGTAGCTAGGGCCAAACACTTGATGTAAATTCCATTTGGGATGTATTGAATGCTATTATCCATTTATCTAAAGCTATTCTACTGCACTTTGCTTGAATGTTTATATCTCTTTCTTAGACTTGATCAATCTATTAAAGATTTAAGAGCTAGGGTTCACAATAGGAATGTTGGGGCTTTAGTCTTGGAACTAAGTGTGGTAGCTTGCTTTACATTACCTAGGAATGAGAATGTATGTGGGTAGCTTATTCATTATGTTGCTTAATGCTTAACCCTAGTAAGGTGACTAAGGGATTAGAACTTTCAAGTGAGTTAAAGGGTTGTTTTACCGAGGAATCGGTAAGCAACTAAACTTTGACGTGCATAATTGCTAAATAGCTTAACTAAGTAAATATAAGTGCGCAATACGGACCATTTGGGAGGTAACATCGAGTGTAAGTGCCCTGGCTACGCTTCGTTTATATTGTTACAACTTATTTCTTTGTTCATAACTTAGTTTTATGTTTTCAACACTGTTTAATTTCAATCGTTTAAACAAACAACTCATACTTTTCTCCAAATATTGTTTATCCAACTTTTAGATTTAAGTTATAATATAATCGGTGCACTAATCCTCGTGGGAACGATATCTTATTTATCACTTTATTACTTACACGAACGGTATACTTGCCGAATCCGCAACAATCACTTAATGATAAATAATAAAAATGTATTAATAACTCATAAGATATACATGAATTTAAATTTAGTTACATCAAACTCCAATCTATGGGAGTTCAGCAACTCATGATTGAAAGGAGCATAAAAAATAGTGAAAACATGAGGATGAAAAATGGAAACTTGGGAGAGTTCCACGTACATAGTTGCACCAGTTCCAAAACCTAAGTAGGAGAAGAATATTCTATTTTCTTGCAAAAGTCCCTTTTAACTTGATTAAGTTTTATCTCCAACATAATATTTTAAAAATTCTACTAAATGAGTTCCATAAAATGATCTCATATTAAATTTTATCATCGTTAATTTTTATTAGTTTTTTCAATATTAATTGGCCTAAAAAAATAATCGTTAGTCCTTAATGTTTCCTTTGTTAGAGTGAAGTTAGAGTGGAAATAGAGAGGAGGAAAAGAATAAATTAAAAAATTAGTGTGAATTTCACATGTTCAATACTCTTCTTTAATTATTTTTATCTATTGATCTATTTTTTTCTTAAATATCAATCAAAGTATAAATAACACAATTACTCTTTAAGGAATGCTTGATAAGCACAAATTGCATATAAATTAAACATCGGTACTTAGTAAGCAAAAACATTAATGAAAGCACTTGATGTGGCCTTAGATTTTATCAGTTAAACTCTCTGAAAGTGACTACTATCAATTTGGTATATCATTGCAATGTGTCAATCTATAGTTTCTATACATACAGAGTCACCATGTGCCTCTCAAGATAGATTAGATTTTCATATATACATGTATCCACACGGTGTGGGATGTTAACCTACGAATTGTGACGTTAAAGCAAAATAGTTGGATGTTCACATCTTAATGCACCTGCCAATACTTTGGTTCTGCCTCTTCCCACTGCCAACTCAGCACTCCTCGATTTCCCAGCACCAATCATTATTGATACCACCTTTCCACGATAGGTAAGGCTAAATTGTTATATTTTGAGCAAAGCTTTAGTCCTTCTAACTAAAAGAAATCTCTTACCCACGCTGAGGAAGATAGGTACTGCTATTGTTCATTCATTAGCCAAGGATCTCAACAATTTTTCCTTTCGCCCTATCTTCACGGAGAAAAAGAAACTAGTACTGTTTGATTACAATGGTTTCAGCATAACATACTACAATTCATAAAAACACATTGCTCCATGCGTACGTACATCCGTATGTCATCGTTGATGCAACACCTCAATATCCTTGCCTCATAGCAACCGAGTGTATGCTCACAAATCGCAATTTAAGGTTTTAAAACAAAGCCTCTTACCTACCTATCAATATAATTGTCTCCCACCCCCCGATTTTCTCTATAAAAGCCGTCTCCACCATATCATCAATGCATCATTGCCAATACAATTCCTATCATTTGCACTCCTTTCCAATATTATCTAAACCTTCTTTTAACAAAACCAACATGATGTTGAAGAAGCAATCTCTCTTCTCCTTCTCACTAGCACTGAGAGTTTCGTTTTTGTATTGCACCACCACCTTAGCTCAATTATCACCAGCTTCTGCCCCTCTCAAACCACCCCAACCTGCTCCTACCATAACAGCTGCAGCTCCTCAACAACCATTGGTTCCTTCAATGCCACAGTCACCAAGTGATTCCACCCCTGACACTACTCCAGCTGTTGACATTGTTGGAATCCTGAGGAACGCAAAGTCATTCAACATCCTAATCCGCATTATGAAAACCACCCAATTTATCAACCAACTCAATGCTCAACTTCTCACTACTAAATCAGGTGGCATTACCATTCTTGCCCCAGATGACAGTGCCTTCTCAGAACTCAAGGAAGGGTTTCTCAACTCTTTCTGATGGACAAAAGCTCGAGCTCTTACAGTTCCACGTTCTTTCAGACTATGTGTCTAGCTCTAACTTTGATACTCTAACCAATCCAGTGAGAACACTTGCAGGGGCTAAGCCTGGAAAGGTGGAACTGAATGTGATTAGTTACGGAGGGAGTGTGAACATCTCAACGGGTGAGGTTAACACCACCATCACTGTGAGACCCGTGTGCCAATATGTCTTTAAGAAGTTTGACTCTATATGTCTTTAAAAAAATAAATTTTAGAGTATTACCAAAACAAAGGGTAAAAAACAATGATTGTGAGACCCGTGTGCCACGTACCCATCAGTGGCCACATTCACTTCCCAGTCCCCACTTTTCACTACATTGCATCATCCTTGCGTGTCTCTTCTTGCTGCACCTGCTTCCTTCTATCATGTGAAATTGAATTGGCTTCAGGCAGAAATGAAGCGGTTCACAGCTAAGATTGTGGATATGATGAAGCAAGAGAAACTCTATGCCTCACATGGATTATAGTCCTGCTTCTAAACCCTACATCAAATGGGCAGCATCAATGGCAACATCTCTTGGTACAGGGGTTCCTTGGGTAATGTGCCAACAGCTAGATGCTCCTGATCCAATTGTAAGTTTTCTCCTTTTAGCCATCTAAACAGTTATCCTGAATAGTTTATGTTTTAGCAGTCTACTAGTGTTATGTAGTTTTATGTTCTACAATGTTGTCTTTCTTCCTGATTCCTGAATAGAGCAATCTTACTATACTTCTGTCTACAATTATCCTAATTAATTTTAATTTCATATTTTGTTATATTAACTACTCTCAGATTCACACGTGCAATGGGTTTTACTGTGATCAATTCAAACCAAACTCTAATGCAAAACCAAAAATATGGACTGAGGGTTTTACTGGATGCTTAGTTTCCTTTTCTGTATACATCATTAGTTATTTGAATGTCATCTGAGTGATAATTTATCTCCTTTCTCATTCAACTCTATAAAACCGTAGGTTTCTTTCATTTGGTGATGCTGTACCTCACAGAACAGTGGAAGATCTTGCATTTGTTGTGGCACGCTTTTACCAGCGAGGTGGTACTCTTCAAAATTACTATATGGTAATGCAACCTTACATGATGTTTAAGGCTTTAAGCCATTCTAAGATAGGAAACAAACTGATGCCACAACTTTTTTGGTTGCTTGATCTGAAACAGTACCATGGAGGGACTAATTTTGGCCGGGCTTCTGGTGGACCTTTCATTGCAAATAGTTATGATTACGATGCACCAATTGATGAGTATGGTATGCAGTCTTTCATATTTGTTGTCAACTCTGTAGAATTATATAAACTACCCAACCTTGCTTCCATATGCAGTCAAGAAGAAAAATACAGTATTGCAACATGGCATCATATTCCTTATGTAGATGACAAGACTGAAAATTTTTTTGTATGTTATTTTAAAAATATCTGAACTGCATGATGCAGGAATTATTAGACAGCCTAAGTGGGGCCACCTTAAAGAAGTGCACAAGGCCTTAAAACTTTGTGAAGAAGCACTGGTAGCTACTGATCCAACAATTACATCTCTTGGACCAAACATAGAGGTAATAAGTGGTCCTTTTAAGTTTAGGCCATAATTTCTTGGTTATCTTAGTGGCCTAAATGTCTCATTTTATCCAATCTTTAAGTATCTGTCCTGCAAAATGTCTTCAAAAGTGTGAAGATCCACTGGATCTTTGTCAATTTGTCATAGTTTTGTCTGGTTCCTGCCTCCTTCCCAATTTTGTGTTGCTTTTTATTGACTGTAGAAAAATACTGCTGTCTGATGGTGCCAGTCTTTCTTTTCTGGGTTAGTACTTGTTTTACGAAGATTTAGTCTATTCTGTACACACAATGTAAGCCGTTTATTGAACCATCCCATAAGCTTAAATGATGGGCAAAGGAGCATGAATGTCAAATTCCATAACATTTAGAACCAATTAGGCATAGCAACGGGACGGGGGCAGGTATTGCATTTCCCGTCCCCACCCCCAAATCCGATTTCCGCTCCCATTTCCGATCTCCATCGGGTTTTAAAACTCATCTCCATCTTCACCCCCCGCTGGGGGTCGGGTTTTTCACATCCCACCCCGTCCCAGCTATTTGATTAAAATTTAAAAAATAAAAAAATAATATAATTTTTTTTATTGAAAAATCGGACAAAAAAACTAATTAAGTAACAAAAAAATAATAATAACAAATCCACATTTAAAATATGGGATCATAATTTAAAAATTACAAAACAAAATCAATCAATTCAATTAAAAAAATTAGAAAATAATAATTTTTTTAATATTATTTATTACGGGGCGGGACAGGTAACAGTAATCTCATACCCGCTCCCGCTTTTGGCTACCGGAGAAAACCCGAACCCGAATTCGAACCCAAAAACTCGGTTTTTTCCCATTAAAGTCGGGACGGATTCGAACGGATATCCACGGGTTTGGATCCCGCTGTCATGCCTAGAACCAATATCCCAAAGGCTTAAGCAGTTCAATGACATGAATGGTTTAATTACATCTCAACATTTTCTATCCAAACCCAGGCCGCTGTTTACAAGACAGGAGCTGTATGTGCAGCCTTCCTTGCCAACATTGCCACATCTGATGCAACAGTGACCTTCAATGGAAATTCATATCACTTGCCCGCATAGTCTGTGAGCATCTTACCAGACTGCGAGAATGTAGTACTTAATACTGCAAAGGCTTGCCTCATCAACTTCCCGATCCAAATATAGAAGAAGATATTCCTTGGGACATTGAAACTTCTTTTCTGGGGCATACTTTTGCAAGCTAAACAAAACTCCCTAGCTTACTGTGTTAATGTACTAATTGTGGAAGATTAAACTCCAACTTGGCAACAGAGCTTATGCACTTCTGGAGGTGCTAGACTATTTGCCAATAAATGAAACAATGAAGGATTCTGTTATGGTTACGTACACTTAAATTTACAATTAATGCCACTTGGAAATTTCAGTAGGATAGTCTGACGATCAATGCATGTAAGTCCAATCTTGCGTACTTTACAATTAATTTCAGTATGTATGTAAAAAAAAATTGGTGTAGAATGGTTGCACTTAGGTTAGAACTTATGACATGATGAATATTACCTGAATCTCCATCACTAAATGAATAGTATGTATATGTCAGAGCAATGATAAATTTGTCTTTATAGCAATTATAACAAACTGCAAGTTTTTACTCTCTCATGCCCCTGACGATCTCTCGTATGGAATTGACATGAGAATTGAATTATCCAATGGTGTTGCATAATTAAATTACTACATGCCGACCTAAATTACATTATTCAAATTCTCCTCAACTCAGTTCTTCAGTAACCATGATTCTGTTGATTGTGTGTCTATCCAGAGAATAGCTCTTGTATACTGTGTTGTATTAAATTGTGTCCATGCACAGGACAAACCTTATCATCTGACAGATGCACAGGGCAAATCTGTTAAAATCAGCTATTTCATTTTCATGTGTCCATTCTCTGCTCACCTCACCCGAACTAAATATTTACCCAAATTTAGGTCACCTAAAGCGTCGGTTTGGCAAATATGCCAGTAATAATTAGTTAAAAGATCCTTATTCTCCATGACAGATGCGATATACCCTCACACTCCACAACTAAGATTTCACAGCCTTAACATTTCACCAACCTATCATTTCCTTGGCCTACATATAATCTATATAACCCCTCTCCTTCAACATCCCACACATCAAACACAAATTGCAAGAACCATTTATCCAATCATTCACATTAATTCTTCCAGAATCATCAAAGTCATCTACAGGCTTGACTTAGCAACTGCAAGATGAAACAAGCAACCCTTTTCTCCTTCTCACTCTTTCTACTATTTTCCGCCACCACCTTGGCTATTTCACCTGCACCTGCAGCAGCCCCAAAAGCCCCAGCAGCAAAAACTCCCCCAACCCCAAAGGCTGCAGCACCATCACCAAAACCATTAGTTCCCACACTACCTCAGTCTCCAGACTCCCCTGACTCTGTCCCCGACGACATCACCAGAATCCTCAAAAAGGCTAAAATGTATTGAGTCCTAATTCGCCTCTTAAAACCACCGAAATCATGAACAACATCAACTCACAGCTCATAACAGCCAAGAGTGGCGGCATAACCATCCTTGCACCAGATGATTCTGCCTTTTCCAACCTCAAAGCAGGCTTCCTCAACTCCCTAAACGAAGGCCAGAAAATCGAACTTGTGCAGTTCCACATATTGCCAGAGTTTGTGTCGAGCTCAAACTTCGATGCTCTAAGCAACCCTGTTCAGACAGTTGCTGGAAAAGACCCCGCAAGGCTTCCACTGAATGTGAATGCATTAGGTAACAGTGTCAACATTTCAACTGGTGTCGTCAATGCCACCGTTCTCGGGGTAGTATACTCAGATAACAAACTTGGGATTTATCACGTGGACAAGGTGCTTCTTCCTCTAGATTTCTTTATAACCAATAAGGCACCAGCTTTGGCTCCAACAACTCTTGCAAAAGCTCCCAAAGCTGCTATGGAAAACTCTTCAGACGACGATCAAGAAGAACTAGATCAGGATCAGAATAAATCTGGGGCAGTGAGTTTGGTTAGCATTCATGGAACAAAATTTATGTCTCTTGGGTTAGCCTTGATTGCAGTGGCAGCCATGTGGACTGTGGAGTTGATCCATTTGGGAGCTGCACTTCCGGTTTTCTTTGTCAAACAGGCCGTTAATTTCTTTCTCTTTGCTTTTTTTTTTTTGTTTAAATTTTGTTGTCTGTTTCTGGTTTCTCGTATAATATTGATGTTATGCAAAAGGGCAAGAATCCTTTAATGGTTAATGATTCAGCTGTTAAAGCATATCTGTTCCTAAACTTTTTATCTTCTAAATTTGTTAAGAATTTATATTTAGTGCTAATAAACATTTATATGTTCATAACGCGAATATAGACTTTTATTTTTGTGGTTATTAAAAATATGTGGCAGTAGAAAATTTGGGTTTAAACTTGTTCGAGACAGAAATTAGTGAAGCAACCGTTATTTCATTCAATACAGCTTTTTGATATACACAAACTAGAAATTGTATCTTTGTTAACACGTTTTAGGGACTACTCGTTTATATACCAAGTATGTCAAGCTTTGTTGATATGAGAAGATGGCTTTTGGGTAAAAATATGGGAACTCCCTGATAACTTCAAAAAAAGAAAAATGTTATGCATCAATTTTTTTACACTCTCTTTACATTAAGAAGAGAATAAAAAAAACGAAGAGCAAATAAGCTATGTTTTAGTTAACGTAAATGTTTAGGTGTACAAAAAATAATGAGAAATAGCATTAATGAACTAATTTATTGTTTTGAACAGAAGAATTGAGAGCTTTTCATGTTAAAAACTCATAGGATGACCCAACATGTAGTTATTCATGTGTCACAAGTTTATTTTCCTTTAAAAAGAAAGGTTAGTAAAACATTTTCTAACATGCATCAGAAACACTGTTTCGGACTCGAAGTTCTTTTAAGAGCTATATTATTTATCATATAATTTGTTATTAATCAAGAGAGATGCTAGGAAGATAATATGGTAAAAGGAAAAATCAACCTTCTCCCAATTAATACCAGTGGAAAAGGAATTAAATTCATATTATCAAGTGCTCAATCCCAATACAAATCCTACCATGCCATTTCCTAAAGCATCATACCCTTCATTCACCAAAACTAAAATCATGATGAAAAAGCAATCTCTCTATTCCTTCTCACTAGCACTGCTAGTTTCAATTTTGTATTCCACCACCAGTCATTTCAATTATCACCAGCTTCTGCCCCTCTCAAACCATCCCAACCTACTCCTACCCCACCAACTGCAGCTCCTCAACAACCATTGGTCCCCTCTTTGCCACAGTCACCAAGTGATTCCACTCCTGAAAGTACTCCAGCAGTTGAAATTGCTGGAATCCTGAGGAAGGCAAAGCCATTCAACATCCTAATCCGCCTCATGAAAACCACCCAATTGATCAACAAACTCAATGCTCAGCTTCTTACTACTAAATCAGGCGGCATTACCATTCTTGCTCCTGATGACAGCGCCTTCTCAGAACTCAAAGCAGGCTTCCTCAACTCTCTTTCTGATGGACAAAAGCTTGAACTTCCACGATCTTTCGGACTATGTGTCTAGCTCCAACTTTGATACACTGATAAACCCAGTGAGAATACTAGCAGGGGCTAAGCCTGGAAAGGTGGAACTGAATGTGATAAGTTACGGAGGGAGTGTGAACATCTCAACGGGTGAGGTTAACACCACCATCACTGGCATTGTATATACTTATAAACATCTTCCTATATATAAGGTGGGGAAGGTGCTTCTTAGTTCTTCCTATGAATTTCTTTACTGTTGCTAAGGCACCAGCAAAGGCACCCTCATTGGCTCCTTAAAAGTATCTGAACTGCATGATGCAGGAATTATTAGACAGTCTAAGTGGGGCCACCTTAAAAATGTGCATAAGGCAATAAAACTTTGTGAAAAAGCACTGATAGCTACTGATCCAACAATTACATATCTTTGACCAAATATAGAGGTAATGAATGGTAGTTTTAAATTTAGGCGGCCACAGTTTCTGGATTATCTTAGTGGCCTTATTTTTTAAGTTTCTGTCTCAACAAATGCTTTGAAAAGTGTGGAGATTCACTGGATCTTTCTCAATTTGTCATAGTTTTCTATGGTTCTTGTCTCCTTCTCAATTTTGTGTTGCTTTACATTGATTGTGGAAAAATACTATTGTCTGATGATGCTAGTTTTTCTTTTCAGGGTTATTACTTGTTTTACATGCTTTATGAAGATTTAGTCTCTTCTTTGCACATAATGTAGGCTGTTTAGTGAACCATCCGTAAGCTTAAATGTTGGGTAAAGAAGCATGAGTGTCAAACTCCTTAACATTTAGAGTCAATTATCCCAAAGGCTTAAACAGTTCAATGATATGAATGGTTTATTACTTTAATTACATCTCTTAACATTTACTATTCAAACATAGGCTGCAGTTTACAAGATAGGAGCTGTATGTGCTGCCTTCCTTGCCAACATTGCCAAATCTGATGCAAAAGTAAGCTTCAATGGAAATTCATTTCACTTGCCCTCTGTGAGCATTTTACCAGACTGTAAGAGTGTAGGCTTAATACCGCAAAGGTTTGCCTCATCAACTTCGCGATCAAAATAGATGATTCAATTGAATGAAGTTCCTTTCGGAATGCATGTGATTAATCTATCTATAGGCTATAGTTTCGATCTTTTCTTTCATTTTCTAGTACAAGAAGTGGCATATCATAGTTATTTATGATGTGACATATTAACTCTGCATCTCTTATTTCAAGCTTCACAACTGAATCTTTAAAAGAAGAGGTTGGCTCTTTGGATGATTCTGGCTCGGGATGGAGTTGGATTAGTGAACCTGTATTTCAAAGGCTCATTCATTCTAAAAAAAAATTGGTTACTGGAGCAAATAAATACAACTGCTTATAGAAGTGATTGCTTGTGGTATTCAACAAGGTATATATAGTATACCTTTAAGGTTGAGAAAGCTTTCTTCTAACTCATAAGATGGTAACACTCTTCAGTTTTTTTTTTTTTTTTTTTTCCGCATTGATCTTGATACTGCTACTGAAACTGTCCTTCACATTATTGAATCCCTTGGTCATGCTCTCCATGCTTTAGCAAATGGGAAGTGTCTCTCACCCCACCTTTCTTACGCTCAATTAGAAAATGCAGCAAAATGAGTTCGGACTATGTTTAGGTTGGCATTATGGTGGGTCCAAGAAGGATTTTCCCCTTTAAGCAATTGCGGATTCTGGTAGTCAAACACTACTTAATCATCAGAAGAAAAATAACAAACGTGTGTGGTGTCTCTATCTTCCTACTATGTGTGGCAGGTGGGCGGTGGCCACATATGATTGGCCAAGAGGTCTCCCTTTTAATAATATTTTTTTATCTACAAGATTTAAATCTGACATATTGTTTAATAGAATTAAGTTCATGACAACTCAGACAAATACTCATTTTTGAGTCTCAGTAACTTCTTTTCAACTAATTAATTGACCTAATAATCATGTACATTGTACATAATGAGCATATTAAATAAGATCTTTAAATTTCTAGCTTGTTATTATTAGAACAACAAATTATCTAACTGTACACTTATGATTGTATGATTCAAATTTCTTTTTATGATAACAAGTGTCAACAGTCATCAATTTATCTTTTTTTTTACACACATACACTATATATACGATTTTATTTCGCTAGCAAGGATGATTAACTAATTAACTTGAGACTCTTCTCATATGTTTTTTTCCCCTCATATGTGCATTATAATGTTTTACTTAAAAGGATGGATATAATTTTTAAATATAAAATTTTTCAAATTCTATGAACAAAATTCAATCAGCGTGTTGTTTACAATCGTGTTAGTCTAGTTTGAATTTAATGACGGAAAATTACAAAACTAAATTAGAAAAAATTGGTACAGAAAAACTAAATTAAATTAATTTATATTGTTTAATTCCATTTTTCTAGTAAAATCAAATTTATTCAAAAGCATTTTCTCTGTGATTTTCATTCATAAATCCAATTTTTGTATTCCATTGTAATAAAGATTGAATGAAATAAAAGTAATAATAATAATTTGTTCTATAGATTTACTATTTTCGAAATATAAGAGGCAAAATAGCTTTGTTTCATTTATTTGTTTTGTGTTCACGTGATATCTTCTTGTCCTATTCTGTTTATTTAACTATTCATTCAATCATTGCGTAAGTGAAACAAAATTTTAATATTTGAAGGGAGTGAAACGGATTAATTCCTTTTTAGTATCTTCATATATTCCTATTTATCATTGAACTGTGTGTGTGTGTTTTAAGACATTTTACACGAAACTATTATGACATACAAATGAAATCTATAATACTTTTTACGCGAAAATAGTATCAATTATATGCTGACACAGAGTGTGTAAAGCCATTCACAAGTTATATTTAATGTAATTCTTCAATTCATATTAGTAATATATTAAATCTAAACTTTCTTACAAAATTATTCTTCATTAAAATCACATCCACATGTTGCAACCACTCATGAGTCATGACACATGTGATTTTTTTACAGATAAATTATATATAGTAAAAATACGACTAAAAAGGACGACATAGCTAACGAAATGATATTTAAAAAATGGCTAGAAAAGAAAATAAAGCATTTAATTAATTACCTCTAATATATAGTCTTCTTTTTTCACGGTGGAAAGAGCATTTCACGCCCTGCACAGTTAAAAGGCCACTGAAAAGGAAAGAAAAACTATGTCACAGCCACCAGGTAAATGATAGGACAATGTAAAGTTTTATCAACGTTACACGTCAGAGAAAAAGTCTAGCTAGCTTGGTAAAAAGAGAAGATAAAGATAGGGTTAAAGAAAAAAAATTATTTAGTTTCATCATTTTAATTTTATTAATTTATTATTTAATCAGTATAATTTAAATTTTTAATCTGATCAGATCCAATTTAAAATAATTAAAATTGAATTGATTTTTATTTTTAATTATACTTTTAATTTTTTTTAGAATATACCAAATACAATGTAAGATATACAATAAAAATAATTTAAAATATTAAATATTTTATTTATATGTCATTATATAACTAACAATAAAATATTTATATATATTAACTAAAATAATTAGTACAAATATCTTTAATTAAATATACTTTTCAAAAATAAATATAAATGTTATGATAATTTTATAAATATAAAAAAAATAAAAAATAAGTAATATTATAAATTTATGAATAAAAAAATATACATATTCATAAGTTTGATTTGGATCAATTTTTAAAATGAAATCTAAAATCTGATTTAATCTAATAAAAAAATCGAATTTTCAACTTTTAGATCCGTTTGATATTTTATTTATTCAGTTTTCCATTTTTTAATCAATTTTTTCGATTGCATCAGTTTATTAACACCTCTTATCGACATGCATGGCCATGGAGGGAAGAGTAATTAAGTAGGGACCTATCCATAACGGAGAATCAAATCACCCTTTGAGTTTTGGACTGATCTCATAGATTTATATATCTATTACTTTTGTCCCTTCTCTCACATGCATTGGCCCCACCTAACTCACCATATCACACGTGAATTCTCCCTCCACGTTTCACTGTGCATGACACCGAGTCATCCTCTCGATCACTTGCTTAATTTTTTAATAACTCTAAATTCTCCTATTTCAATCTCTTATAAATTCTCTAATTATTCTTTTACAATATATTAAAATACATAAAATTATGTTAATTAAAACCTTTTTATATTTTTATAATTTTATACTAAATATTTTTTATTTTTATTTTTTTAATCAATATCGTAAAAATACTAATTAACAAGACCTATTATCTTCTATGGTAAGAAATAAATGTGTTTTATATTTTTAAGACATTAAAATACATGTATGTTTTATTCAAATACTTATTATAAAAAAATAGTAAAAAGATTTGTTGGAGAATTGAGTAGAAAGATATATCTTACTCTTACTCGACTTTAATATATTGTTCAGTTTATAAGAGTAGCTGCTCGATACTAATAGCTAGCTATATATATACTATGACACAACTTCACTAGTTTCTTTAGCTCTATGCTACGTTTCATTAAATTGGAAAGTATGAAATTAAGTTGAAACTGAAACTATAGCTAACACTAGCAGTAGTGTCCACCGTACTGGCTCTGCAGGTTCATGACTGAGGCTGAGGCTGAGGCTGACCCCATTACATTAAATTCAACAAGGTCTTGTTGAAAAAAAGGTCTTCTTATAGGGTCAAGATTATTATTATTATTATCTCCAACACCCAAGAAGTCTCTTGTTAAACCAAGTTGATTTTTGTTATTTGAGCATAGTGAGTTTCCCACAATTGATGCTTGTTGTGTCTCTTCATCCACCGGCATCACCATGTGCTCCAAACTCTTATTGGTGCCATTCAAAACCCCAAACGAGTCATTTACTAAATACCCATCACCACCACCACCTCCAAGGTTGTTGGTGCACCCAGCTTCCACACTCACCAACTCGTTCAGCTTCTGAACCTCAACAACAACGTTGTTGTTATTGTTGTTGTTTCTGTTGTTGGTACCCACGATGGAGCCAAATACGTTGTCGTTGATCCTTGTAGAACCCATTTGAACCGCTTTCTGCAACAGTGCGGTGGCTGACATGTAGTGATGATGAGGTGGGTTCTGAATACTACTACTCAAGTACAAGTTATTAGAAGAGGCTCCGCTATGCGACAAGTGTTGTTTGTTTTCTTCTTGTTCTTGCTTCAGTCCATGTGGCGGTAGCACAGACAGGTTGGCATTGCCTGCACCTCCAAGTGATGCTTCTGGGTAACGGTAATTCAAAAACTGTGTCTGTGGCCCAAACATGTCCATTGTTTGCACTAGATCATGAGGCACAGTGTTTGTTCCTGAAGTGAAAGCACTTGGTTTGGTTGAGAAGTTGTCAAGAGTGTGGTGAAGTATTTGAGGATTATTGACTTGGTAGTGATCTAGCCATTGTGGTAGCCTTAGCTTTTGTTGATGATGATGATTCGCCAATAATCCTTCTGATGAGCCACCACCTAATTGATCTGATGAGTGAAACCCTGAAAAAATCCGAGGGATTCTCGAAGCTTGAGTATTGGTCAAATGATGATGATGATCACTTCTCAAGTTGCTTAAAGCTGCTGGAATTGTTGTTACCCTCGCACTTTCTTCAGCCAAAGCGTCACAAAAAGCTCTATGCGTTATGAAGCTGTCCTTCCTGATTTGTTAGCACATGTAGATATACACACATCAATTAAGAACCCTCATTTATTTTTCCAAACAAATATTCTATCTCAGTTACTACTACTCATTTCATATGTGACATTTGTTTCCTTCCTTCATTAATTATCTGGCATGCACTAGATTTAACCGAATATTAAATTGCAACTGTATATGTAATTATAAGATGATGAGACATTAATTAAAGGAATTGTAGGAGTATTAATTATATTACTAGTACTATATAGTATTTATGTGGAAATGCTAATTAATTAACCTGGAGAAAAGTGTGCCACAGTCACATTTGTACTCTCTAGTCCCACAAATCTTGCTATGGGCCTTCCAATCGGATTGAACAGCGTATTTCTTGGAGCACTTGCCACACTTCCACTTCTTCTCACCATGCTTTCGGCTATAGTGCTTCTTTATCCCTGTCAAGTCCCCCAAGGCTCTTGAGGGGTCATGGTGCACACAACTCTTCTCAGGGCACACGTACACCTTCTTCCTCACTTGATCTTTGTTCGTTCTCTGCTTCAGCTTCCACGGAAGGTTGTGTCCACGTTTATGCAGCTGCAAATTCTGGTCTCTCTGAAAACCCTTGTTGCAAATTTCACATAAGAAACGGTTGGTGGCCATTAGGGACTTAGGTGAAAGAGCCACCACTTCTGCATCTGGATCTGCTTGAAATATATATATATATATATGTGTGTGTGTGTGTGTGTGTGTGTGTGTGTGTACAATTCATGTTAGTAATATTATTTATATATAATTAAATTAA
This sequence comes from Glycine tomentella, assembly GCA_007407185.1. Taxonomy (NCBI): domain Eukaryota; kingdom Viridiplantae; phylum Streptophyta; class Magnoliopsida; order Fabales; family Fabaceae; genus Glycine; species Glycine tomentella. The sequence continues at coordinate 1,636,859 of PYAF01002382.1, forward strand.
CTAGCAATTAATTAATCAAAAAGATTCTTTTTTCTTAATGAATAAAAGAGATTAATTGAGAGAGATATATAAGAAGTGGGTTAATAATAATCACTTGCCTGGTGTTCCGGGTAGACTTCTCCTTCTCTTAGCTGGATTTGAATTAGGGTTTGGGCTTGGGGTTTGAACATGAACATGATGAACCAAGGAGGTGGCTCTGATGGTGGAGTTGGGAGGAACAGAAAAGGTTTCTTCAGACATCATTTTTGAAGAGAAAAAAAAAATTGTGTGTCCTGAACTAGCTACCTATGGCAAATTTCAAAACCAATAGTAGTTTTGAGGAAGCAGGTATTGCCAAAACAAATATATAAAACCAAAAAGCTGCGTGTTAGAAGCTAGCCTCTATAACCGGTGCTTGTGCTGGGAAAAGAGATGATAATATAATATCTAGGCACATATTATTGAAAGCAAGACTACATAGATAGATGGATAATCATTTTCTTCATTCCATTGATTTTCTGATCATTTGAGACATAGAAAAAGAAAAAGAATATGTGTCTGGGGAAGAAGTTGAAATTGGTTTAACTTGTGAATCGCGCGGAAAGAAAAGTCATAGTTGAGAGAGTTGAATGAAGAGAGAAGGGAATAATAATTTATGAACAAAAACTATCTTTCTCATCACTCGATAGATCTCTTCTTTTCTCTGCTTATCTAACACGGCTGCTCTGATGAGGGTCAGTCAGCCATAGACTCTGTGGACCACTCTCTCTCTCTCTCTCTCTCTCTCTCCCTCCCTCCCTCCCTCCCTCTCTCTCTCTTTCTCTTTCTCGCTCTATATATACTAAGTGGTAGTATAAATCAATCCAATTGTAACAAACAGTTCAAATTGCAATTCTACCAAGTCAACAACTGAATGACCAATTAAGCTAGGTCAAAATGTCTGTTACATTTACCAAATGTGTGTTCATGACATTCATGTTGGGTTAAAAATGTTATACTACTAAATTTTAGTGTAAACTTATTTTCGAAAGAAAAAATTTCAAAAAAATAAGTTGCTTTATTTTAATTAAATTTAATTTTAAAAAACTAAGTTTGAATAAAATAAAGATTGTAAGCCATATTATTAATTTATATTTGACAAAATTTACTAAAATTTGGAAAGTTAATTGAAAATTGAAAATATAAAATATAAAATGACATAAATAACATATTTAAAAAGTAATAAAAAGTTGAATAAATATTTTAAGAATAAAAAAATAAAAAACTAGAAATTAGAAACTTGTATTTTAAAAAATATTATTTCAAATAACATTTCAAAAATATTATAAGTTACATAAAAAATTTATTTACATATCAAAAAGTTAAATTAATTTTTGAACTAATAAAAAAAGTTAAATTTCTTGTGAAACATAACTTTCGAGTTAAAAGTCTAAGAATTTGAGTTTAACTTAACTTTAAAAATTAGTTAATGAAGTAATGATTATTCTTCACTTAATTATTAGTCAATCTAAAATCTATAAGATGTACTTTTGTACGTCAAAAATTGGAATATTTTAAACATAAAATTTGTAAAATCAAACATTTAATTTGGGGAAATTTAACAATAATCCAATATTAGGTAACTTGATAGGCATAATAATAATAATCAACATTTTAATATCTTCTTAAAATTTGAATTAATCCTAACTTAACTTAGACAATCAAAATTACTTTCACTTATATATGCAATTTGTTATACATGGCTAATATAAAAAGGATAAACAAATGTTGGACAGCCTGTTGTTGGTTTACGACGTCAAAACATTAGGAATGCGGGAGGCAAAACTCCCCACGATATGATACAACAGTAATATTGTAAATCTGTATTGTTCTATGTTATATGTATTGATGTAATTCTATTTGTTAATCAATAATACAAACACTAGTTCTGTTTTCTAGAACATAAGCACTGAACCTCGTTAATCTTGTGCTTAGATGTGTACATGAGATTGTTCTGTTCTTTAGAATTTATATTGTTATTAAAGTTAAAACTATTTTGACTATATCAATAATCTTTGATAGGAAGATGATGTGTAACTTTCAATGGGTGATTGTAGAATCAGAGAGCATCCCTTTATTTTACTACAACCTAGTAGTATTACTTGTTAACAAATTTTTACCTTGACAACTGGGACAACGAAAACGTGAGTTAGATGGTGAGAGGAAATAGTATTAAAAAAGGGAACTTTACAGCCAGGGCCGGTCCTGAAAATTCTTTGGCCCGGGGTAAAGTGGAAAAAATGGGCCTCTAACATATATTTTTTTTTTTGAAATACAAATAATATTAAAACTAAGGGATGGAAAAAATGAGCCTTAACATACAAATTTTTTAAAATACAAATAATATTAAAATTAAGGGATGAAAAAAATAGGCCCTTAACACACAAATTTTTTGAAATACAAATAATATTAAAATTAAGGGATAAAAAAATGGGCCTCTAACACACAAAAAATGGACCTTAACATACAAATTTTTTGAAATACAAATAATATTAAAACTAATGGATGGAAAAAAATGGACCCCTGACACATAAAGTTTTTGAAATACAAATAATATTAAAACTCAGGGATGGAAAAAGTGGACCTCTAGTACACAAATTTTTTGAAATGCAAATAATATTAAAATTAAGAGATGGAAAAAATGGACCCCTAACACACAAAATGGACCCCTAACATAGGTTTTGTTTTTATTTTATTTTTTTAATAAAATTTTTTTACTTAAACTACCAGTACAAAAATTTTTGGGCCCTGGACGGACGCCCTGCTCGTCCTGCCCCAGGGCCGGGCCTGTTTACAGCCAGGTATGAAAATGATTATGCCATAATTGTATTAGGACCGTAATTCCACAAAAAGTTAGAGAGAGAAAGAGGGTGGGACCGTCGGAGTAGGGGCCCACCAAATGACTGTCAGAATGAGAGAGATAGAGAGAGTTTCATAAAAGAAAAAACAAGAGATGACTGCTACTGCTTCATGTGTCGAGCCAGCAGTCACCGATTCTCTCTCTCTCTTCCCTAACCACAGTGTGACTCGCACTCACTCACTAATGATTTTATTGATAGGAAAAAAGAAAATATAAAAAAATATGATTTACAAAATGTTTTTTTTATTTGATTGAAAAAAATAAAAATAAATAAAAATATAAATTGACTTCTAAAAATAAAATAAAAAATCATTTTTATTTTCTTTTTTATTCAAATTTTAAGATTTTTTTTTTCTTCTTTCTTTATCTTCCTTCATTGACCAAACAGATCATAAGTCCCTATTGTGTGTGCTTCACATTTCTCCAGAAATTCACCCCCAGTGGGCCATCATCTTTGATCTCGTCTCCCCTCTCATTTTTTTTTTCAAACAGCAATTTAGTTAATTCTCTTGAGAGAAAAATCCTGTGCCACCATTTAAATCTTCACCAACAAACTAAATGATTAATCACCTGTTAATATATTGAGGATAAATTTAAATCGTTTCAATATTAATATTATTTGAGTCTGATTTTTGGTGTAATTTTTTGTCAGATAGTCCTCGTGAAAATTCTCGTACCATAATGATTCAAATGTTACTACTTTTAATGGAACTCGCAATACTCAGATGCTTGAATTAATTCATCCAATCATTCAAATTCATTATATGCCACATAGTAGTAGCACCTAGTAAATTTATGCAAGATTCAACTAAATTTTGTCAACCATTGAGTCAATTAATAAAGGCGGATTACGTGTTTGCCTGGCTAACACTCAAATTTTATTTTTATTAAAATACTACATATTTAAAGTAAAATTTTTATTGTTTAAATTATTTTAAACACATCAAATCATGTTTTTCTTTTATCATGATGTAGATATAAAATATTTACTATCTTTATTTATGAATATTAATTATATTATGTTTTCTTTTTTAATCATATTTTTTATCTATAAAATTTAAATTTTAAATTTTTACTCGAAGTGTTATTTGATAAACCATAAAAGAGAAATAGGATGAAGAGAAAAGAAATATGTGAAAAATAGAAAATAAGTATGTTTGATAAAGAGAAAATGAAAGAAGAGAGAAATAAATGTATATGAGAATCACTTGTCATTGTTATTTTTAATTTTGTTTATCTCTTGTTTTGTTCTCATTTACATATTTATTTCTTTTGTTTTTAATTATAAGACAATTTTCAAAAATTTATTTATCTCTTTTTGTAAAGATTTTTTTTTTTTAATTTTTAGATGCATTAATTATTTTTTTTCTTATATACCCTTACTTCATTATTTTCTCTTCTCACATTAATGAGAAACAATCAAGTGGATAAAGATATAAGAAAAGGATAATTTTGGAATGATGATATAAATAATTGATAAATTTAATGTGGTGAACTAAATTAAGTATTTTTCTTAATAGGCATAAATTAATTGAAAATGTCTTATAATTAGAAATTGAAGGAGTATATCTTTCTTATTTTTCTTAAATCAAACATTTTATTTCACTTTATTTCTCATCTATTTCCATTTACAATCCCTCTTTCCATTTCACTCGGTTGGCCATCTTAATCATGTTTAGTATTTTTAGTTATTTTTAGAGTAAATTATACTCGCACTGTTTTGCTCAAATTTCACTCAATATTTTTCCCTTTTTGCACCCTACAAAAAATAGAGATCTCGTGAACGTCGAAGAGAAAGACAAACGGAGGTGCTCGTGAACGTCGCGAACTAGAAGAGGAACAATGTAAAATTCGCGAACTGGAAGAGGAACAGTGAAGAACTCGCGAATGGTGAAGAGTAATGGAACGTGAACATCGTGAGAAAGAGAAACTCACACCCCTTAAACGCTGAAGAAGAACTCATCAACAAGAGGAAAATAAACAATACTCATGAATGGTGAAGAGGAATGAAAGTGAATCTTAAATTCTGAAACTAATTGAGAGGGGATAATTTGGATTTTACAATTAAAATGTAAGAGTAATTTTGTCTTCACATATTTCAATTGACGTTAGTTAACTACATTAATATAGGAGGGTAAAAGTAATATGCAAAAAGGAAGGGGTATCAAGTAAAATTTGAGCAAAATACATGGAGTATGAGTATAATTTACTCTTATTTTTATTAACTAACAAATTGTTAGTCAAGTGGTACTGATTTCAATTCTCTTAAATTATTTTTATCAACTAGAATTTTACAAAGGACCGAAATTAATAAAGTGATATATTTTAGAGATAAAATAAACATATATAAACCTCTGAATGTCCAAGCCAGGAGCATTTGTCCTAGACCTTTTCCATGGGCGTTACAAAAAAATGTAACTGGTCCAGGCCCACAAGCATTGGAAAGCTATTGCAACTCGTTATAGATACGTTGTTTTTCGTTTTTATTTTTATTGTTTTAGTTAGTTTGTTTTTACAAGAGTTCTTTTAGTTAGTTGTAGTTATGACAATTTATATTAGTCAGACAATTTATAGTTGTAGTTATTTTTTTTTAAAAAAAATGAAATTCATTCATTCTTGTTAGTTTCAATATGATATCTGTAGATATTATATTTTAGGGATCATGTGCTTAAGCGATTACTTCAGTTGATACTTTCAAGTACGGACTGAGACAACACTTTGAATCAAGATTACCAATTATATGGATTGGGCTCATGCTCAGTCCGAAATAAAAGTAAAAAGAGGCAATTTAACGGGTCATGGCACTGTGCAAAGTTTTATGTATAACGGGTCTTCTGGCAAAAATAAGGTGATTCAGTTAACAAACACACACTAAATTTGTGAAAAAAGAACATTGTTATTAATAAAGAGAAAGAAAAAAAAGGCAACTTATTTATCTGTTAGAGCCATGTGGCCTTTTCAGGGTTACTTTGTGGTGTTGATCTCTTCAAAACTCATGATACAGCCATTTTATCATGCAAGTGTAATATTAGATAAAATTAAATAGATGAATCGCACAAGTAACGGATCTAAGACCCTGGATCAGTAGGGGTAAATAAATAGTGAATTCAAATATATAAAATTAAAGAGTATAAAATATGAAAATATAAAAATATGAGAATAGTGGATTCAAATATATAAAATTAGAGGAGATAAAATATAAAAATATAAGATAATTATATATAATTTTTTAAAGTGAGAAAGTGCATATGCAAACCCTCGTTTAGGAATAGATGCGCCAATGGCACCTGCAGGTAATTTTGCAAGGCTGTGTACTAAAATGAAAATTCATGACTGTTAAAATGTGACGCATTAAAGGCAGTTACACTCGCATTCTGAAAAGAAAAATCTAATGAGGATGGCAATCTCATTAATTTAGCGGAAAGCTCAACCATGAGAACAAAACCAGTCCATGATATACTCAGTGACAACTCACCATCAACTTTCAAGAGTTAAAGAATTTTCCTTTAAAGAAAGGTCCATCCAATGATAAACATGGCTATATCCATAAAAGACAGTTCCGATCCCTTTCTTCAAAGGTCAATATCACGGATTAGAAATATACATCATCTTAACAAGTACCTGAAAAGTGATATGATTAGCAAGGTTCAAATATAGGCTCATACGTCATATTCCTTTTTTTTTTTTTTTTAATATTTAGCAATCAAAGATAGTACGAGAGAAGTTTATACCAAACTCACGCACCATGTTGATCCCTATGAGTTAGACACCCTTCTACCTCATGTTCCTTATATTCAGACATAGACAATAGTTGTTGCTAATTTATTTAACTTACTAATACTTTCTAAATTCAATTTCTGTAACCACATTCATGTATTCAGGTCGAGCCTTTTCAACAAACTTTCAAAGCAACGTATAAATCCTTATTATGAAGAACTTAATAGCATAAAATATAGTAAAACCATTACAATTCAATTGCATCGTTGCTTAACAATAAATGCGGCAGTTCATAAACTAATAAAACGTGATTAACAGAAACGAACGCAATGTGATAATAGAAATTGCTGAAATGCAACCTTTGTTTGTTTAGGAAATTTAAGCAAAAAGGTGTAATAATATAATGAATGAATAAAATAATAAATGAATGCAGTGATCGATTTTCACGGAAAGGCCAAATGCGACTTCCTTCAACAGCAAGAAGAAGATCCAATCATTTCACAGCTAGAGAAACAGGAAGCCTAATCAAGCCCTAGGAAAATTTACACAATTAAAATAAAAATAAAAAAACGGAAATTAGAAAAAATAAAAAATAAAAAAACGCAGGTTTCGAATACCGAATTTCGTGATCCAGATCAGATCCTCCGTGATCGTGAAGTGGAATCAAACGGTGGCGCCGGGGGAACGATAGCGGTAGAGCTTGCCGAACACGTGGAGCGCGGTGACGAAGCCGATGAAGCAGAGGCTCATGACGAGCACCACCGTCGGCGAGATCTTGAGGCCGGGGGCGTCGTCGGTGTAGAACCGCAGCATGTTGCTTCCTCCGGCACCGGATCCGCCGCTGACCGAGGCGGAGCTGGTTCCTCCGCCGAGGCGGCGACGGCGCATGCCGGCGGTGGCTGCAGCAGTACCGCGAGGAGCCATCACGCCCGGTCGCGTGGTGGCGTGGGACGCTGTGGATTGAGATTGAGAGGCGCCTCTCGCCATGTCGATGATCACGAGGGAAAAGGTGGTGGTGGTGGTGGTGTCGGTGTCGGAGAAAGAAACAGTGTTTTGGGAATTGAGATTTGTGATGGGATCTCAATAGAGGCACATAATTATTTATGTTTCCCGAAATTATGTTTATTTTAATATCATCATTGGCTTCACTTATCCACTTGTTAATTGATGTATTTATAGTAATAAAATGTGATTTATTTAAGGATTAGAAATTGATTCTGTTCTTGCATGGTGGTGCATGGATTTTGTAATAATAGGACTTGGAATTGTTAAAAGAAATGAAAGAAAGAAAAAGGGTGATGTTGTACTTGTTAAAGGAAATTGGCACTCTTTACTAGTGGATCAACACATGGGTGGGTTGGGTAAGATTTGATCAGAGGAAAAATAAATATGTAATTAATTAATATACTTGGTTCTAGCTAGTTTTACTAATCATTTTTGAATAACTTTTTTTTTATATAAGTATCACTTTTGAGTAATTTAACTCAGAACTAATGTGATCAAATTTGATTTAGTTTAGGTTGGGATATTGAATTGGTATGTCTCTCTATATATAAGAACTTCATAAAAGAAATTTTTAAGATTGAAAAAATATTAAAAAAAACAACAACAAAATTTCAATATAAATTAATATGAAGCCAATTTCACTTTTTCAGAACATCAGGTACTCACAAATCATTTGGTGATTGGTAAAAGGCGTATGGATAATTGTGCTAATATATATATTTTTTGAAGATGACTAATATTGTTTTTATTAGATCCTTGACCTAAGGTGGATGAATTCATTTAAGTGTCCAGTCTTTGATTTTATTTTATGTTTAATTGAATGGAGGGCCAAAGCCCAACTACACTAACGAACTACAGGTAGGATAAGTCCATCCACAATAGTTATAACATATGGATTCCCATGGGGAAGTTATGTACCAAGACAACCTAAAGGAAATATGTTTTTTTTTTTTTTTAATCCCTTCTCCTTTAATAGGTGCATGACAATGATTATTAGTTATTAATCGTATTTGATTAAATAGGTATTATTATTTTTTGACTTATTAGACTTTCTACTTATGTGATATTATTTTTTTGGATTATAACTTCTTGATTAATAATAACCATAATTATTCGTTTCGAGATTTAGTCATATTTAAGACTTATTGTTCCTTTTTAAGAATAAAAACTCATATTTTTTTCTCATAAACTGAGTGTGTGTTACCAACTGACTACATCCATTAAATTTTTGGATTATAAGTTCATGAGTATGCTTTATGAGAAATAAACGATAGTAAAACTTTTCCTTAAAATAGTTAAAGCTTATCCTAGAATTCTAACTCAATACCACTTATTAAATTGTAACAATTGATTAATGCACTTAGTGATTGGGATCCAGAGTTAACTCTTACTTTGAAAGATTTTTAATTTATTTTTGGTAATTTAAAAATAAAAGGGTCTAATTAATTAGCGACTACAGTTGGGGTTGGCTACAATCTCTTTTTTCTCTTTACACCCCCATATTATTTTGTTTTTTGTTTTATATTACTGTACTAAATTACCCCCTCTTAACACCCTTTCCCATGTTTCACTTTCTTTACTCTTTTTTTTTTTGGTCACCACTCACCAATTCCAAGGAAACTAGCTAATTTCCATTGTGTGTCTAGTCCAAATAAATAATGTTCCAACACAGAATTAGAATATAGAGCTCTAGCAAATTCAGCAACAGAAATAGCTTGGAATATTGGATTAAGTCTTTGGTGTGATCGATATACTGATAAAGTTGATCGGGAAGTCATTAGCATTTAGTCTCAAATCTTTGTAATATTGCACACACTGGAACGTAATAACAAATTGAAGTCAACGTATATGTTCCAGCAAGATCAAATGATCGTCAAATAATCATAACATATGTGCCTTCTGCAAACAAAACATTTGGTTGGTTGACCAAAGCTTTCTCCACCTCACATTTTTACTCAGAGGGACCAACTCGGTCTGATACAATCACCCACTCGTTTGAACTTGGAGTATGAGATGTTAAGTTGTTGCATCAAAATAAGTATGATATGATCAAGATTCTAGCTAGATGCAACAGATAAAAAATGCTTAGCAACTAATTATTATTCAATTTTTTAATTGTTAACAATTTAATATTGCATTAGCTACCTACTAGAATAGCATGTTCGCAGGAGTTAGTTTCAATAATCTTATTTGCAATTATTTTTGTGTGTGTAGTCATGACAACAAGAATTTAATCCAAAACCTTGTATACACTAATCAAATTTTGCACTATTATGTTGACTTTAGTGAGTGTCATATTTGCAAACTTAAACCATTTACACGTACAACAATAATAAAATCAATAGACTCAATTCTCATTCCAATCTACCCTCTTAAATTTCTATCTCACAGCACCATAGGCTCAATTCATTAGATGCAATTGATTTACAATGCGTCACACATCTCTTTACAGACGATGCCAACTATTGATTATAGGCAACTCAATGTTACACCAATGGAAAAAAAAAAAAAAAAAAAAAAAAAAAAAAAAAAAGAGAGGTCAAGTTATATTGTTTCATGAATATAATAATCAATTTAACATAATAATAATAATAATAATAATAATAATAATAATAATAATAATAATAATAATAATCCCTTTACACAAATATGAAACACCTTAAATAAATCTAATAAGATTAATCCTGGCCTGATCGAGAGATCATCCTTTGTCCCTAGATATTTTCATGTTTTTTGGTCGCTAATTTTATTTACGTATTACTACTCGTGGGTCTTTTATCAAACGAAAACTCCTTGCTGTGCACCACGACAATCTCATGGTGTGTGGTGGTGTTATCATTGGCGGGGTCGTTGGTTGTTGTTTGTTGTTGTTGCGGTGGCAAGTGTCCCATTTCCAATTCATGGTACGAATAAGAAGGAGAAGGGGAATCCATATTACTATCGTCCAAGTTTGACTTTCGAGGAGACGTGGGGAAGCTGTCTATTTCAGAGCGGTAGTATCGCAAGAGGTGCACCGGCGACAAGTGGTGGCTTGGGGTTGTGGGCCTGCTCGACGTCGGTGTCCCCGACAACGACAGCGGCCCCACACGTTTCTGTCTTATGTGCTTCTTCGCCGTCTGGTGCCAATTCCGCAGCGCTAGCGCTACTCGTTCGTTGAATATCGTTGGTTTCATTGTCGAACCCATCTGTTACGTTCACCCAATCACAATCACTTTGTTATATATCATTAATTCTTGTACGTAGGCTCTTCTGTAGAGGGAACAAGAAAACGATTTTACTAATAATAATTAAGTCACCTGTGTCACTAGAGCATAGAGAGGAAGAGTAACGTAGCTGCAGAGGATTTGAATAAGGACCCTGACATAGTCATGCATAGTGATTAAGATAACTGACATTTTAATACAGATAGGTAAAGATGTGTATAGTTTGAGTTAAGATGAAATGTAATGAAACTCACGTACCCCATTGTGATTCTGATCACTACATCCTCCGTATGCGAATGGAAACAGGATTTAATACCAAATTGAAGCTGCAATTAATTTGAAAAAAAATAAAAGTAAATCGAACAGAGTTTCATAATATTGGATAAAATTATAAAACAAAATAGAAACCAAGATATAGTTTCATTAAGCAACAGAAAAAGGAGAAACCCTCCCCTCCCCAAACATGAAAACACACATTAATTACCACACCAACATTTATTAAGATAACAAGCGCACTGATAAGTCTTAATCATATTTTAAATGTAAGTTCATGAAGTTAATTTTTGAAGGACTTACCGCAGACCATGCGAAGAAAGCCAGCTGAAAAGCATTCTGTTATGAAAAAAACAGACAAAAACAGAAGCAGGGAGACTTCAATTAATCACCACCATAGTGAGGGGACAATAATAAGAAAAGGTCAACTCATAAAAAAAAACATTAAAAATTAGTATAAATTATTCTAATAAAAAAATTATTAACTATTTTTCTTAATTTAGGTGCAATAATCTTGAACAACATTTTTTTTAGATATAATCTTGAACAACATAATGAGTCCTAATGGGATGGATCAATGTGTTGAGAGGGATGGTAGTTAGTTATTTTCGGAGATATGATTATATGTTAAAGACTGTGTTTGGGACCGCCGGAAGCTTTTATTTGTTAGGAAACAAATGCTTCTTTTTGTCTAGCTAGTTGGGTGGTGGGTTAGAAACACTCGGTGGGAACAGTGATTTAGTAAATCCTAGTCTCTGTTCCATTTGTTTCTGGCTGTGTTTGAGAACAATAGATTCTCTTTCTTTGTAATTCAAAGGGTATTATATAATACTATACTTTGCAGATAAAAAAATAATCTTGAACAACATAAAGAAACAGAAAAATAGTTACTAATAAATGTCCTCATTATTCAAAAAAGTCATATTACTCAGATATACTTTATTACTCATTTAAATGTTATTAATAGCGTGGTGTGGGGTTGTATTTATATTTTATGCTTTGTACACCCCACCCCCTTTCCAAACTTGGACACAACTTGTGCCAAGTTTCGCTTCTTTTCATGAATTTCACACCTGCCTTTAAAAAAAAATTGTTATTAATTAATAGCATGAAAGAAACATAAGTTCTACCTGAAAGAGCACAAAATTGATAAGGTAAAGAATAAGGCCTGGTCGGTTAAACCAGAACAGATGATCCCCTGGCTGTACCAAGGGCACACCCTTAAGGACCTCTCCTCTTTGTTGAATTTTTAGACCCATCTCGGTTATGATCACTTGAAGCTTGGTTCCCACTAACAAGATTATCTACATTTTATGAACATTATAAGATTAAATTAGATGGATATCATTATCGGTCATTTGGATCAAATTAATTTAAAGTGGGAATTGCTTGTGCTCACAATCAAAGGAATGAATGGCAGCCACAGATAAGAGTACCACCCTGTCCATGCATAATTGAGACACATTATAGTAAGTATATAAAAATAATAACGAGTCCTTAACCCAAAAAACGAAAAAAAAAATAATGAGTCAAATACGTCGGCAACACGTTAGAAAAACGTAGTTGCTTACCATGAGTGTTTAAGAGGAGAAACAGCACTGCAAAGAACCAGAATGGAGGACTGAAAATTTTAAAAAGAGAAGTCAAACTCAATTTATAATACAGACGTGTAAATCAAATTAATTATCGTTTTGTAAATAAAAATGAATATATTAATTTTTTTTAGGAATATATCTAATATTTTTTTACATTCAGTTATTTCTTCATTTGAAAAATATAAAGATTTATAAGAATATATTAATATGTTTTGATTTTTTCTCTAGATTTATCGATGTTTTAACCCTTTTTTTCTTCTAAAATTATTAAATTTTTATAATTTCGAATTCTGATTCATGATTTTTGCATTTATATCTCTATTTAACAATTATTAAAACTTAAATAGGAATTCGCCACAAATAATACTCTCTTCGTCTCGTTTTATTTGATGTTCTAGTAAAACATCTTGTTCTATTTTTATTAATTATTAATTATTAATTATTAATTATATTTCCCAATTCTTGTAACAAATTTTAAACGTCAAATGTAACGGGACAAGGAAATAAGATATTAAATATAGATATTCCAATTAAAATATAACAACATTTTATATCAATTAATTAATTAAATCCTTCTTAATTGTTTTTTCCAAATTAATCTTAAACATCAATTAAAATAAAACGAAAGTAATAAAATTATTCAATTGGAAAATACAAAATGAAAAGAGACCTAGTGCACAAAACCTGATTCCAACTACGACTTTGAAATCCTCGTCCAGTGATCTTTTTATATATTTCCGAAAATCAAATTTCGAGTGACTTTGAGGAGCCAAATGTGCCTGTCATGAACGTAAAATTCCAAGTTATTTGGAGTATTGCATACAGAAAATGTAGTAATCCCCAAGCATGCAAAGTTTCGAGGGTATATAAGTAAATAAATTCCTTGTTCACTTCAAAATTATTGTAATTAATTAATGCACATAATTTAAAAATATTTAATTTAAAATTATTGAAATGAAAATTTCAAATATTTTGTCTGGGAAGCTAAAATGAAAAAACCAAAATAGTAACATTAATTAATCATTAATGGTCTTTTGATTAAAGGAAATCGCAAGAGAAACTACCAAGAAGGAGGCACATTTACCATTATAAATCCATGTCTTAAGGTCAAGTAATCCACATTTGGAACTGACCGCACAAATTGCCTAAAGAAACAAACCTGCAATCATGGCGTAAAAGAACGATACTACTTATACAGCTCAGCAAATACGTAACAAGAATGAATAACAGACAAATTAAGCAGCTACTTTGAATAAGTATATCTAGAAATTCTTGTGTATTTCTTAGAACATTAGTTAATAAAAACAAGGAAGATCTATGTTCTCTGGTAATTAAGAAAGAATTATATATATATATATATATATTAGGAGAGAAACTACTGCTTGTTCTTTACTGGAACTTCCAAACACCATTGTCAAGAGGCCATGTGGTCCTAAGGCAACAATACTCACAAAAGAAAGGTCCAATTCTGCAAGGACCACTCTGAAGTCGCTTCCATTTGTGAATATATGAGTGGTATTGCCCCTCTAGATTTAAAATATATATATATATATATATTTTTTTTTCTGCATTTGAACGTTATTTTTCAATTTCATATACGGCCTGTCTAAGAATGTGAAAAACAACGTGTTGTGTTTGAATAAAATCATCTTTGTTTCTAACTTTTATATATGAATGCTTTCATTAGAATAGTATTCTAAAATCCATTTTTCCTGAAGTATGCAGAAAAATAAGAGCATGTACTATGAAAATGTAGTAGTCTTCACATACTTTACTAGTGTTAGTCATTTTAGTCTCTACTTTTTTAAAATCTTAATTTAATTCCATTTTTGTAAAAAAAATATTTAATTACTTTAATGTCATTAACAAAATGAAGTATTTTTTTAATAAAAAAACTACAATAAAATGCTTTCTATAAAGTCAGAGAGTTCATAAATAAGTATAGGAAAAAATTAAAATATATTGAATGAGTGAGGCTTAAAATGCATGTGGCCTAAGTTATCAAAATAAATTAATAAAATGGATTTGGCTTACAATCCACATGAGGACAGGATTTTTGGTCCAGAAACTCAAATGCCTTCTTCCAAAAGATGTCTCCCTCGCAAATCTGAATCTCTCAGGATCTGTGATGTATATCCACATAATTCGGACAAAAATTAAATAAATTACCTAACGTATATGTATATACAAATACATGAAACTGCCATAATGAAGTTATGCGTAGCGTATAAATAATCTAAATTTATATATATATATATATATATATATATATATATATATATTATAGCATATTCCATTCTCACAAAATGTATACAATTATGCGCATATACATATACCATACTGTATGTGTATATTTTTATTCATGCAGAAACAAACCGTGTGAAAATTGGTACTCAGGTGTCTTGGTTTCCTCTTCCCATCGCTTCCACCTTTTCATCTATTCACAATGCAACCAATTAATAAATAGTAACTCGGAGATATATTAGGTAAAAGATTTTTTTTTTTTTTTTTAAAGCTTTGGTACAAGAAAATTATGCCTCTGATAACCTTTGCTCTGCCCAGGGCCATAGTGAGAATGCAGTAAAGGACATGAAAAACAGCCAGCACGAAGATAAATATATGGAGTTGATGAATGCCATCCGATGACACAAACGGGACTTTACCCTGCACATTTTTTATATATGTAATAAAAGAAAAAAATCATATATATCAACTGACAGAAAATGTTAGTTAAACTTGTTATTGTAATAAAATCTTTGTTTAAATCCATTAGTATATAACTATTGTAGATTTGTGCTGATGGTGTTATACATTAATAATATACATCAAATTTTTATTTTAATAAAATTATCCATTAATATAATTATATACTTATTTGTTAATTAATATTCAAATTTTATAAATATTTTTTAAGAAAAAAGGGACATTGGGTTAAACTAGTACAAGCAAGTCGGACAAGTCATGATTTAACTAGACCAATGAGAAAATTTGTTGGGAGAAAAAATTATGAAACCTATATTAATAAATCAATTTTCATTAAACAAAGTTATAATAAAGTGAAAACAGGCGAATAGCCAATTGACTAGTAATAACGGTTTTTTTCTGGTGGGACATTCCATTATTCTTTTGGTGCATGCATGGATCCGGCTAAAAATTAAAAATAATATAAATTAAATAAATAATTAAAAAAATGGTGTAAATGGTCAAATAATTAAAAAAATGGGGCATTCAATGGATGTATTTGAGTGTCCCATTTTCCTAATTATTTGGTCATTTACACCATTTTTCTAATTATTTATTTAATTTATATTATTTTTAATTTTTAGCCTGGATCGTGCTTAATAGGTTTCACAGTGATAACTGAATCATACAAATAAAATATACTACGTATTTTTAGTTTATTGAATATGCGCGTACGCAATCTTAATCACCTTCATTTCCTTTTCCCTTTTTTAAAATCTCTCTTTCCGTGCAAGTATAGGCATCCACGTAAAATTCAACTTTGATTTCAACTTTTATTAATGTTCTAGTCTTTTTCTAAATAAAATGGTCAGTAGATGACGAAAACAAAATAAGAACAAGTAAAAAAAGGGCACATGCATGTGAAATATACAGATTGCAACTGCGTAACATGGTAGCAATAATTTTCTAATACTATATAATATATATCTATTTGGATAAACTTCTTTAAAAACATTTCTAAAATAAGAAAAAAATAGATAAATTTTTTCATAAATAAAAATAAATTCTTCATTAATTATTTTTAAAAATTCACCAATAATTTACCTAAAAGATAAAATGACATCTATAAATTAATTAATAAAACACACATTTTAACTTATAAAAAAATTTATTTCATTTTTTTTCTTCTTATTTTTTTATTCTAAAAATATTTATAAAAAAACTTACATCCAACCCATAAACTCTGCATAAAGGTAAAATTCGTTGGCTAATGGGCTTATATATGTGGTGGAGCTGAAAGCCTAATGCTGTTTTCACTGTTTGATTCCATTGGATTAGCATTTGGTCCTTCTTATACATAAAGGCTTTTCACACACTGGGCCCCACAAGAAGTTAGTACCTTTGACAAAGTGGCATAACCATAGAAGAACTACGCAGTCATATAATACGTATCACTGTAGTATATTTTTAATGTAGAAACGACTTTTTCTAAAACAATTAAGAAACCTTGACATAATTGGATTGACATTAACTGTTTTAAATTTTTTTCCGCGTTATTATCAGTCTTTTTAATTAAACATTGACATTCACATAACTAAAAAAAATTATTTATTAATTATTTATGATTTGAATTATCTTCGTTAATATAAATTTTATTTAATAGAAATTGAATTATTGATAATATAGACATTATAAGCCTATAAATAAATAATTTTATAAATATAAAAAATTATTATATATTATCATTATATCATATTAATTATTAATAAAAATCAGTATAGATTTAATAATGTCTATGCTAACAATTTAATTTTCGTTTTAAAAAAGTGTATACGCTTTTTCTTGTAGTGAGTTGGAAAGATAGAAAAATATACACATACAATAGAGCATGTCCTACTCATTCATAGGACTCAACCAACACTCGCATATATCGCACTCAATCTCTATTAATTTAAACTTCCTTCCGGATGTGCATGTCTAATAAAAGCGGAGTGCAACTAGCACAATAGTATATTTGTTAACATATTAAATTTATAAAATTATGAGAGTATGTTAAAAAAGAATGAGTGAGATAATATGTTATTAAGATAGTAGTAAATCATAAGTACTTCAAAAACGTGTAAATCAAACGGAAATTGATCTTGTATAGCTATAAAAAAAACCATAGAAATTTTGTGAAGGAAAATACGGTAGAAATTGCATATGGTGCGAGAAGTGAGAGCACCCAAATTGAATTGCCATATGGAACAAAACATTAATCAATGTTTAATTCGAATCTCAATTTAAAATTGGATTTCGAATTATTAATTTTTTTCTTCTTAAAGTAGTAATTTTAGCGATCCACTCATTTTTTTCAAATTATTTTTTATTATTAAGAATAATTTGTTTTTATCAATTCGTTATATTAAAAATGTTAATTTGAATATTTGAACCGTGAAAACAAGAATAATAATAGAATGGTACTAACCTCAGGACACTTGTCGGTTCCTCCTCCCGCCAAAACACGTCGGGGATTTACGTCGTCTGAACCATAGAATGCCGCCAATAATCTGCGGCTATTGGTTCCGTTTTCTGATTCTTCACTATCTGACTCATGGTTGCTACTATCGTCGCAGGGGTGCCATGTCCCTGCAACTTTTTCTGATATGCATATTCTTGATATTGGACCTTGTCCTACCGTTAGAAGCAACGATATGAACCCCAATAACATAAGCTCTGCAACAATTAACCCACCAATTAATTATTAACTACAAATTAAGTTTAATTTCATACACTAATCATTAAATTATGGTAGATGGACTCGAACCTGATTTGATCTTTTCAAGTGACTCGAACAGAGCTCTTCTGTGCTTCTTCTTCAACCACTGCCCGCATGCACATATTAATTATAATCATTATCATATGTATAACATATACTAACTTCTTAATTCGTACTCAAATTAAAATTAACTACATAATGACAGGCTCACACATACACACACACACATATATATATATATATATGAAAAAAATTGTCTGAACCACTTATTTTATACAACATTGGAGACACCTTGCAGAGTATATATAAAATTAAATTAAATACGGTGTTGATGTGGAAAAATTGTTGTATTTATAAATTAGGTGCATATGTAAATATATACCTTTCCTATGAGATGGATGATGTGCTCGATGATTATAGAGATTAAGATCAAAACGAAACAAACAGCGGAGACAGCCCATGTTGGCGTTTCCTCCAAGTTTCTTCCTCCGCTTCCTCCTGCCATGGATTATATTCCTTCTTAATTTGGCAACTTTAAATAATATTGGGTTTTTGGTTTCAATCGTTCATAATAAATAGATGAACGATGATGGGTAGGAGAAGAGGAAAAAGTTATGCAAAATATTGAAGAGATAAGTGTTCAAATATTATAAGAGAGGGTGGAGGAGGAGTTATGCAGCCGGTAATCTATGCTCAACTTCTATTGATGATTGAAGTACGGTTTCGGGCAAGCAAGGGGCTTTATATATATAGCTTATTATACTTGGTAAAAACTTTTGAGAGGAAGAAGAAAATTTATTTATAAGGGCTTTCTACTTCGCTTTTTGTCTTAAAAATAACTTGAAGGGTCTTACTCTTGACTTTGACGTTTAAAATGGAACAGAGGGAGAAACATATGGTCGTCTTTGTGCTTTTTGTTTCCTTCTCGAGTATCTTAATTACTGTATATTATATAATGAATAATAGTGCTTAAATTATAATTATTTATATTAAATGTGACTAAACTCTAAGTATATGTATAATTTAAAATAGAATAATATATATAAACATCCTCTTACGTTTCAACATATTACATGTGCATCTCTTCCGTATTTGACCTCTATACAAATATCCGTTATTTTGGAATTTTAATAACACTAGTATTTCTTCTCCAAAAACAGGTGTTAATTTTACTTACCCATAATAGTCGCATTTTAGTCACATGATCCTTTAAGAGAATTTTTATGAAAAAAATACTCACGTCTTCTACCCACCAACAATTTAATTCATACATGTTAGGGGTTCTTAATGTCTTTGTTGGTTTTTATTTGATCTTGTTTGTCAAATCGATTTTTTCATACTCTTGTTCGATTTCTTCATGCGTTCATGAGTTATTGATCGTGGATCGTGGGTTTCATTTACTTTTGTATTAAAGGTTTCATAGTTTGACGTAAATCATAGTTTGTCTCCCAATTAGCAGAAGCCTAACACCACCATGAAGAAATAAGTGGAGAAATCTACTTTTAACCCAAGCAAGCGCATATGGTGGTCGCTGAAATCCTAGCAGATGAAAATGGTGGCCATCGAACCCGAAAGAGAACTAAAACCTTAGCAAAACACATTTTGGGGATTTCTAATTTGGGAATTTTAGAACATGTGATCGAGCAGCGAAATGAAGGATTTCAGAATTATGAAGGATAATTTTTGATTTTTTACAACACACTAACATCATTAATTATTCAGTCATGGGTGTAAAAAAAAATGCATTTTAAGAGAATGGATGCACGTGTAATATGTCTAAACTTGAAGAGCATTTGTATAATTTGCTCTTTAAAATAACTATTTCAAACTATATTTTTTTAGAAATTATTCTTCAACACGATGTTTTTTAAAAAAAAATATATATATATATATATATATATATATTTAACGAGAGTATTTATTTTCTTACCGTTTTTCTCTTTCAATTTATAATTTTCATTTTTATTTCTAATTGAAGTTAAGTATTTTTTTAAAAGATGTTAGTTAAAAACAACTTTTTGTTTCGTAATATAAATTGTTTATTATAATTTTAAAATACAATTTATGTCTTTAAAAATATTTATTTATTATAAATTTTAATTATAATATATTTATATATCTAAAAGTTTTTATTTAATATAAATTTTAGTAATT
>PYAF01002382.1:1664894-1684785 GCA_007407185.1 Glycine tomentella
TTTTTTTTTTTTTTTTTTTTATGGAAATCAAAATGAGATTATTACTTTTTTTTTTGCTGGAGTAGTCACTAGGATAGATCGAAAAAAAGAAAATCCAGATCTGGAAGGGAAGGAGCAGATGATGCAAACAGTGATGTGGAAGAATTATGTTACGAAAATGAGAAAAAACAAAGAAAAGTAATTAGTGTTAATTAAAAGATTAATTTAAATTCTCTAAAAAATTAATTTGAATATATTAGAAATTAAGCATTTCTTAGTGTTTATCATTGATTTTATCTACCACTAATCCTAATTAATTTAAATTAAAAATGTTATTGATGTTAATGATATTAATATATTAGATATTAAGCGGTATTTGGCCTTAGGTAAAATTAACAGTTCAACTGTAGACCACTTGAAATTTCTTCACCGTATACAGACCCATATATTGATCATGAAACACACATGTAGGGAATATTAATGATGAATGTAAGAAAATCTAGCTATATTGCTAAAGTGGTCAAGTGAAATTGAATTTTCTCGGTCTATTAAGAAATTTTTTTGCTTGACTATAATATCGTGCATCTACAGTTTATACACTACTTAATTCAAACATCCTAATTAATATCGATAAGTAAATTTCTTGGAACTTTAGAAGAATATTTGTTTTAATAGCATATCTCCTTGTACAGGAAGTATGTGAACCTCATGAAGTACAGACAATTTGTATATCTACTCTTTTTTTTAAAAAAAAAAAATAGGAGTGCTAAAGATTAAAAATTTAATCATTTAATTATAAAATTTTTAGAAAAAATTGATAGCTTCTTCTTACTTTCTTTTAAGAATATCCTGTTAATTATTACATGAAAAAATAAACATTTTTATGTTTTTAAGATATTTAATATATTTATTTTATGAAGTAATAAAATTATAAAAAGATTGTTAGAAGAATACAATAGGAGGATATATATAATTATTCATACTTTTAATAAAACGATAAAAAAACGGCTATAACTTGCTTAAGAATTTAAACTATTATTTCTATGTTCTATATTAGGTTAAAAAGAATACTTTTCAATGCATAAGGCTTTGATCCGTTGTATCTCAAACTATCACCAAAGTAGAAAATTATTGTTGTCATTTAATCTTTCTCATACTTTATGGAACGAATAAAAGAGTAGACACTAATTAATTTCAGCTTCTAAAAGTTTAATTCTATCAATATCATTGTTTTAGGTGACAAAAAAAATCATTTATACGTCATTTGGTTTGGCAATACACATACACAGGCTATGAAAGGACAAATGACCTGAACTCCTGAAGACTCTATCTCACCTTGCCAATTTATAGTGTGTTGATCGACCGCTTAATCTCTATTGTCATTCTAATTAATTGGATTACTCGTGCGCGGGTTATTTTTTTAATAATAGATATGTAATGTAATAACAATTAAATACATTTGTTGATTACAAAAAGCAATTAAATACATAACATGAATCATGTTATAGTAAAATTAACTAGGAGGACAATTATGATTTTTTTTCTACAAAATACGTGAAAAAAGTATCATGATCATTTCACAAATTATTAACAATTGATTTACAAAAGAAAATAATTAAAAATGCACAGAAAAATAGTTGCATCACCGTTTTTCAAAATACCTGCTCAAAATATAAGAAAAGTTTGATATCTAAAATTATAAGTATGTCATATAAATGGTTGCATATGACAGTGAGAAAGATGTTTATAAGCAATGGAAGTTGTTATTGATATAACTGCCATTGCTAGTAGCCGCTACTAGGGACATCACACCTACTTTTTCTTCATCTAAGAATGTTCTATACTACGGAATGTTTCTGTTATGTAATGGGGTGTCGTAATCTGTCTCGCCACGACGGGACGACAATGAAAAAAGAAAGATAAAGTGTCTTCCTAAAAAGGAAAATTTAAGGAAGTCGTCATCAACGTTTATTTAAGAAAAACGTCGAAAAAATAAAAAAGATAAAGCATGGTCCTATGATTTGAGAGAAAAAGAATTCGGGAGTCATTTCCGCATGGGAAAAGTGTTAGCACCCCACCCGTCCATCATGAAGACAACAACCTTTAATCGAGTGTGCGAAAAATAAAATGATTTTTTAATTATTTGTCTTCCCTTAAGAACATGACTTATCCTTGTTTTATTTTTATTTATTAAGAAGAAGAAATCAAATTTTTATTTTTAGAAAAGAGAAGATTTTATATTTTTTAGTTTTTAAGGTTGGCAAGAGGTTTGCCCTCGCTCCTACATATCCCAAAGTGCAATGAGAAAATCAGACTTACGAGTTCTTTGTAGAAAACATTTTGTGTGTTTGATTGATTTTTTTTTTTGAAAGATTTGTTTCAATTGCGTGAATAATAGTCGTTAAGGCGTTGGACCTTGAAATGATGTTGAATTTGAAGAAACAGCGGGGAGAATCACTTATGGTATTGGACCTTGAAGCAATCTCGAGTAATATGTAATTTTGAGAAAAAGGAAAATTGAGTGATCCTTTATTTGAGTACTTTTAGTTTTTTTAGAAAAAATTTGGATTTGTGGTAAATCTTATGAAATCAAACAAGTCGAAGACCCAGCATGATATTCACAAAATCTATCCACGTATTATTGAAACATCACTAAGCGAATCGGAGACCTAACATGGAGTGTAAGAAGCGTAAGTGTGTACCAAAGAAAATTAAAGTGGAATTGCAAAAATAAATGAATAATTGACATAGCAATATGTAATCAAATGAATCAAATGGAAATAGAAAGGGATAGAATAGAAGTGAGGAGTACACTTAGTAAGTAGGGGTGCATACAAAGAGTGTAATCAGCAGAACTTATTTAATTTCAAAATGAGTTAGGTCCAATAGATAATTGGCGCATTTATGAATATGAAAGTGCAAATAGCATTATGTTTTTGTTTCAAAGTGGGCCAGACCTAACAGTTAAGGGATGTGCAGTTATGAAATTGGAGATGTAAATAGCATTATATTTTTGGTTTCACATGGGTCAGGCCCAACAGATAAGATGATGTGCTTATTGGGGGTGCAGAAAGGATTATGTTTTTGGTTTCAAAATAGGTCAAGTCCAGTCGATAAAATGGTGTACTTATTAAATTTGGGGGAGTAAAAAGTAATTTACTTTTCTTTCTTGTTTTTTAGGGTTGGAACTGGGTCAGGGCGACCCGACCCAACCCGCGTTTTCGCTACTGGGCAAAGCAACCACAACAGTTGCACCGAAAAATGATGGAAGCCACCACAAAGGGTGGCAGGACCCCCTTGGCACCACCTAGCACGAGGAGCGGTGCGAGGGTGGGCGGGGATGATGGCAGTACCGTGGCACGGTGGTAGGGGCGGTGGTGGCCGGAATGAGCCCCAAAACAAAAGAAAGAAGAAGAGAAAAAAAAAAGCAAGCACAATGGAGATGGAGGAACGCGAAACTACAACGAAAATGAAATCAAACAAAGACCACAACAAACATGTTTTCTCCTCTGGATGAAAACGAACAACAAATTACAACATGGAACGAAGGAAAATGCGAAAAAAGAAAAAAAGAGTAGAGAAGAAGAAGAAATGAAAGAGAGGAAGAAAGGCAACAATGGGAGAAGGAGAGGGTACTTGGGGAGACACCTCGTCCTTCTCTAACGGTGATGCCAAATGTCGTTGGTCCGTTGGTCCATTGGTCCGTTGGTCAATCCCTCTTTTGTTCCTCCTTTGTGCTTTTATCTGTTGCTTCTTTTGATCTAATGGGCCTTGTGTGCTTTTTTTTTTCTTTCTACTCTCTTTTTTCCTTCTTTTTTTTTTAAAACTGTTATTATTTTTTTCGTTTTTCTTTCTCTTTTTTTTTCTCTCTCTGTTTTTGTTTTTCCTTTTTTATTTTTAGTTATTTCTTTCTTTATTATTTTTTCAAAAAGTGTTCTCTTCTTTTCTTCTTATTATTCTCTTCTTTTTCTTCTTTTTTTTTTAACTGTTATATTTTTATTATTTTTTTTTCATTGTCCCCGAACAGAATTAGGGTATGACATGGGGTATGACAAAATTTAAACTGAACTATAGTTTCATTATATATTTGTCAACAAGATCATGTTTTTCTTAGATAAGAGTTTATATCTAATTTAGAATTGGTAAATCATTATATATGAGTTGATAATCAATATTGATAGCAATAACAATCACAATTCTACAAGTTGAGAAATCACAATTACATACACAAACACAAGGAATTTAATGATAATTGATAAGCATGTTTATGTCCTGAGGAGTAAAGCAATTATTTTTTCTTGTTCTCTTACATTAATTTATATAACAATACAATATTGGATTCCAAATCCACATAGAATATCTTATCTTATCCATGTCCTACAATATATTATATGCGAACAATATCATCTTACCATACTATATAATCGGACAATATATCTTATCCGTATTGTGGGGCTTCACTTCTATACAAAGTTATTAAAACAAGTCTGGCCTGATCGGTCGGATCTATCAAATTGGGACTCGGTAGCATAATCGATCTGATTTCACTATTGGACCGGTTATGTATTTGATTCGGTCAAATCCAGCCGGGTCGAATCGGTAGGGTTCACAAATTTATTTATTTATTTTAAATTTTAAATTATTATTAATTGTTATTTTAGATTTGGGAATATGATGAATTTTTCTTACTCAAATAATATTAATTATATATTTATATATAATAGATAATATATAATTTTAATTAATATATATCGAATCAAACCGATCACATCCATGGAATCCACTAACTCGAACAGGCTGATTTTAATAACAATGCTCCTATATCCCTAACCCACGCGACCGTAACTTAACAACATGTACCCTTAGTCCCAATTGGAAGATTCTTCAATTCCGTGGTGCTCCGTTCTCCTCTGCTCCAACATCTACCCACCCATAAAATATGAGTCATGCACAATAAAACTTTTGGATAGCAGCACAAATTCGGACTGCTAGTTTTGAATGCATACCAACTTGTAGCGTTGATAGCCAACATCCTTCTCACCCCTTTGGGCATGATTATGCTTTTCCGACAATGGATCGACGCAGCAAATTAATAATCACGCGCTCAATAGTGGTGAGCCTGATGGCAGAGACCCCAACAACAACGTTGTTTTTGGTGGTGGTGGTGCAGACGGTGGCTTGTTGATCAATCAACCCAATGGTGGTGAACCTGTGGCGGAAACCCAAATGTTGTTGCTTAATCTAACTGGGACTCCGCTCGCGAATCCACATATTCCACCAATGCTCGGGTGGTTGGTCACGCCAATGTTGAAGACAAGGAAAGTTCCTCCGCATATATTTGCGTCATCACCACCGTTCCTAGAGATCTCTAAAAGCTCTGGTCAACGTTTCATCATCCCCATCCTGAAGAGCTCATTCTTGGTGGAAGCTTAATTTCCCCCCACTACCGTTGCTGAAGAAGTCGTTAGTGGTCTTGGAAGCTTCCGACGTGAAGAGACTATCTATGCTCGACTCATAAACATCAAAGATTTCAGTGGAACCACCTGATAGCAATTCTTTTTTAAGAAAACATTTGTTAGTGGTGTTATTCGGACACTAAGAGATGGCGGTGCTAGTGTTTCTTAACATGTTACATATATATATAAGATGTTACGCGTGTAGGACAAGTAGTGTGTTTTTTCTCTTTTCTTTGTGTGCATGAATTTAAAAATATTTGGAGTGATTAGTCCTACCCAAGTTTGAAAGTGAAGCCAAGCCCATAAATGATTTGACATAGCTTTAAGTTTGTAATAAAGACCTTAACTCACGCTATATATATGTCGTATGAGTCATATTTGTAAAGGGCAAACCTTTAAGGACATCCCTTCCCTGCTTGGACTTTCTTTCTTTGAAAGAAACTTTTTGCTTTTTAACAGAGCCTAAACAGGCTAAACTTGGTTGTTTTTAGTTTCATTCCCATTCAATATGTATTTTTGCAACCTAGAAAAAAAATGATAATGACTTGCCAAATTCTGTCAAAAACAAAAAATGACTTCCCAAATGTTTAGGAGTGAGGCTTTAGAAGAAAAAGAAGCATAGGATAATTTTTTAATAAATATTATCTAATTTAATAAATTTTAAAACAAAGGAAATGAAATTATAAATTATTATAAATTTAGTGTCCTGAATTTTGTTTTATATTTATGAACATGACTTAATTCTCTTAATTTAAATATATAAAGTTTATCCTTAGAAGAAAATAAATCCAAAAGCTATAACCAAAAAAAGGTCAACTGATAATTTATTTATTTTTTGGTGTAAAGAAGGTGCTTGAAAATGTTTTTTATACTATAACTTAAATACCAGACCCTTATTTGCTCCCCAGTGCAGGGTCTCTATTATATATGGCATGTCACTACCCCTATTCCTCTGCATGAGCAAAGTGTATTTATCAAGGACAGTGTTAATTTAATGATAAAGGTGAGTGGAATTATATTCAACTCATCAATCAAAGATTGCCCCCAATACATCTGCAACAAAATTACAGCAATGTACAAGGTTTCTTGATGACAATGTCCTGGCATGGAACTTTCTAGTGATGGCAAGCTTTCAGTAGCGTCTGCATATAATTATTTAATTTCAATTAATAATGGGATTAATAGAGATGTCTTATATTATGTGTGCTTTAATTTGGGGATTGATGTGGTATGGCCCTCAAAAGAGTTAGAATACTAATGTGGAGATTAGTCAAACAAGTCCTTCGAGCGAAAAGCTTTTGCTTCAGCAGGAGAATGGCCACAACAACAAATAAATGTCCATTATATATATATATATATATATGTGTGTGTGTGTGTGTGTTAAATTGTGTATATATATCGTAATGTTTACTATTGAATCGAATTCCCTAGCCACCACACATGTATCCTACTCGCTAGTTTGCCTGATCTAGCACTTCTCCAGATTAGAGATTCCTTCTAATTATGAAACCACGTTTATGTTGTTTTCACCAATACTTGATTTCAACTGGATGAACACAGAATTAATTTATTTGAATGTTGAAGGACAATAATTGGACGATCAACTTTGGTACCAACTTTGATTTTCAAATATTCACCTAATTAATCAATTTGAGAATTTGAAATTGCAAAATGAGAAATTGTGTATGAAATGTTGACCTTAGAAATACGGTGCAAAAACTGATCAAATTAAAGGCTAGAATGTGTTTTATTTACTTTTTTTTATTATTTTGAGAAAATGACAGATGATATAGGATTTTACATGATATACGATCAAATTAAAGACTAGAATGTCACTGGACCTGTTTTCTGTGTAACCCAGGCACATAATAATCCGTATATTTTACATGAAAATCTGTATTTAGTAACTGGTAAGAGTTGTGTAATTTTAATGAAATTACTATTTCAATCAAGCACAGCATAAAAATCATATAAATTATGGACTAAGAGAGAGAATGAACTTAAACATATATAATAATTCACCGTCATGAATGAAAATTAGATAGACACATATATAGAAGTTGCAAAAGCAAAATTAGTCATAGATGAGAATGAAATCAATGAATGATTACTGTCCTCGAAGGATTATGGGTGAAGTTGGTGTTGCAACATGTTTATGCTGCTAGTGGAATCTACGTTATATAATGTGACAAAAATTTAAAGTGATTAGTTCTCCCAGTTTGTAGTATGGTCCTTTAATCTATTAGTTTTCCGTTTTTATTTTCATCACACCTGTGATAAAAAGAAAAAAGAAAAAAGTGATTAGTTCTCTCAATTTATAGTATGATTCTTTAGCCTATTAGTTTTTCGTTTCCATCACACCATATTACAGGAGGGATATGATGTAAACTCCACTAGCAATGTAAATTTGTTGCATTGCTCGCCAACTTCATCGATAATCATGTGAGGACATTAATCATTTATTGATTTTGTTCTCATGTATGACTAATTTTGTTTTTGCAACATCTCTATCCAATTTTGATTCGTGACGTTAGTCATTATTTATGTTTGGGGTACCAAACTTGAGTTCACCAAATCAATACGAGAATTTGAAGTTTGCAAAGAGAACCTGCTTTAGAATACATACACTATATAGACAAGTGAGAAATTGCGTATGAAATGGAGACCTTATATTTGAAAATACGGTGGAGTTTCAAAACAGATTAAAAGCAAGAATGCGGCGTTTTTTTTTTTTTTTCCCTTCTCTTTTCATTATTTTGAGAAAATGATGGATGATATAAGGTTTGGGTCACTGGGCCCGTTTTCTGTAATTTTTACATTCTAATAACCAATTTTTGTTTACTGTTGACAAAAAAATAACCAAAAAATAGTTAAAGGAAGAAAAAAAAAAACTTGTAGGAAAACCTGTTCCCGCTCATGCATTCTAAGTTTCTAACGGTTACAGTAAGTGGTAATTGCATATGACCTACAATCTCAGAGACATGATTGTTGAACTCTGGTGATATTTTTTCATGGATTCTCTTCTCTCTCTACTTCCAGGTTACAACACAATTTTTTCATCTTGTTATTTCAATGTTTTATTATGCATCACTGATCATCCCTCTACATTTTTTTTAATACAATTATATCGTACCAGGCAAAGCCAACGATTCGAAGCCAAAAATCAAGCAAAAGACCAACCAAGCAACCAAAATTGGCACGGCCGAAGCCCAAAGGTAAGTAACAACTGTTATTCACCAATTTAGTTTCACTTGCTATGTAGTATAACTTTTTTTTTTTTTTTTTCAATTATTAGCTTTGGTTTCAGACACAACCGGGTTTTGGGTACCGCTAGGAACACAAACATTATCCCAGGAAAACCCGTGTGGGACAAGTCAATTACCAAAACAAAAATTGCTGTTTCACAGAGAAAACCCAAATCCATTAGCACAACTCAACTTCCCATTGACACACATGATAAAAAATCCACAGAAATTGCCAATCTCGGATTGAACAAGAAAAGTGACACATTCCCACGACAATTTGCTGAAAAAACATCAAAGAACAGTTCCCAAGAGAAGGGTTCTGCTTCAGAGCCAAAAACTCCAGTAGCATCATCGTCCCATGTTAGAACCAAGTCACCCACACCATTCTATTCTGCAATGAATTGTAGCAAATGCCGTTTTGATAGGCTTGAGACATCTTCTTATTGGATTGGCCAAATCAAAATGGCTGAGTCTGTAAGCAAGCATTTTGTAGCCTCTGAATTCTTTAGGCTTGCATTGGAATCTCAGGCTGAGGTAATTAATCAAGTTATTTGCGGTTCACCAAAATTTGCAATGTTGTATTCTGTTGAATGAATGCAACAAAATTGAATAAAAAATACATGCACTCACAATTTCATTTTGGTTTTATATTTTCATCAATATCATAAATGTGATCATAAATTAACATGTGTAAGATAAGTTTATTGATTTTTATAATTAAAATAATAATAAATACATTAATAGTACACCAGTATAATGTTATTTAATTACAAGTTAACATGCATAATAAATTTATTAATTTTTACAAAAAATGTCTTAAAAAGTCATATAAATATATAATTTATGATCTATTAATAGTGTAATTTTTTTAAACTCGTTATACATAAAAATTAAAATCTCTTAATAATTATCTTAAAAATCATTTTAAAGATGATTTTCTCATTAGTTGATAACGTTTTACACTAGTCTATTAAACTCCACAAAATCTGTATTCAAAATTGAAGTGATGTTACTTTGTTACCAATCTTTAAATATTTGGTGTGTAACTTGTATTTAGATTCAAAAAAAAGTGCTGACACATTGAACCTGATATTTGGTATTTGGTGTGTTGGGTAGCCAATTAGGAACCTCCGGATCGAGCTTAAAAGGTATTTGTTAAGGCATGGGTACCTATCGGAGCAGAAGGAATGGAGGGAAGTTGCTGCTAGGTATGGCTACTGAAGGTTGAAAGCAACAAACACTAGTGGAATGGACTCAACCACTGATCAATCTAAAAATGTAATTGATACGAGCTGATGTAACAGGAAAGTTACAATACACTAGTTAAATGGACTTGATCCTCCAGTGTCTTTGCTTCAGTTAGATCTAGTTTGTAGATTCTGACAGATAGATCATTTAGCTACATTATAGGTAGTTTGTATTTGGTACTTAAATTTTTATTTTATCTATCTAATTCCTTTCTCTCTATATATAATTTATAGCAATAATAAAGATAATATTTTATTTTTGTATACACATTTATTTTACTTATTTTACCCTTTAATTGTTACATATGTAACTGCATATTCTCCCATTTCTGTTCAGTCTCTACCCTCTTTCTCTTTTCCTCTTCTATTTTATGTTTTATTAAAAAAAATGGAGATAGACACATTATCTGTCGATTAAGCATTAAAATAGATTAAAACTTCTAGAAGTGGGGCATTCCGAAAATTGAAATCGAGACCTCATACCACTAGACCAAATGCCCTCTTTGATACAGTCAAAGTTAATCATTCTAGTTGTAGTTTTTACCTTTCTAATTGATGTTCGTAGTCTCGCCTGCTTCTAAGCATAACCAACCAATAACGCTAATCTATAGTAACTTGTAACAATTGTGTAATTTAAATGACTCAGGTCATGAAGTTGTAAAAGGAAAACTGATCATAGATGAAAATGAAATCAATGAATGACTAATATTCTCAAAAAGATTGTCGGTAAAGTTGATGAATAATGCAATATTTTTAGAGCATTTTAATGGTAAATCTTAAATTGAGATTTTAAATCATTTTTTGGTAGACTTTATAGTGTCACTTTGGATTGAAAATCTCTCAAGATTTCTTTCATTTTTTTTAGTAGTAGATCTCATTTTGAGATCTTAAAGAGAAAGGGAGAAATTTTTAAAAAAAAAATACTAACAGGTCTTAAGTGTTCTTCTACAAGAACTCATTTTTTATCTTAGAGATATATGTAATTCCTTTATTGAGAGGTCTAGTGAAAATCATATTTTGAACTAACATCTTTATTCAAGCACTTGTGCTAAAGATGCTCTAAAGTGAAATTTACTACATACTCGCAACAAAAATCAAGTATAATTCTCTTAGTTTTTATGATCCTTCAGCCTATTAGTTTTTCATTTTCATCACACCATATTATAGTTGGGGGATTCAAGTACTCATCACCCAACCTTGTCTAAATGTGTTTTTTTATGCCTGCGGATGGAGAGAAATATATATTGGTGTAAATTTTATCAACTAGTACATTATTAATAATTTTATATAAAATGTGAGTTTTATCATTCAAATGTTATATATTTTAAAATTATATATTATTTTTATATTAATATACATTATTGAGGTTTCAAATATTTTAAAATTAGTATTTTTTGTGTGAAAATGATTTATATGAAATAAAATTTTAATTCATAGATAAATTTGTCTAACTAAAGTTTTTTTTAAGTATTTAATTCAAGATTGTTGAGTAGTACCTTAAAAAAAAATTGTCGAGTAGTGTAAGAATTGGTGTAACTTACGTTTATAATTTGGGTCATGTTTAATCAATAGATAATCTATTTTTTTATATTTTACAAAATGTTATTACTTTCTATCCTTTTTATAAGAAATAATTTTATGTGTAAACTATACTGATACTTATTTCATATAAAAAGGACCGAAGGAAGTATTAAGTTATGCAAGTACAAAAATTTGACACTTTATGTCAAATGATCACGTCTCTATATTTTATAATCAAACTGTTAATTTGAAAGTTCTTATAAACTAGATAAAGTTTATAAAATTGTACGCAAACAAAAATCTAATTAACACTTCACACCGTAGTTATTTATTCTAAAAAATATTAAGTTGGTCAAAATGTGTTTTTAGTAAATATCTATTACTATATAAGAATAAGAAGAAAATGTGTTTTTAGTGTTTATACCTTTAGTTAAACTTTGTTTTGGTTTAGTACTTTCAAATTAAAAAATTCAATCTCTCAAAAATTTTATAAATATGTGAATTTAGTGCTTCTTCACATTTAAACTTAACATTTAGTTATGATTTTGATATGTACAAATTAAAAGAGAGACTACATTCACATATTTTATAATGGTGTAAGACTAAATTCATTAATTTAAAAATATAAGAATCAAAATCAAATTTAACCAAATATACAATAACCAAACACATTTTTTTTCGTCGATAATATACCAATAAATACTTAATTTATGTGAAATTTGATTTACAAATCATAAAATGATTTAACAATCGAATTGATTAATTTCACACTTTACACAAAGTTATTACATGATGACTACAAACATTTATTTGGCCCGTTAAGGAGACCTTGATGTCTAAGTTTTGTATACCATTTTGACAAGTACTTCCGACACTATCGACCCATCATCACTTGTGAGTTGGGGGTTACGACGCAACTCAATAACCTTCAATTCCTCTTGCAAACCAAAACATACAAAGGAAATGACACATTACCAACTCTGCTTTGTCCATTCAGATTATAGTTAACATATTTTTCATTTTCAAATTAAAATGATATACTACTCTGTTTTAAAATGATATACTACTCTGTTTTAAAATTATTATTATTTTTTATATTTAAAAAATGCAAACAATTCTCTTAAATTGGTATGATTTTGTCTAATAAAAGTAAATTGTTAGTATAAATATTATAAATTTAGACTGATTGTATCATGTATTATATTAATATTTAATATTTTACTAATGCTGTATATAGTTTTTTCTTTTCAAACGGAAGTGTCTGTCTTATTCTTAAGAGTCCCTTATGTTTAAATAATACGCATATTAATTAGTACCGTTATACTAAAAATATATAATTATTTAATGAAAAGCAAATTATTCTTAAAATGTGTGTGTAATTTGTGTTCACCGTTTGGTGGTTGATCCAAGTCAATAATTTTAGGCTTACTAATTATTATTTTTTACTGAAAGAGATAAAAATAAATAAATTATTTCAGTATATTAAAAATGTTTCACATCATTTAAAAGGTTAGACCAATGAAAATTTATAAATATTTTTTCCTTAACCCACGGAGACACATGTTTTAATAACGACAAAATCATAATAACGGATCATTAAATACTAAAACAGATAATATTTCATATGAGATGACAATAAAACTAAGAACAAACTAGGTGGAGTAACATGCAGAACTAATTAATTAGGCTTACTAATTGTTTTCCATTGAAGATGACGAGGTTGCTCAAATTAATATATATTTTTTCACTTTGGATAAAACTGTGGGTAATTCAGATTTTCATAATTTCTTAATTTAGACTTTTATATATTACTTCTTTCATACTACAATATTTAAATTAATTTTCATTTTGTAAACAAATTAAAGGCACCCTAATTAAAAGCAAAAAGATAATACACTTTATTTTGTTGGGAAACCCCTAAGCCTAAAGTCCTAAACAATTGGGTGAACAAAAACAAGCAATCCATTCAAGTTCGTGCAAAAATTGATGGTTGAAAAAAGATTATGACCCAATAACGAACAATAATTAATATTTGAACATAGACATGGTTTTGCCGATTAGATTGAGATGTGTCTAACACCCGAAATTGATTTTCTAACAACCAACCCACGATTGCACGGTGTGATTTTTTTCATTTTCAAAAGAGAAAATTTAAATAATTTCTTTCATTATCTCTCACAAAATGGGCCACCATTTATTTTTGTGTGTCTGGAATTAAGGGAATTCATCATAGAAGCTTGTTTAGGAGGAGGGTGGCAGCAATACATGAAAAGGTACGTAAGATCTCACTGCTTTTCTTCTGCCACAAAAATTAATTGACATGGTTCCACCACACGATTAATAAGTTGGGACTTCTCTAAATAATTTTAATCTTGTTCTTACATTTTATTTAATAAATTTTGAACCTTATCCATCAATAGGTTTGTATGAACCCCAATTAAGCATGTGTATGGTTTTAGTGGGGTTTTACAAACACCACTGCAGTACTCTGATTCTCTGAAATTGCAGTAGCATCCACATGTGGGCAGGGACAGTGAGCACTTGATGGCATGGATCCGGTGAAGGACTAGGG
Organism: Glycine tomentella; assembly: GCA_007407185.1. Classification (NCBI taxonomy): domain Eukaryota; kingdom Viridiplantae; phylum Streptophyta; class Magnoliopsida; order Fabales; family Fabaceae; genus Glycine; species Glycine tomentella. The sequence goes on from PYAF01002382.1 coordinate 1,678,915, forward strand.
AGATTGCATTTCTGTGTGCATTTCTTTTTTGTTATTTATAAATTAGAGATATTGTTGAACCTTTATTTTTTTTAGTACGCAACTTAATTTAAAAGCAAATATTTTTCATTTTTATCTTTTTAGTAAATTTTTTTAATTCATAAGAATCAAAAATAGTTACGGGAGGATTTATTCCCTCTAACAATTTTTTATCGGTTAATTTACATTTTATTAATATATAAATTACCAATATAACAATTCTTTACATAAATACACGAAGTTAGACTTTTAAGCATAATAGTGAATATTGTAGGTATCATTATTAATTTCTCAATAACTTTTGAGAGTTTACCGGAAAACCATGTATAGTGAAGGATCAGCCTAAAATAATTTATAATATTTATAAATATTATCACTAGACGGTTATTTGATTATTATTCTCAAATATCAGTACACTTTAGTCCTAATTTTTTTCCTACTTAATCTCAGATCCCAAAAATATTATTTTGTCTTCTTGTCAAAATGCTGTGTTTGTGTTGAATCATCATAGGCAAAAAAGTTGGGGAAATTATTGTGAAATATATTTATATATATTTGCATAATTTGAATAAAAAATAGTTTAATTAATGAATATTTATTGGCAAGTAAACAAATTGTACTAATATTTAATATATATATATATATAGTTAAAAATTAATTAATATTTATTACCATCCTGGTTTAATTGGTAGATGCATTTAGTGTCTAATTCCCCGACCTAATATAAATATTTAGGGCTTAGGGGCCTTTTTTATATAACTTTAAGCTTAAAAAAACCACGAGTAGGTCCGGCCGGTTTGATTAAGATAACCTTATCAGGATTCAGTGATAATGAAAGATCTTGAAACAAATCTAAACCTCAACTAAAGTCTTTCATCTATAATTATGTTTCCTGAAACTAGTATTTAACATCCCAAAAAAGATAATGACTACGGGCACCCCCTCTTTTTCTCCTTGATGTTTTTCCCAAGAGCTCAACTTTGATAAAAGCACTTGCTCGTAGCAGTACGTGATGCCCCAATCGCAGGTCAGTGATCATGGGATACCCTTTGTCTCCTATAATGGACCCACCAACTCTTTGCTTTTTGGAACTAAGCAAAGCATAGGGCAGCTTTTCATGGCATACAATCCTTATTAGACACTCATTAATGCAGCATCTACTCATCCTTGCCCATGCTAGTTTTCTTTCTTTCTTTCTTTCTTTCTTTTTTATACAAAAAGTCAAAGAAATTCTTCAAACTAAAGATTTTTGAAAGACTGTCATTTATTTATTGTAAATTTAAATATCAACATATTATAAATAGGATACGACTTGTCCTTCTTATTTTCTTTTCTTTAATATTCATTATAATTAGAGCTTTTGATTTTTCTGATAGAATCTGTATATTTTTTTGTGAATTTCAATTTTGAGTGGACTATGAAACTAATATTCAATATAAAATTTAGTTACATTTTAAAAAAAATCCTCTCTGAAAATGAATTGAGTAAAAATTGAATTTAAATCTTCTCCATAAATTTACATGTGTTTGGGTTGATAGCGAAAATTCAAAAACTACAATGTCTCACTCTCACCACATCAAAAAGTAGCTTTAAGTTTATCAAGATTTTTTTGACGTGGTCTAGCACATTTCTAAACATGCACTCAATCCATCTGTTTAATTTGATTCCCAATATGAACATTTCAACATGGAAATTGCAGACATGGTTGTAAATTGAAATATGAAGTAGGACATGTATGTAATGTAAATAATGCTTAGTATTATTCCAAGTATTATTATGAGATTAAATTTGGTTACATACGTAAAAAGAGTGTACTGGAAAGCAAAGGGGTGGGAAGGGAGACATGGACATATGATGGGGGGGTACGATGAATGCGGGCGATTAATAAGACTAAAAAATAAACAGAGAAAAAGCTGGTCATTGAGAAGCTAAAGACAAAATCAATCGAGGAGACAAAGTCCCATTGATTAGAGAGAAAGAGAAAGAGGGATTATTATTGTGTTGTGTTTGTCGACCAGTGATTGGATTGTGAAGGAAAGTGAACATCATCAGTCCCCTACTATCATCAATAACTTCCTAATTGCTCAACTTAACTCCATTTTTTTTTACTTCATTCATGTATAGAATAAAAGTTACGTATAACAGTCATTACTTCTCTATGCATTATGTTTTTTTGTTTAAAAAGTAGTGAAAGAGAAAGGTCTGTTCCCCATTTTAGGGTCTCTTTACTAGAGGAAATGAAAAAGAGTAATCATATTAGTCCATTTTTAAATGGGATGGATTAAAAGGGAGAGAAAAAAAAAACAAAATGTTAAATTAATTTTTTTAAAATGTTCAATTTATTTTAAACTGTTCATTCTATTTAATATTATTAAGTTTGTTGAGATGTGACAAACCAGATTGATGAGGTGAAATTTCTGTACAATCCAAAACATGTGATACCAAACATATAATAGTCCATTCTCTTGAAATTTCTGATGTAATATCAATTTAATCTTTAATCACGACTTGTTATTTATTGATTCCTTAATCAGTCTCTTTAAAGTACTGGGCCAGCTGGATCTGAATTTAACTTTACTAACTAAATGAGTTGATTTTCTTAATTACTGTAAATTACAATTACAAGGTTGTTATAAAAGAATTGAAGGTGGTAAAAAAAGACTGAAGTAGTAATACTACCTCTTAAAAAATAAAAATTGGTTCAGCCAAGCCAACTGAAACCATCATGTCAGTTATCTTTTGTGTGTATTTGGTAGAGAGGCCCAGAAACAGAAGCGTTTGGTTTTTATAACATAAAAGGGACACAGAGACAAAACGCTAGCACACTCTCTTTCTTTCTTTCTGACTCCCTGTGTTGAAGAGTGGTGCAATGCAATAGATAGTTAGATAGACACTTGTGCTGTGCTATGCAATGCACGCTGCTGCTATGACTTTAATAAAGTGATGATATAGATGTCACTGTCTGAGCCACAGCTTTCTGGTTTCTGGTTTCTACCCCCAAAAAGACTTCAGAGAAAACCACGGGGGACGGGCGGGGAATTTTACTGCCCCTCCTGCTCTGCTCCCACGTGCACCACCCAACAACACAAACATCCTTAATTTTCGTGAATATTATTGAAAAAAAGGTCCCCAAATCATCATGATCATGAATATCAACTTTGTAATTATGGATGTTTGCACAATGTGCCGCATCAAAGTAGTTGTAGCTAGTACGACTATTCTTTCATTCTTTCTATTGGTGATTTTTCCGCCCATGACTCTTTGATCAAAGGATAATTATCCTTTTTTAAATTAGTCTTTTCACCTTTAATTTATTATTTTTAGATTTAATTTGATTCTTTAATTTTTTTAAGTTTAATTTAATTTTTAAATTTTTAAAATTGATTCAATTTAGTTTTGTCGTATAAATTAAATTAACAGTATTAACAAATGTATATTTTATGAAGATTTAAAACTGTCATTAAAATTGATTTTTAAATATTGTTGATCCAATTCAAACAATAGGATCCAATTAAATTGATTCAAAAATTAAAGGATCAAATTAAATCTAAAAATAAATTAGAGGATTAAAAATTAATTTAACCATTCTTTTCACACATTTCATTTAACCAATAATATCATAATTCAAATTTTATGTATGCAAATGTTAGTAATATGATCTTAGGGTCTTGATTGTAGTATATGGAGATTTTTCCTATTTACAATAGTCTTAGGATCTTGTTAGTTAAGGATTAAAAAGGAGAAACATTTTATTGAAAATAATATGAGAACATATTTTAAAATTATAGAAAAGTGTATTTTTGTGCATTCAACAAAAAAATTATTTTTATTTTCTAAACTAATATCCTTAGTATTTGTCATAGTCTTAATAGACTCAAATAAGATTATTTTTATCATTGAATATATAGACCAATTGATGTGAGTAGACTCTAGTTTCAGCTTAATAAGTATTGTTAACTCTTAAGTTCAAGTTTCACATATATATAGTTGTTTTAAATATTCATAAGTAAATTTTTTTCTCATCATAATAGTTATACTTAGTTTAAATATATTGTTTTTAATAAAAGATACTCATAGTATGAAAAAAACATGATTATCTCCAAAAGAAAATATACTTATGATCCCAACCTAAAATAATGTGAGTAGGATAAAAAGTTTAAATAAAAGAGAAAAATAAAAATGTAATAGATGACATGATAAAAAAAAGAAAAATTACAAAAAAAAAAGAGTTGTTATATATGATAAATAGGTATAATTATCATATAAAAGTTAAAATGAAGTACTAGTAATGCACACTCAAAATTATGTAGCTGTTAAAAAGTTACAAATTAAATTTATTAACAAAGGAGATTTTTTTAAAAGTAAAAGAATGTCACTTAAATACTAAACATATCCACATGCAAAAGATTCCTTAAACTTGCACCATTCGCACCACTTTTAATAATTAAGAGTCAGAGTTTGACTTAAATACAATCTGTCGTGCTACTATGCATTGACAAAATTTAAAAATGTGGGCGTGTTTTAATTTGTAAAATTATTATACTGTTTTAATGGAGTAGTTCACGGATAAATGTTAAAAAAGTTACCATTTTGCATCTTTTAAATGTAACTCTCATAATCAACAAACAATGTCTATTAGTTTTATATAACAAAAAAATGGGTCATGTACGAGTAAAATAAGTTATTGACTAACTCCACCATGGCGGAAGTTCATATGAACTTGTACTAAGTATGCCTTGCCTAGTTCACTATCAAGATTTTTTAAGTTTTTATTTTTCTATTTTAATAAATTTAATTTATATTGCTTTTAAATTTAGCATGTACCTACGTCGGAATTTTAATTTGATATCTCTTTTACGTACGTATCTTAGATTTATACATATATAAACACCACTCTCATATATTTTTTTTATTAGGTGACATTTTTTTTCCAATCCCATCTCAATTGTCAGGCAGCCAAATTCTGTGAATCTGTAGTCATACTAAAAAAAAACTAAAGTATGACACATTTCATGTTTTGCTTGGTTAGATCTCTTAAACATATATATATCGATCAGGTTTGATTCTTAAATGTGTATAAAAAATGCTTTATTAATAAAGGAAAAATTTATTTCAATGTTTTCTAAGCTTTTAAAGAAACTAGTCTCTAGTTAGAAGATATACCTTGATTCACACACAGAAAAAATATCTTATAAACAATTTTGAATCTCGGGCCAGAAACAAATTGCAAGTTACAGAAGGTATATATTATGGAGATCCAATACTAGCAAATTGGAAACATTCCTCCACCCGAAAAAGATGGAATCTATTGTAGAAGAATATTATTGTCGTCATCCTGATCAAGACCATAATATATAATTTAAAGAGCTAATTAAATATAGTTATATTAAAAATTTCTATGGCAACACATCTAGTATCTAAATTAGCTATTGGATAGTGTCTTGAGGTGTTCTTTAAGGCCAACATCTTGAAGTATTAATTAAAAGGATTAATGATCAGTATTAAATATATACAACATTAATGGAAATTTATTGAAAGTTAATGTATGTTAATTACTACAGTTGATTTAGAAATGCAACACAAGTTGATATACTTTAAGCAAAGTGTAAGATACTTCTTGTCGGTTACAAATTAGTACAAGTATAAAGCAAAACATAGTCGATTTATTCTTCTTCTTTTTGGGTTTTACCTTTCATATTCGCACACTAAAAGAGAAAAATGCAATCGCACCCTCCGAGTTTTTGTTCAATCTGTATATCCCCACTTTTTGATGTGGACTAAACCAACTTCGCCTGAAATTTGCATGATTCTTTTTTTTTTTTTTTTTTGGGGGGGGGGGGGGGGGGGGGGGGG
>PYAF01002382.1:1700808-1737882 GCA_007407185.1 Glycine tomentella
GAATACAGACCTTTTACAAAATTTCTTGCTGATCTTGGTGTTATTCATAGACTAATCCGTCCACATACTCCACCAAAATGGAGTTGTGGAAAGAAAGCACAGACATACAGTTGAAATGGCTCTAACTATGCTTTCTCAAGCTAGTTTACCTCTAGAATATTGGGATCATGTTGTTGTTTCAAGTGTTTACTTGATCAATAGGCTTCCTTCATCTGCCAATCAGAATGAAGTTACTTATCAAAATCTTTTTTGGCAAGCTGCCAGACTACAAGTTTCTCAGTTTTTGGAAGTTCTAGTTTCCCTTTATTTAGACCCTATAACCAACACAAGTTTCAGCCCAGATCTCAGGAATGTGTATTCCTACGATATTCCTTATCTTATAAAGGCTACAAGTGTCTCTCATCTGATGGCAGAATCTATACTTCTAAAGATGTTATATTCAATGAGGCTAAGTTTCCTTATCCTCAACTCTTTGCTGAGCCAGTTACTTCGTCAACACAAGCACCAAACAGCACTTTATCTGTTCTGCCTTCTGTTTTGAATCCTGTAGTTCCTGTTATGGGCCTGTTTGGATGTAAGCTTCTTTAGAAACACTTTTAGAAGAAGAAAGTAAGAAGAAAAAAATGAAATGAGCTTCTCCATAAGCTAAAATGAGTTTTCCATTAGTTCATTTGTAGATATCATCTCATCTTTTAGAGAAGATATATTTGTGAGCTTTTAAAAATTAGCTAATGGAGAGTCTATTTTTGCTTATGGAAAAGTTCATATCATTTTTTTTTCTTCTTATTTTCTTCTTTTAGAAGTGTTTCTAAAGAAATTCACCCAAACAAGCCCTATGTCTCAGTCTACAGGAAATAATTCCACACATGAAGTTTCATCTACTTTAGGGAAATTGGCCACAGCTAGGTCCAGTACTGAAGCAGAATACCGAAGTTTAGCCTTGGCCACAGCTGAAGTAACATGGATTCAATCTCTTGTGACAACATGAGCATACTTGCCTTAGCTCACAATCCTATTAAGCACTCCAGAACCAAACACATGGAACTGGACTTGTTTTTTGATCGAGAGAAATTATTGGAAAACATGTTCAAGTGGTTCATGTCCCTGCTTCTGATCAAAGGGCAGACATCCTCACTAAAGCTCTCACACCCTCCAACTTCACTGCTTACAGATCCAAGCTCAGAGTGGTTGAAAAGATTTCTGTCAACCCCCATGAGCTTGCCGGGAGAGAGAGGGGGGGGGGGGGTATTTGGAGTATACTTACATGATACTGTATTTTCCTTTTAGCTAAGTCAGTAAGTCTAACTACAGTTAGTTGTTAGTTAGGACAGCTATGTTACAGATGTCACTAACTAACTCAGGTTAGTTGGCAGTTACATAACTGTAACTGTTATATTAACAGTGTTGTAAACTGTTTTTAGTTGGGTTGAATTCCTCAATTCAAATCTCTTACTCTTTCTCTCTTCTCTCTAAATTCCTTTACAAGCTATAGACTCACTCAGGAATCAAATATGAACTATTTGATGTTAAAAGGTTCCAGCACTTTTTATTTTTTTATTAAAACTATTTTGCATTACTTCTACAGCACATGATAAGTCCTACTGAACGAGTCTATCATTAAATGATTTAACATACAATTTAATTTCCATTAGTTGGAGAAGCAACACTTGTCAAAGTGAAATTGTAGCTTAAAATCATGTGATGCCAGTAAAGATTAACAACCTATGGTTTGATTGGCATGGCAATTGGTCACATTATTGCCTAAAAATTAACTAAGTTGAAATATAGAGGTTTGTCCACTTAATATCGTATAATTTGTTGTCAAGGTTTAGAGCAATTACCCAGGCATTCCCTTCTCAATGATGAATGCAGTAATGCCTTTTGACCCAGCAGTTATGTCTGTTTTAGCATAGACAACCTGATTCAATTCAACACAATCAAATACGTGTTACGCATTCTCAGCATATGTCTGAACTATAATAAAATCTAGTTTTATATTACATGAGCATCCTGTTTCTTGATATAAATCATAAAGATATTGGTCACGAACAGAAAAATGAATAATATGTTATCCCATTTAGATATCAATTCCGATGGTTTACTTGGAAACCATGCATTATTTTTTTTTTATCAACTAAAATATGTATATACCAATGATGGTGTTAATAGGAAACTTGAATTGTGGAAAAGCACTTTGGAGTATAAAGGACTTACATTAAGCCGAAGCAAGACTGAATATATGAAATGTGGGTTTTCACTGGTAAGAGATGATGATCAAGACCCCATGCATCTACTTGGTCAAGAGATATCCAAGAAAGATGCTTTTAGATACCTGGGATCTATTTTGCAAAAAGGTGGATAGATTGATAAGGATGTAAATCATAGAATCAGAGCAGGGTAGATGAAATGGAGGAGTGCATTTGGGTTGTTGTGTGACTGCAAAATTTCCCTTAAGCTAAAAAGAAAATTTTATAGAACAACTGTAAGATCGACAATGTTATATGGAGCTGAATGTTGGCCAGCACATATGCAACATGAACATAAAATACGGGTAGCAGAAATGAGGATGTTAAGGTGAATGTGTGGTTATACGAAGATGGATAGGATAAGAAAGAAAGGAAGATATTCGACGAAAGGTAACAATAGTACCGGTGAATGAAAAGATGAGGGAACATAGATTGAGGTGGTTTGGGCACGTAATGAGACGGCCCTTGGATGCTCCCATAAGAACAAAAGTTTGTTACCAAGAGCTCGACACAAAGAGAGGTAGGGTAGACAAAAACTTATCTGAGGAAAGGTAGTTAAACAAGGCTTAATGGAGTGAGATATATATTTGCAGACGGTGTATCTTAGAACGGAATGGAGAAAAGCTATAAGCTTGGTGGAAAGTTTAGACCCGTTTTTATCCCTATGTTCCAGATGGTCCCTTTTAGTCCTTTTCTTCTTCATCTCTCCCCTCCTTCTTTCCCTCTTCTTTGTTTTTACCTTTTTTTTTCAACCTCCTCGTATCTATCATTGAGTTCATCTACCACCGAACCCAATTAGTTTGGGTTAAAGATGTTGTTGATGTTGACAATGTTGATGTAAAATATGTATATATATTATTAATAATGAATAATAATAGTTAGCAGTACCAGAGGTACTATTTTTTGTATATACTACCACGCCATTACTATCACTATTCCGGTTTGGGATTCTAATATATTCTGAATGCAGTATATATTAGAATGCCAAAACGCTATGATGTAAAGCATGATATATCCCACCCACAAAAGACCTTATCCCCCTCCACACAAAAGCCCAACTTTAATATTGCTGGTCCACATATGAGAAGGTATTTCAAAATCCTTTTCCATGTTTTTCCGCCACAACCAACAAAAGAAAAACGCCTCCTCCATCACTTTTTGACCATCGAATTCTTCATTGGAGAAAATCAACCTGTTCCTATGATGCCATATACGCCATGTCAAAGCTACCCACAGTGTTTGCCACCTATTCTGAATCACACCTTCCATACAGCAGTATGAGTGCTGTAAGAAGTGTTCCTTTGGTGTTTGTGGCAATACTGTAGACACTCCCACCACATTGGTATGATCCTATCACAGTTAAAGAATACATGTGAAGCATCTTCATCCACCAACAAACACAGTGGACATCTAGACTCCTGTAGATCCACATTTCTTCCTAAAGGATTAATCCTTGTTGAAATTCTGTCCTTCAACAACTTTCAACTGAAATGCGCGACCTTGCTTGGAACCTTCAACTTCCACAACCTGCTGTACACCTCATTGTCGTCCCTAGCCTCTTCCCAATCACCCCCATCTTTGCAAAGAATTTTATATGCGCTGCTAACTAAATACTCCCCACCTATGTCCCCCAACTACACCCAGCTATCCTTCTGCAAAGGCCGAATACAAAGAGCCTCCACTTCCGCCATGAAATTTGATGCCAAGGCCAGCTCACTTTCCATCAGATTCCTTCTCCATAATAGATTCCATTCCGAAGTACCATCTACCACTCGCCCCATCTGATAAATGACTTGTCTTTATTCTGAGATACAAAAAAGGCGCTGATATTTATCCATCATACAGATTCCTTCATCAAGCCAACCATCCTCTCAAAATCCTACTTTTGATCCACACCCTATACTCCATTTTATATTCTCATTAAACCATCTTCCCTCCACATTAGAGCCACATATTGCATTTAGATCATGCCACCATATGGATTCTTTGTTACTTCTCTCGCTAACTAGATTCTTCCATCCACCGTACTTCGACTCCAGTATTTTCCCCCATAACTCACCTTGGTGGTGGAATAAATTCCACCGACACTTTCCAAGTAAAGTGCAATTAAACTCTGTCAATTCCCGAATGCCTAGTCCTCCCCTCGCCTTTGGAAGACAAATTGTCTCCCAACTGATCCATGGGATCTTCTTATGTTCCGTGTTGCCACCCCAAAGAAACCTTCGTTGCAAACCTTCCAACTTTGACACCACCTTCTTGGGAACCCTAAAAAAGGAAAAATAAAAGATAGGAATTGAGTTCATGACTGACTTTATCAAAGTCACCCTTCCCCCAAAAGAGAGATGTCTTTGTCTCCACTTATTTTATCTCTGTTGACACTTCACAATGATTGTTTCCCATGTTTCGCTCCGCCTTGGGTTAGCCCCAATGGGAATCCCCAACTAAGAATAGGCCAGCGACAGTAATCTGCAATTCAACGTGTCTGCAGCATTTTTCACCCACTCCTCAGACACTCGGAAGGCCCCAAAGCAGCTCTTGGCATCAGACATGAAAGTAGCCGAAAGCTCCGTAGCATTGTCTTGATGGCAACCACATTAGACATGGAGGCATCACCTTCCCACCTCAAAAAGCATCATACAAATTCTTCTTCTGAGCCTTCCTCATCAACCCGATAGACCCTCAGCCACGATGTTAAACAGAAATGGGGCTAATGAGTTCCCCTGCCTAAGACCTCTTTGGGAGAAGAACTCATCTGTGGGGCTCCCATTAGCCAACACCGAGACTGTAGAAGACTTCAAGCATCCTGCGATCCAATGCACCCACTTTTCACAGAAGCCCATCCTCCTCATCATGTAAAGGAGGAAATCCCAACATACTGAATTGTACGCCTTTTCATAGTCCACTTTAAAAACTAAGCATTTACTTTTGTTTCTCCTCACCTTGTCAACAACCTCATAAGCAACAACAGCACTATGCAGCAAGTGCCTTCCTTCTATAAAAGCGTTGACGCTCATCAATGATGCTCAGCAAGACTCTCTTTAGTCTCCTTGACAGAATCTTGGCCACAATCTTATAAATACACCCTACCAGAGAGATAGGTCTGTACTCATTAAGACCTTGTGGATCTTGAACTTTTGGAATCAAGGCCAAAAATGATGCATTGCTTCCTTTCGGAAAAATACCATTTGCATGGAATTCCCCAAGAAATCTAAGAAACTTTGGTTTAATAACCTCCCATAATTCCTTAATGAATTTGAAATTGAGTCCATCTGGACCCGGGCTCTTGGAGCTTCCACATTCCCACACAGCTTCCTTCACCTCTGTTTCCTTGAAAGGGGCTGTGAGCATGACATTATCAGACTGATCAATAGTCCTGAACTCGACCCCATCTAACCATGACCTCAACTCAGGACATTCTTGAAATCTAGTCCTAAAAAATTGCCTCACCGCCTCCTTTACACGATTGGGCTCCTCAATCCAAGTTCCACCAGCAGACACACCTCTCAACATGTTATGACAGCACTTCCAATTGACTAGCAAGTGCTAATACCTAGAGTTGCAATCACCCTCCTTCAACCATCTAACCCTTGCCTTTTGTCTTAGGATAGATTCTTTAGTGTGCGCTGCCTCCCAAAGATCACCCTGTAATTTCCTTCTCAGCTGCACTTCTTCACCTCTCAGTGGGCCGCTTACCTCCTTTACTTTACCTTTTTCCTTCATGATTGTTTCCACCCTAGCAACGCCGCCTTCTTTTCTAGCCACCCTTACATCTCTTCCATGTTTTGGCGCGTTCACGTGCAGCTTCAAGCCTCCAAGAATAATATAGTCCAATTGTCGTTCCAAATACCAGACGTTTGAAACACCTTTAAACCTAACGAAGCCATATCTCCGACCACTTCTATTTCTCTTTCTCGCAATATCAACTTCCTTGACGTGCCCCCATTTCTTGAAAGCCCACCATAAATCTTTTTTCGCCAACTTCATCAAGAAAGCGGGTGAAATAAAATGAAGATATGTCAGAAGTGTCCCTCCAATTTCTGGTACTCTCCGATCGCCACCAGTCTTGCGACGCCGCCATTGATGCATTGCCGTCATACCCTCTTTTTGTGAAACTAACACGGGACCTTTCTTTCATTGTCTCTCGAAAACTCTTTGTTTCTCTCTATCTCTCATTCTCTCTCTATGCATATAAGCTTCTTATTTAGGTTGTCAGTCCTCTTTAGAAGATTGACTGGTCCATCCAAATGACCACCAAGAGTTTTGTGCTATCTGTTTCCTCATGTTATGGTTTGACTCTGCCGATTTTTCCAGCAACTTTTTTGGAACCCAGGCATCATGATAAACAAGCTTAGCATTTTCTTCATTATATTTTCACCCATTCATGGTGTAATAATGACTTCGGTTCATTTTAGCATTATGGGAAAAAGTGATTGAGCATAGATTAAGAGAAGAAACAAGGATTGCAGAGAATCAATTTGGATTTGTACAACCAACCATACTCTATGGTAGTCAATGTAGGGCTTTAAAACAACATGAGAGAAAAGTAGGAGTAGCGGAAATTATAATGTTAAGGTGGATGTGTAGTCACACAAAAAAAGACATTATACAGTATTTGCATACAAGGAGATATTAATATGGCACCTATCAAGGAGAAGATGATAGAAAATCAATTTAATTAGTTTGGATATGTGCAAAGCGGGTCATTGCAGGCAGGGGCGGATCCAGAAAAAAAATTAAGGGGGGGCACTTTTGCGGGGGTTCGGAGGCAGCGCCCCCGAAAATTTTTTTTTAAAAGAAAATTAAAGGAACAAACCATTATAACAAAAGTGTGAAAATGGTACAATTTAAAAGAAAAAAAATGACAAAATTAACGTGTGATCAATACTTAAAAATAACAAGAATGTGATCACTGCATTCATAAAAATTACAAACATACATATCCAAATTCACTTCTCTCTTATTTTTCATCTTTTTTATTATTCTTTTTCCATACTTTTCAATTTCTCGTACAAACGCCTAAACTATTTATTTATTTATTTATTTTATTATTATAAAAATTACCCAAAAAATAACACTTGTAAAATTATTATTGAGAATTTAAGGGGGGGCACTGCCCCCCCAATCATTAACGTGCGTCCGCCCATGATTGCAGGCACAAACAAGGAGTAGATTGCATTGTTTTTAGCCCTACAAAAAGGGTAGAGGGAGACTAAGAAAGACATTGGAAGATATTTTTGAAAGAAACTCATGGTGAATATATCCTAGAGAATTTGGTTTTTGACCAAGGCCTATGACATCGTGTGATTCATGTATCTGACCTCACCTAATGGGATAAGGTTGTTGTTGTTGTTGTATGGTGCAATAAATCCTTATGACATATTTGATATTTTTCTTCATTATTTTGCAATAAGGTCCTCAAATTATGATAAAGATATGCTGTTACATGGAAAAATAATCCATTGAATTTACAAATTAGGGAAACATTGCCCTTTTAGTTTTCCAAAGGCATATCAAGCACGAATAATGTCAATGCAAAGAGCATGGGAAAATGCATTGAAATTTAAAGAAACATACTAATGTTTGAGCAACTGGCCCATTAGTACACCACATCTTGTTCCCATTAAGTACATAGCCCCCATCTACACGATCAGCCTTGCATTTCATGCTGACAACATCAGAACCAGCTGCAGAAAGTTCATTCACTTTGTAAATTCCTTGAAATATCTCAAAATGCAAGATATTATAATTCAAGTTCACACATCTTACAATTGGGTTCGCTCATTGCCAAAGCTCCCACGTGATCCCCAGAAATAAGCTTCAAAATTGAAGAGAAAAAAACAACTTAGCCTATAAATAGATAGATAAATAGACAGAGAAAAGTTGAGAAAGACTACTAATGAGCACAAGAAATGGGCAGAAAGCTATGAGCATTTTTGGCTGATAAAGTCAATCTTTTACACATCACCGGCAAGAGGGCAAGGCAGCAAACATTTCACTGAAAATAAATAAGATTAAATTGCACGGAACTAGAACCTTTGGTAAATACTTCTCTTTCTGAACAGGGCTTCCATTCCTCACCTAAAGGAAACAGGAGGTAGCAATCCTGAAGACTCATTAGAAGATCATAAAGCATACAAAGAAAGAGACTTAAGTTCTCTTCAATTACCAGCTGATTGATACACAAGTTTGAATGAGCACCATAAGAAAGACCAACAGATCCTGAAGCACGGCTAATCTCTTCCATTGCTATACAGTGATACAAGTAACCTAGGCCAAGCCCTCCATATTCCTCTGCAAATAAGCAGAAATAGAATTGGAAAAGTTTGTTGGCATACAAGACATGGCCATATTGTAAAGATTCCAAGAATACAACCAATCTTAAGTTAAGAACACCCAAAGAAGAAGAATTTCATAAAAAATGATCGTCCATATGACTCCATTTATAGAATAATACCGAAGAATGATGATTTGTGAATATATGAATAATTTGATTAATTTCTACTCAGCCTGCAAAATGAAATAGTATCTAGTACCTACCCTTTCTTTGGGGAGGTATATCAGACACCTTTTTCAGTGGTTGGATGTTATGTGCAGAAAGAATTTGTGCTTTGTTAGCATTTATTATCTTCACAATTGTATCACAAGATATACAGGGAGAATAACAACTGTCAAATGGAAGTCACGGTAACAGATAACACCAACAGCTTACAAATCTAAAAAGAAAATTTTTTTGACAAATCAGAAAATGGAAGCAGTGAAGCAAGAAAAACAAACTACCTGGTGCAGTAATCCCAAGGAGATTAAATTCCCCCATGCTTTTCCATAAGTTCACCTCCTAAAATTACATCAAAATGTAATCAGAATGTGTAATATACTATGAGTTATGTTCATTGACATGATAACAAAAGATCCTCATACAGACCTTTGGGAAATAATTTGTGTGGTCTATTTTGGAAGCATAAGGGGCAATATTTTCTGTTGCAAATTGAGCAACACTTTCCTTAAACTGCACCATGCAATAAAACCTTCCAATCATTACAAGCATGACATAGCTCAAGTTTTTAGAAGCTAGTACACAATATCATCTTAAGCAATAAACACATTCTTTAAAATGTTTTGATGCAGAAAACAACCTTTAAAATGAAAGAGGATCTCAAGAGTTTTCTCTCACTAAAAAATTCCAAAACCAGACAATTAAAGTTGTGTTTGGCTACCCATTAGGAAGCTGTTGCATGCATTACAAGTGAGAAAACATCAAAGGAAAAAAAATCCAATGGGCCAAACATCACTTAATCTCTATTGACGGAAAACACACACACACACAAGCGCGCGCACACACATTCTAATTAGTTGTTATTACAAAATAAACAATTTGATGCAGATAGGGCTTTGGGTGTGGGGGGCTTGTCAATATTTTCAACCCAGTTAAACATCGTGTAAACTAATGGGATCAGCTTCATCCAACCAAAATTCTCAAGCTAGCTTCTGTAGGTTGCCAAAATACAGTAACTTATGGCAGTGACATACATTCCCACCAAATAGCAGATACCAAGGTCAAACATCATGCTAAAAGTCATTGGATTTTCCTTTTCTACATCCTTGACAGACCAAGTGAAATGAGTTAAAGAGAAAATGAACAATTAGCCAAAGCCATCCACATTTCAACCATGTATCCAGCAGAATTGTCTCCTACAGAAGATACACCTAAGTAAGACCACCCAAAAAACTAAAAAACTTCTATCCAGTAAAATAGTTCATTTATCCCATTTTATTGATCATATAATAACTTCAATCAAGACTCCATTTTTCCCGCACCAGTTTATAATAACAGTGGTTTCAAGACAACCCAGATGAAAAGGTCAAACATTTTGACAAAGCTTTTCAAACAAACACTGAATATGAAGGAACCTGTATCTGAGTTTCGTCAAAGAGCAAGGAGGTGGAGAAAGCAGCAGAGTGAGGCTGAGATTTCCTTCTGAAAACCGCAGTAAAAATGGACCTTGCGGTGTTGATCCTATGCATGGTACAGTAACACAGATGGGTCACAGTTGAAAAATGAAAATTGATCGATTATTGCCACTAATACTTAGCTATTGTTACCACTCTGACACTCTCCATCGGTATGGCTTAATTATATATTCATTTTTGGTGCTAAGTAAAAATGATGATAATATAAATAAATAAATTCTAAAGAAAGTACTAATATATTAGTGGCAGTTTCAGATAAGGATGGAGATTGTAGCCACCGTGGATCATCTTCAGAGTGAGAGAAAGTTATTTCATTACGAAACTTTTCTCAGTAAAGTGTCTACTTTCCTTGTCCGAGTCAGGAAATGTATGAATTGTCTGAGAGATAACTGCACATGTACTGTTCTTATAAGAGATATATGAATTCTCGATAATGTTCATTAATCGATTCAATTAAATGTGAAACGAAAAAAAAATTATTGGATTAGATTATATTTTAAATTTGATTTTAAAAATTAATTCAAATCAAAAGTATACGTACATATATATTTTTATTCATAATGATTAAAAAAATGTTTCAAAAGATATTAATTGTTAAGATTTGAAGAAAAATTTTATTTTTATGAATAACCTAAATTTATAATATCATTTGTTTTGATTTTTATTTCTTATATATTTATAAATTTATCATATAATTTTTATTTATTTATGAAAAATATATTTAATTAAAGATATTTTTATTAATTATTTGAGTTAAAATGTTTAAATATTTTATTATTAGTTATATAATAACAAATAAATAAAATATTTTATATTTTAAATTATTTTTATTATATATCTTACCTTTTTATTTTCTAAAAACAATTAAAAATAAGATTAAAATAAAAAATCGATCCAACCCAACTGTTTTAAACTAAATTGAATTTTTATTAAAATTTAAACTAAATTAATTAAATGATGAATTAATAAAATTAATCCAATCCAATCCACAAATCCTCTTAATTATACCCACTATTCTCCGGACTTGATGTCCTTAAATGAGACCCATCATTCAATCGATTTTCCAGACTCAATTGTTTAATTTAACTGCAATTAAATTAGTAATGAATAAATAATAGTTTAAATTTTTTTAATATGATAATAATATATTATATAATATTAAAAAATATTTTATAATAACTCACATTTTATTCATCATCCGACTTGAGTTAAACTCCATTGATATATTAAAAAGTATAATTATGAAATTCGATCAATCACCATGTTATAAGAAGAATGAGTCTTGTGTGGTTAATTCAGAAAAATTACTTAAGGTTTGCTATGTAATTAATCACCAAGAAAAATGGATATAACTATAAAGTGCACTTTGCATTATTTGACTAATTAGATTATAGCTGGTAATACTACTGCAAAAGGTTGAACTTTCAAAGAGTTTCTCTTTTGCTGAAATATCAATTTTTGAAGTCTAAGCAGCTCAAATTAATGTGTGGCTGAGCCACCTAAACTAAGCAAAAGCAGTCAAAAACTATTTTGGTACTGTATTCGAACGAGCTCTTACTCGTTAATTTAAGTTAGAAGCCCTGAACATCCAACATGATTGGGGCATCAACTAATTCAATTCATTTTCTCTGGCTTTAAGATTTCCATATTGATAGGTTATGCAAGCAGCTGCTAAACTTGGTATTTCAATCACTATTAGTCAAGTGGGCAGTGATATGCTGTCTACTGGCACCCCTTCTGCATTGCCAACAATTGATAAGAATCAAGAGTGGCAACCTGCAATGTCTCTTAATGAAGATGGATTACTTCATCAGTTACATTCTACTCTTGTGCAGGCCATAGATTCTTCCAAATGTATGTTGCTTCACATTAATCAATTAAATGTGATTTTCTCACCTCCCTATTGTATTATATTTGCTGATAGCTTCTGATTTTTACAAATTCCACTTGGTTTATATTTGTAAACAGCCAAGTTGCTTGTATCTAATATGCAGCAGTCTCCACCGCAGACTTCTCTAGTTCCTATCATGCAGGATTGTGTGGATGCTATCACTGAACACCAAAGGCTTCAAGCCTTGGTTAAAGGGGAGTGGGATAAAGGTTTGCTACCTCAAAGCAGTGCTGTGCTGATTACAACGTGTAAAGGATCCGAGGTTGACAGAATTATGGATATATTGCTCTTATTTGTCATTAACCTTCATCGGACTTCCTAAATAAATTGAAGCAGAAATTAATCCAAGATTGGTTTCATGGCCAGCATACACCAATGTAATCTAACTTTAGTTACCTTGTCTTAATTTTCAGAGCTCGCAGAGGGAACATGCTTGAAGAATTATGAGTACCTTGGAAGTGGGGAGGTTTACGATAAAAAGAATAAAAGATGGACACTTGAATTACCTTCTGATTCTCACTTGCTGTTGTATCTGTTCTGTGCTTTCCTAGAACATCCAAAATGGATGTTACATGTGGATGCCATGTCATATGCTGGAGCTCAATCTGGCAAAACCCCACTATTCTTGGGAGTCCTTCCCCCAAAGGAAAGGTTTCCAGTGAAATGCATTGCTGTAGTGTCTACTGTCCCTTCTGTGCTGCACCCAGGATCATGTATACTAGCAGTTGGAAAGCAGGGTCCCTCAATTTTTGCCTTGTAGTGGGATAAGAAGTCACAGTTTTCTCTTCAGGTCAGTCATGCCTGTGTAGCCCCAGCTTATGAACTAACATCAAATACTTTTGAGCCTTCTTTGATACTACTATTATTTAACTCATAATACTGTTATTTTCCAATACATATTTTCTCCATTGTGAGCAAGAATGCTACTAGCCTACTGTTATTCTTTTATGTTGGTTTGCTAACAGCTATGGATTTATGTCAGGGAAGAACGCACTTTGGGATTCCATCTTGCTTCTGTGCCATAAAAATTAAGATTGGGTATGGAGGTGTTATTAGGGGCATGCATTTAGGCGCTTCAGCTTTAAGCATTCTCCCGGTTATGGAAGCAGAATATGAAAGATAAATTCTGTATGATTGACAAACCACTCTGCTTCTATCAACATTCTGCAGTAAATTGCATTTCTCAAAACCAGACATTGCAGGAAAGAACATGCTGGAGTTGAACTCCTGATTGAGTGTTGATTTGAATATGCTGTATCCTGTATTGTAGAGGCCTTTACAATTCCCGGCTCAACCATTTTACTGTACCTGGGATATTGCACTTTGTCAGAAATGAAATTTGGATAGCTTATGACCAAAAGATTCACAGACTCTTTGTATACCCTTCCTTTCCAAATGCAGTTCGCTACATACTCGATGCTTTCCTTGGGGAACACTTGTCCCGTGCCATGTGATATGGTCGATGAAACTAAAACAAATAGCAACTAAACCGGAGCATATTTTAATGTATTTATTTGCATTTTTCTGTTTGTAAACATGATATAGACACCTTATTTTTTAGGCAAATGCTAACAAGTGCTCCAAGGACACTAATTAAGGAACTAAGTAGAAAGTTTTTGATTGGAAGGTACAAAATTGCATTTCTTATGATTTTTTGTTTTGTCTCTTTTACAATTTACATATTAAAAAATTTCTTCTTTTAATTTTTTAACCAATGCACTGGTTAGTAAGATCGTATTTTTTATAACAAAATTGACTTATTCAGACATTATACCATAATTGTAGTCCTACTGGGTGGGTAGCGAAGTAAATGTTTCACTTGCCATAATAACTGAAAATTAAATTATACTAGTTGTAAGCTTGAAATGTGGATGGCCGTAGGGAAAGAAAACCATAGGTTGGGTGGATTTTTTTTTATCTGTAAGAATTAAACATTTAAAACAACACCCGGTCATGGGTTGGGATTTTGAGTTTGCTAACAAGTACATAGTATGAGAAATGAAATTATGAATGAAACAATTAGTTAAGTGCTTTAGTTTAAATGGAACTAGGAATTTCAAAGCAAATCTCTGACTTCGTAGTTATGTGCAAGATCAGTCATGATATTTTATGGATACAAGACATAATAATAATAATAATAATAATAATAATAATAATAATAATAATAATGGTCCCTTATATACAAGTAGTCAAAAATATAAATATGTATTTTATTAAAAATAGATACAAAATTTCACTAAAATGATGTTTCATTACATTAAGTGGTTACCATGATTTTAATAAATCTCAAAAAGATGTTTCATTTTTTTTTTCAATTTACTCATGTTATCATCCATCATTTGATTTACACCTGGAAAACAATTATACAAAAGAAAAATTGTACAAATTATCCCCTAAAAGAAAAAAATATGTATATACAATTTTTAAATGATTTTATGCAATTTATTTTTTATAATTCCTACTCTGTATTATTTTCTTTCTATATTCATCTTTTTTTCTCATCGCATCTACTAGATCTCATTTTTCTCTCTCCTCTTTATCTCTTCCACAAGATGGATACGCCTCCAAAAAAATATATAATCATCATGTTCAATAAGTTTTAAGACCTCTATTTTTTTCTCCAAATGTTTCTTAACAAAAAAACAATATATCATTCTATTATTTGAAGTAGAGAATGTATTATTCTTATTATTATTCTTGATAAAATAAAGATTTTCTATCATTAGAATTGTTATCATGAATTTTAAAACAATCTCCTTTATCCCTTTGTAGCGCTATAATCTTACACCTTTTGTTTAATTTATGTAAATGTGATTTTTGATGTGGTTAATTATTATAATTTTTTAGTTGTTGGTTAAGTTTAATATAATAATTTAAAAATTATAATTTAATTTTTCTATTTGGTCCCCTCAAAGAAAATGTTCTAAATGTTTCTATCATCTATTGTTTACAAAATATCATCATTTCTAACTTCTAGTTTAATTCTTTTATAATTTAAGTTTTGATTTGTGTTTTTTATTTTGTTAAAAAAAAGTAAATAATTTAAGTTTATTATTATAGATTCATTATATGTTGATATCATAATTAGTTAAAATTATTTAACATAATTTTTTAAACATAATCAGAAGAAGAAAAACTAACAATGAGAAGAATAATACTATTTAATAACATGTCTTATTTTAGTTTGAATAAAAATATATTTTTCTTTTAGATGATAAATAAAAAAATCAATCTATTAATGGAAACAACATAAATATTATTACATAACTTTTTTTTTTAAATGTTGGTCCCTTTTAACCGTGGACACTGGTTGTGTGTTTGAACATGTACCATATAAGAAACAAAGATAAATATTAGAATGTTTACAATAGACCCTTTGATCAATTTAATTTAGTGATATGTAATAACACAAATTAAGTTTCAAAAATAGTCTCAAGATATAAGGAATTTAACGAAAAACTAGTCTATTAAATTTTGATGTCAGGAGTTTAATGAGTTTGCAACTCATTAAAAATGTCCCGGGAGGTCTTTGGAATATCTATGAGAAGCTTAGAAATTTTTCTCTTACTCAACATGCACACCTATTTTTTTAGGAAAAATCAATTGCTTTTTCAGACGTGCCTCTAATGTGTCTCAGCGTTTTTTTCATTAGCTTATCCATCATCCTTCCTACGTATCAAAAAGTTACATAAAACTTATTTAATATAAATTGGATTTACTACATAAACAACCAGCGTTAAATGAACACAAACACCATAACCAAACGATGTTCCTCCAGTGTCTACTTTTTTATACAGCAGATATCAACCTATATTGATCTGCCAAACGAGCTTAAAATAATAGGCTAATCAATTACGTTTAGGGGCTCTTTTCTCCTCTCTACTCAACTATGCAAACAAAGAATAATGACAAGAAAGTTCATCTGAAACCAAATATAGATCCTTACGGGGAGGCATCACAGATGCCTAAACATTAAACAATTATCAACGTCCAGGTGTTATGAAATGGGCGTCTATCATTCTTGGCCAATTATGAGGCATGATACTGACACAACATAGTATTCTTGAAAAATGACCAGAAACAATATCTTTGATTTCACTGTTGGATCTGATATCGCTAAACATTTACAGGTTATTGCTCTCCACAGAGACAAAAATGCAGATATAATGTTCCACCCAATTTTTCTGAAAGTTTGAACTACCAGATTTGAATGATTAACTATACAATAAACCAGCACTATACCCCCGGCACACACCCTCATCAAAAATTGACGGGAATAATAGCTCGAGCTTGACCTATCAACATCTGCCACAAGGACAATTTAGATATCAAGCGCAAAGAATCATTACGGCCAACATCTTTGCTATTGGGGGTGGGTGCAAGCATTTTGGCACAGGGTAATTTGTAGCTCTGTTCCACCAGAGATGCCTCAGACCACATTTTCATTATGTATTAACTGCCATTTCATGAGGACCAAAAATGCCTCTCAACTTTCTTCAATTTTTCTAAATACGAACTCTGGTGTTAAGAGTACCTAAAATTCTTGAGACACAAGGTATGACCTTTACTCTGAATCTGAATCAATAGAAAGGTACAAGCGGGGCCTTACTGAACGTTTTTGGCGAGGAAAGGAGAAAGGGCTGTCTGATCTTTGCCTTCTTGCCCTGTCAGATCTAACATCATTCATCCCAAGGAGTAAAGAAGCTGCATAAAGAGGAATAGCTAATCAAGTAATGGAAAAGTAAAATTTCAAAACTGCATTAATGATCATTAACTCAGGTCAAAATGCCATTATCTGATAGGGAGGCAAACAAAATGAGGAAGGTGAGAAGAATGGAGGAAGGTGCAAAATACATATAGATGTAGAGAACACCAACCTCCTAAACTTTATTTAGAGGTTACATCGTCCACATTTTCAAGTAATAAAAATAACCATTTATACTTTCTAATTTCTATGTAAATAAACAAATTGTGGGCATTTGGGTGATTTTAGGAATAGAGTTCTAAAATTTCTTTTTCTGACACATGGATATGATGCATCAGCAGATTAACACAGCCATATAGTGTATCTTGACAAATCCACAACTAAACATTTGAAGGTTTCTAACCATTTAACAGAAGGTATAGCAGTGCTCGATGCAAAGAAACTGAATACCCAGCTTCCAATCCTCCTTCATAGCCCCTCTCAAATAAACTTGTTATGAAGCTTAGGGATGTACTAAAAATCACGCATGAAAGAATTAAAAACTCTCCATCTCAGAAGAATTAAAATCTACGGTAGAGACACATAGATAGCAGAGACAGGTGTCCAAGAAAAAAAATATTAACATGCTTTTAAGAATGCATATATTTTCAAGTGTTAAAAGGAAGCTAATAAATATTCTCGTCCCAAAACTCAATTGTTAAGGCCAAGATGTTCTATTTTGCAGAGTATGTATTTTATCAAACTATTTTATAATTTTTTATTATAAATTACATATATCTAAACTAAAATACATTATAAATTATGATGTATTACATATATAACAAGGACATACTTTTAGTTTATAAAAAATCTGCTATTTATTTCTTTTTACTTTTATTAATTTAAAGGATATGGTCAACTTTGCTTCATTAAATATATTTTGTTATTCTCTCCATTGAAAAAATGCTCCACTTCCTAGCTATAGTCACACTCAACTGCACACTGCCATGAAATAAAAACTAGTTTCCAACAAGAGTAACTTCCACTAAAAAATAAGGAACATTTCAGTAAGGTCAGAGAGCAACAAACCAGTATCATCCAAAGTATTCGTGTCACCTTCTCTGGTTGGGATTTGATGTCTAGTATTCAACCCATTTTGAGTGGAAGCATCATCATTGTTACCACCAGCCCCACCTCCAAGACTGAGGGATATCCAATCCTCCTCAGTGCAGACACCATTAGCCACATTTGCTTGATCTCTCAATTCATTGTGCATGGATGAATCTGCTGGTCTTGTGGGGAGAAAAATCTGAAGTGAGGGATCATCTCCACCAAATGCCAAAGGATTGTCCACCAAACCACCATTCAAATCAGCATCTGACCGACCAGCAGAGGACTCTTGCAAGATATTACCAGATCCCAAAGCAGTATCGGGAGCCAATGCATAACCATTTAGTGACGAGGAGCAATTCATAGGACCATGCTGCAGATGGACCAATGCATCAGACACATCTGCATCAGAACCAAATAACTGGAATCCAGGACCAGCCTGACTTCCAGAAGGCAATGACCACAGGGAAGACATCCCAAATTCATCATCATTAGGAAAGAGTCCTAAGCATGAATTTCCACCAAGACTATGATCTTCAGTATATGAATCAACAATTACAGGTGGTGGTACAGAGTAACCATCTGTAGCATCATTTCTGTTGTTCTTATAAGCAATTGCAGGAGATACCAACAAATCATTGTCTTCTTCAGAATCACTAAGAACAATAACTTCAGCACCACCCACCTGAGCAGAAGTGTTGGGTTCATTATATTCATATGCTAAATCAACATTATTGAGACACAAAGAATCCATCTCAATCCCATTTGCAGTGGAATGGTCAATATGCCCACCAACACCCTGATTTACACTAGGATCGTCACCATCCCGACCACTTCCAGTGGCACTGCTGCTCATTGGAATAACAACCTGTTCGGGATTTCCAAAAACCCCTTTCAATTTATTACCAGAAGAGGTGTTTGAGCCCTCAGGTTTACTGACTTCCCAAACTCCATTGCGATTCTTCCTTATGCCAAGTTTTAAACCAGTAGGACTGTCTGAAACACCTTCCTGTTTAACCTGCTTCAATGTATCCACTCTCTTGACATCTCCAGCAGTTGAAACACAGAGGGTTCCATCAGGAAGGTGCCACTGTGCTAGATTCCCTAATTCCAGGCGTTCACTTTCACTCTTTACCTTAACACGCCAAGAACCATCAGGCTTCACCTCAATCTCTGCAATTTCTTCACCACAATTCATCATCTGTACCACCAAAATAATTTAAATAACTACAGAATTTTGTCGAATGGAAGATTTATGAACATAAGAAATTATTAAATTTTCAAGTAACTACCATAGAAGTGATGCGATTAAAATAAGGGTCAATGATGATATTCTCCAAGGCATAGTTTTTGAGACATATAGGACATTGCCACTGTAGAAACAATTCAATTCATCAGACTTAAAAATCATAACTTTGGGGAGTGGACAATTCATGCAACATAACATTTGTTATAACCTTACCTTCCTTGATCGTTGATTCATTTCCACAAACACTTCAAGATCAAAGCAACCCATGTGAATACAAGGTTTAAATCTTCCAGCAATCTTCATTCTTGAACCACTCATCTAAAATTTTAACCAAAAAAATAAAACTGATTAGTAGGACTTCATGAATTGCTAAAATAATTCATCTATTGATGAAAGCCATACAGGACAACGAAGGTTGACAGTGAAAGTATCTGAAACCACTTCCAAATCACTGTCACTATCAGCATCATCAACTGCATTTCCACCCCCAACACAACGGCAGACACGTGCAAGAGCGTCTTCAAATTTCTCGCCATCAGACTCCTTTGGGATTGAGTTTAGGATCTAGATAACAAAGACTCAACTATTTAACAAGTTTATAAGAGTAGCAGAAGGGAAGAAGTTGTATGTAAGCATGTTCACAACAAAGTAGGAACAAAAAATTCAACACCAACATTTAAAAACAGACTGATAGGAGAGTTCAGCAATTGAAAACCAGGCTTCCGGTCTGTCTCAATAACAAAAAACAAAAAGTTGAACCAAAAGCAAGTCACAACCAATTAAAACCAAAACTTGGTCAAAACCCAAACCAGATCCAGTAATCATTATGTGAAAAATTCAACATTTTTTATTCAAAAAAGTCTCATAAGCCAGACAACTTAAGCCAAAATAATGCTCAAGAAACTACAAGACAAAAATCAATACAAAATAACACTTTCTGAGGCCCATACACATGCTTTCCAATTTATAGTGGAAGAAGAAACATATTCCAAGGTTGAGTGTGGTTAGGTGTTATTCAAAATTGACAATTAAGATAATTGCAAAAACATGTCATGATTTGTCAAGTTTCAAATTTTAAGAAATCAATCAAAAGGGACCACATCAGGAACTTTGGCCCAACATCATATAGGGAAATACTTCAAACTTGATTATTCGATATCAGAAGGATGGATTAAGGAACCAACAGTAATTCAAAATAGTTTGCTTATAAATTTATCAAGCTAAGAGTGCAATCTACCTGCTGCATACTGCGCTTTTTAATAATACGAACCCCTAAACAAAAAATGCGAGCATCACATCCTGTTAAGGAAATCTTATTAATTCCGTCTTTTGTATATGGCGTGATCTGACAAAGGAGAAATACAATTAAGAAATTGAATAAAACAAATACAAATAGTAAATGAACTTGTGTCTCACAATTTTAAATAGTTGTACAATTCATAATTGTATATGACAACAAACTCACAATTGGACCGTCATCCCGACCATTAGCCCCAAGCAACTGTGAACCAGGTCTGTTAGTTGCACGAACAGGAACACCTATATAATCATAACGGTCAAATCAAGGAAAATAGATTTCATCACAAACAGATATTTGGTGTTTTACTTTAAAATGATGTGCTTCTAGTCCCATAAAACATACCATTGACCTGCAGGTCTGTATACTGTGGCCATTGCATCCTGAATGGAACCTTGTCGTTCAGGAGCATACACCAAGCCTACAAGTCATTTGTTCAATAAGTAAGCAAACCAATGGATAGAAGGATATGCATTAATCTACATGCACTGAAAATCCAAACCAACCTCAACATCAAATTCTGATTTTGATACCAAGTCCTTGTCAGCTCTAGTCAGTTGAAATGTTCTCTCTACACTCTGCACTGGATTGTTTCTGAAAAATTCAAAAAGGAATATGGTTAACTTAAGCCACTCAGGAAGAAAGCCACATTGAAAATTTCGTTTTAAACATCAATGCAGATAATTATTTGCACAGGGTTGTGTCTTGGAAACAAAATGAAGTTTACTAGCAAAACTCCACCTAATAAAGATTTAAGGAAACATTGAGATAGAGATGAAAGAAAAGGAGAAAATGTACAGTTCTTAATAGGTTATTTTCCTGAGTAAATTCCACCACAGAAAAGCAAATTCAACACCTAGAGAATTTTAATTAACAAAACATACAGTACACTGCATCAACAAAACTTGAAAGCACTTAAAAAGCTTATCACCAAGCCAAGGAACTTGCACTTGTGCTCAAAAAGAATTAGACAATTCCCCCACTGCACCCCCCCCCCCCCCAAAAAAAAAAAGGAAGAATTCAAGCACGAATGAAAGACATCTTAGTCTCTTATGTGCAAATTAGATGACAAACAGTATATTTAAATCCAAGATATATATTAACAAGGCATTCAGAAATAAACCCAATTACACCAAGTTAATTTCAACAAAACCACACCATGTACTCACCCATCAGTTGGATTACTGGTTGTGGTCAACTTCACGGGATGCAAAGGGTGCGCCACTGAAACCCAAAATCTGTAACAGAAAAGAGCAGAAGATACAAAGTTGAGTGGAAAAAATATGAAAAATAGTAAATAATATGTTCTTTGTCTATGAGGCTATTTTTTCCTCCAGGGGGTGTTGCTTGTTTTAGGCTAATTGAAAAATAGTAAATTACAGCAACACCCCTTGAACTTGCAGCTTTTATTCAAAAACAGTGTGGGGTTATGTGTAACAGAAATCACAAAACAGAAGCCCAAAACGAGCGTCGATAAGGCTATTTTTTCCTCCACTGCTGAACTCGCTGACTCGCCCACAAACTCGCGAACTTAAGCAAATTCTACTCAAGCTGCACGAGACCACCAAAAACAAGTTTGCTTGCGAGTTCACCGGTTGGTGGTTGTGCACTCGTAAACTCGCGAATTTGATAACCATGCTCACAACTACAAAAGCCCAGCTCATCATGCAATCATAAGGAAACGTTAACCATGCAACCCTAGAAGAAAAATGGCATGCTAAAACCCTTTAACATGAAATTCAAAAATAAAAATTCATCACAAGGAAAACGCTGTAGACAAATCATTATTGCTCACTACGCATATAGCTATTAGCTAAAGTAAGAAAGGAATTTGACATACGGATCTGCACGAGTGAGACGACAGAGTTCACAATAAAATTTATCAGGAACTGGTGGGATGCCTTCAGTAGGTTTCTCTGGAATAATAACACAACTGATGTGTTGCCACACATGGCATCTTGCATCATCACACTGCAATACGACGAGGAAAATTAAAATTCCAAAATTATCATAGTAAGCAACATATAGGAGCTATAATGAAAAGTGCATCTGACCACAAAAAAGTGGATGAGATTATAAATTGACTGAATAAATAGTATCTGCATGTACTGATGCATAGTATTTCCCTTTATCATAAAGAAAGAAGAAACCATATTTAATGGTACACCTTGACCAAATCCTCTGTTTCCAATCTACTTCCACATAGACAGCGAATCTTCACATCTGGTTGAAAGGCATCATCAAACTCACTTTTAACCTTTAGACTACTGCTATCTGATGCACCCTGTCCCTTAGAAGCTAGATCAGTGGCCCCTGATATCTGCATTTTCCTGCATATATGGAGCACTATAATCGACTTAAACCAGACCTAATAGTAAGGTACCACATCATTTATGTGAACTCAGCTAAGGATGTTACGTCACTGCATGCATCTGAAGCATCCAAAAGCTAGAACAAAATATTATCAAGAGTGTTGTTGCTAAGACTGACCTATATGTATCATCCACTAACTTTGCTACCTGTTCTTTTCCACCACCAGCATTCTTCTTAGCCCACATTTTTGAAACTTGGAAAAGAGCAACAAGTTGCTTAGTTAACAGGAAAAAAAAAAGGAAGGAGAGAGAGAATGAGAGGCATGTGAGTAAACTGTAATTGGACACACTACAATGTAAATTGAGCCCAATCACAACTCAAACAGAAACATTGTGAAAATAAAACAGAATTAGACCAAAGGTTGATTCCTGTGGGTCTGTGCATGTGTGTATAATTTTACCTTGTTCATCTGAGAGAACAGATAATATGCGATCAACAAGATCCTACAAAAAAAGACACACAGCATCACTATATCATCCAAAAACTCAAAGACAGCATATTAAATTTAGGATTAAAAAGAAATAATACATGGAGTCCAAACCAAAGATACAACAACAATAAATATAATGAAAATTAATGTCATAAATTGACAATATCCATATATTTTATGAGTTGTAAAATCACATTATTAACCATTAAGTATGATGTCTAACCATACACAGTCCAAATACAATGATCCATATATTGCATGTAAAATGTTGAGAAAATGCAAAAGAAAAGAAAATTAAAAACAAAAGAACTCATTATCAACAAGAAACAGCAATCAGGGAATAAATGATATTCAAAGGGTGTCAGTCAGTACTAGCGTTCAAGGTTTCATCATAGAAAAAGCCTCACAATGACAAAGGCAGACTAGGTAATAGTATTTTATTATCTCACCTGCTTCTTTCCCTGCTTTGAAAGGTGTAACTGAGTGAGCACATCTTTGAGCTCTTTTATACGAAAGTAGTTTAATTTTTCCTACAAAGAGATGTCAATAAATCAGGAAAATGAATAGTATACCCCAATGATTAATACAACAGTACACAAAATCCAATACTCAAATAGAAAACATTAAAAACAAAAGAAGAACACAAAAATACCACCGTTTGCAGAAGTAATGCAAATGAAATTCAAGTGTAGCTAAAAAGTAGTGCAGGATCAAAATTGAATAACTAAAAAGTATCTCACCATGGAATCACATTGTCCACAAAGTATCCAATAATATCATTATCAATCACAACATAAATAATGTCAAAATAGTAAGTACTGAGTAGTTAAAATCGCAGGAAAAAATAAAATCAGTTACAGGATACAAAACCAAAAACTATAAAGAACAAAAAAAAAAGAGCTAGAAGTCCAACCAATCAACAAGGCACATGTATAATTTTCCAGTAAGAAAAGCCCCTTCATTATCCGTGCAAATCCAATTTTAATAACATACACAATTTGCTTCCTCGTGTACTTCTGATCACCAAATAAATCATAAGCGTTTTTTTTTATGAAAAGTACAAAGCAAAGTTAATTAGCAACACATGCAAAATCAACGCGTTACAAAGAATCCCTAGCGGAGGGAAAGTGCTTAATTTTTCATCTATAAGTCAATTCAGAACGTGCGTGCGTAAGAGACACTAAACTTAAAAAATCAAGGTTATATCGTATCGTATACCTTGACGCTCGGTACCAAATCCATGCCGCCAAACCCAAAAATTCGGCCCGAAAAGAATCACGAGAATCACCAACCGAAAAATCGAATACGAAGCTAGCGCATGCTGAAACCAACAGCACTCGGTCTAATTAAAAAAAGAAAAAAGAAAAAAAGAGGAGATAGAGAAGCGAATTATGGAACAGAGCGAATTGAAAATGGAACGGTGATTGATCGATGGAAGGGAATGAGTTACTATCATAGAAGCGAAGGATTGGAGGTGGTGGCGATTAGGGTTTGGGGGTTCACACCGACTATTGTTTGCACACGATTTGTCTCGTGTTTGTTGGGGATGGCTGGGTTTGCTTTGCGTGTTCTTTTGACCGAGGAGACTCAAAACAATACCAGAACAAATCTCTCTCTCTCTCTCTCTCTCTCTCCACTTACAAAATTCGGACCTATCGCTAGATTATCCAATCCGGTTTTTCTACGGCAACACGTCCGGGTTGGGTTTCGGTGCGCTCACGTGTACGACCACATCTATGTTATTGTCACTATTTTAAATAATAAATGTTATTAATACATTCTTTAACATATTTTTTTATTAGTTAAAATTTATTGAAAATAAAAAATTGATAGATTTTATATTATATTTAATTTTTCTTTCTTCTTATTTTATAATTTTAATAAATTTTAATCCATTGAGAATGATGTATTTGAAAGAGTGAGTTAAAGAATATGTAATTAACACTCCTCTTTTAAATAAATAAAAAATTGGAATTTGGAAATTGTTGGTTAAGTGGAACAAGAATTTTGTACTTTTGAGGTTGTAAGGAGAAATGTTCACTTATTGGAGATTGGATTGAATTAGTCTTGGACAAAAAAAAAAATCTAATTCAAATACTTTAGTTTTTTTAGGTAGTAAGAAGGGGTGTTTTTCTATTGGATTGGATTGAATTAATCTTGGACAAAAGAAAATCATCTAATCTAATCACTTTTTTTTAATTCATCATTCAATCAATTTTGTTTAAAACTTTAATTTTATTGTTTTTGATTGAATTGATTTCCAATTGTAATCATACTTTTATTTTTTAAAAAAATATATTAAATAATAATAAATATATAATAAAATTTAAATTAAAAAATAAATATTTTATTTATAAGTCTTTATGTAACTATATTTAAGCATCTTAATTTAAAATATCCATTTTTTTATTTATAAGTTTTTATGTAACTATATTTATTTATAATTAAATGTTTTTTTATAAATAGGTATAAGTTATGTGATTATTTTATAATTATATAAGAAATAAAACAATATAAACATAAATGATATTATCGAATTATGAATATATACATATATGTAAATTTGGTATGTTGAATGGGGTAGGATTTGAAAATTAAATTTGATCCATCTAATAAAAAAAATTCAATTTTTCAATTTTTTATTTATTCAATTTACAATTTTTGGATTAAATTTTTTGATTTTTATTATAATATTGGACCCGTTCATGAAGACTCCCTGGTTGCAAGTTCAAGTCCTTACCTTACGTGTCTCTTCGGGATGACTTGCTTTTACTTTTTCATGTTCATTTAGCAGTGCTGTCTTCATTTCTACTATTTATTCGTATTGGGCTAATTACACATAACTGGATGCAACTATTGACACTACCAAATTGACTAGTGACACTACCAAATGAGATAAAAGGACATCCCTGCCCATGTCTGTTTATCCCCCATCCCTCCATCTTCCTCTTTCCATTCACCTTTCTTGGACCTCCTATTCTTCTTCCCTCACGCAACTCAGGTCATCTACACCAACACGTCCCAACGTCGAGCTTCAAACAAAGTCACATCCTCCAAGTCACCCACCCCCAAAGACATAATTGCACTTGTGCTGCACCCCATCGTTGAGCTCCAAGCAACCATTGAAATGTTCCCATAAAATCAACATCGTCCCACACCGACCATCTCACCCAACTGGATCAACGTCACGCCGCACCGACCACCTCGCCCCCACCATATTTATGTTGCGGTGCGTCAAGATCTAGGTCGAGCCACATGCGCCATCAAGATCCGTGTAGCACCACGCACCACTTGCCCTGTCGAGGTCGAGCAGCCATGTTTCTCGTTTTGGGATTTTGTTAAAGGTTTTGTTGTTATTCAAACTATGTTGTTGTTGTCAATGGGTCTGGGATGATGCTCGAGTTTATGATGCCAGGGTAGTTAGAGATGTTGAGTCAAAAAATATGATTCTATTGTTATTTAGTGTCCAACAAATTTATATTTTCATTGCAAATATAGGGGTGAAAAAATTGATTAACAAAATTGTATTTTCGATAATTTTTTTCCACCCTTACGCAACAACCAAAATGAAGAAGTTGTTTTGAACAAAGACAAACTACTAGGGAGATTTTTATTTAGATATATTTTATATATTTATGTAATTTTATAAATATATTATTTTCTTGTTCTCTCATTCTTTTATCTCTTTTCTTGCTCATTCGCTTCTTTCTCCCTTTGAAGTTAAAACAAATAAAAATGGACAAATAATTTTATATTATTTTAAACTTGCCAAATAAATCTTGCGTATATATTTTCTTTGTTATACTAATTTTTTTAATCAAATATTCGTACAAGATTGTTAGTTATTATCAATTATTAATTAATTTCAATAAATATGAAATACCAAATAATGACGAATGCAGGTTTTGAACATGTGACCTTCAGGTTGTTATTAAAGCGACTCTCTAATAAACTGAATTAATAAGTTAATTATGCTAAAAGATAATTAATGTTGATATATATAATACTAAATTTTTTAATATATATTTAATATACATATTTAAATCTTTAATTATTTAATTTATCTAACTTCTTTATCTTTTCTTATTTCATATTCTTATTTTATTAATTAAGGATATTATTTTCATTTTATCAATTAGGATCATTATTAGTTATGGTCTTATAAAATAGGATTCTCTTTTATTTTAATTTTATCAATTAATGAGTTATATATAATTAATTTAATTTAAATTTTATTTTGATTATTGAATTATTTCTCATACTATTACTTTAATATTGTTAACATAATTTATTATCTAAATTTAAATGTGTATTAAATATATATTAAAAAATTTAGTATTATATGAAAATAATAGCATGAGAAAATGAAAAAAATATATTTTAACTTTAAAATAAAACTTACTTATAGATTATCTCAATCCGTATGGACTATATAAATTGTTCAATCTGTATGAATCATATAGATTGTCTAATTCATAATACTTTAAAAAAATGCATACAAATTGTTGAATCCATAAAAATCTTATGAATTTAACAATTCATATAAAGGTTACGAAATTCATAACATTTAAATGGTGAAGAACATTTTCGTCTGCACACTATTTATATATAATGTATTAGAAATTTGTATATCACAACCTTTTTTTTATCTTCCATGCTGGGTGCTAATTTGGTATGGCGGGTTGGGCCGGGTATGAAGAAGCTTGCCCAAGTACGGTTCCGTTTCAGCCCAGGTTTCATGCTTCCCTTCTTTTCCCGTCCAAAGACCCTCCCAAGTGACGGTGACGGCGCTCGACGGCGACGGCAACGGCACTCTGTTTCAGCCTTCTAACATGTATATTTGTTCTCTCCTATTCTTTTTATTGGTCCTTTTGCTTCCTCGTTTCCATTGCACGCTATTACTGAAGCTGTTCAAATAACCGAAATTTAAAATTCCGTTAATCGAAAACATTCTCGTGCAATCCTCGTACAATGATGTATATGCATATTGCTTTTTTTCTCTTAGCTCATACTCATTTTTCCTAATAAAAATTTAATTGCATCCTTTCACTGCAGACTGCACAAATCCTAATTCCCTCTGTTTTCGTTTGGATTGATTAAGGTTGTCACAGCAATCAAGTAAGCACTACACAACCACACTCACTTTGCCTGCTAAACTAAACAAAAATGTTATCCTTTGTTAGAAATTGCTGCTTCAAATATCCTGGTACCTACTTCAGGAGGAGGAATGCCTCAAATCATACTAATACTATACTCTCCACAAACTCATTTTGCCACAAATTTCCAGACCCCAATGACCCTTTTGGAAACAATCCACGTTTCTTTCACCATGCCCACAAACTTGAACTCTTTTTATTCCAAATCAACACTAGTTACACTCAATTTCCCATCCCATCTGCACTCTTTAATTCTCACTATTCAACTAAGGCTCCTTCAAGATCTTACCAAAGGCGAGCTCGAAAGAGGTTGTTAAAGTCCTCCAAGCCTACACTAGACCAAGCCCAGTTTCAGCTGGCTCTGTCCCAACTTCCCCCGAGGTTCATTCCTGAAGAACTCTGCAATGTGATTGCTCGGCAAAATGACCCTTTGGTTTGCTTAGAATTGTTTCACTGGGCATCTCAGCAGCCCCGGTTTCAACACGATGTGTCCACATTTCATATCACCATAAAGAAGCTTGGCGCTGCAAAGATGTACCAAGAAATGGATGATATTGTGAACCAACTGCTTGCAGTTCCTTTAATTGGTTCAGAGGCATTGTTCAACATGGTTATATATTATTTCACTCAGGCACGGAAGTTGACTAGAGCTGTCAATGTGTTTAAGCACATGAAAAGTAGAAGAAATTTGAATTGCTGTTTTAGGCCTTCTATCAGGACATATAATATTCTTTTTGCCGCATTTTTGGGTAGAGGAAGCAACTCTTATATAAACCATGTGTATATGGAAACAATTAGGTGTTTGTTCAGGCAAATGGTCAAGGATGGGATTAAGCCTGATATTTTTTCATTGAATTCTATGATCAAAGGATATGTGCTATCTCTTCATGTTAATGATGCATTGAGGATATTTCATCAGATGGGTGTGATCTATGATTGCCCACCCAACGCGCTAACATACGATTGCTTGATTCACGGTTTGTGTGCCCAAGGCAGAACAAATAATGCTAAAGAATTGTATTCTGAAATGAAGACCAAAGGTTTTGTTCCTAGTAGTAAATCTTATAATTCGCTTGTCAATTCTTTGGCACTTGGTGGAGAGATTGAGGAGGCAGTAAATTATCTCTGGGAGATGACTGATAAGCAAAGGTCAGCTGATTTTATTACATATAAGACTGTACTGGATGAGATATGTAGACGAGGAACAGTTCAGGAGGGCATGAGGTTTTTGCAGGAGTTGCGAGAAAAGGACCTTGTAGACGGGCATGCTTATAGGAAGCTTCTATATGTGCTTGAAGATGACTATGGGAATCCAGTGAGCAGAACTGATTCAGGTACTGTAATCTTCCATTCTTTTACTATAGTTTTCTTTTTCTTTAGTTTGAAAGCCAGGAGTTATATTTACAATTTTGCATGCTATGTGCCAAGTTCATATTGTCTTTTTGATATCACATGCATAGTAAGGCACATCCTAATTTGTGTGACTAACAGTGGGTTTATAACTTCTTGGGCTGTTTGACTAGCTTCCTTCCAATCATCCCTCTTCCCGTCTGCAAACACATTGCCCTCTTCTTGGGCTGTTGGATGATGGGCTAGTCAAGCAGCCCAATAAGATGAACATGCTGAGGCTAATGTTGACAATCAAGTCCTGGATCAGATCAAATGCCTCAGAATGGAGTCAAATGAAATAGGTTCAAACCTTAATGGATGAAGGATTATGAATATGAAGTACTTTAGACTGTTTTAGTGGTGAATTTGGAATAAAAGATATGGTCTGCGAGGAGTTGTTGGAGTGAGTCCCGAAAGGAGTTTGTTAGGGTGGTTATTTTGTATTGTTGTATTGTGTTCTTTGCTTGCCTATAGGTTGTATTTTTCATTAGAGGGGTTATTCTTATGTAGGTGATGCAATGTATGGAGAAGCTAGTGAATGAAAATATTCATTTTCTCCCATTATTGTTGCACTTTTGTTGTAAGGAGTCTCCTCCCCTCAGAGAGTTAGTTCCCTTTTTTTCCTATCAGATGCTGCCTTCTTGGTCAGGACAGAAAATTGACCTTGCACTTGCTTTTCATGGAAGCAGTATTGTTGAAGAACACAAAGGTTGGATAGGATGGTTCATGCCTTATATTCTGTGCTACACCAATATGCATACACCCACACCCACATAATGAAGGACAATGCCTGAAATGTACAGCTTGTAAAAGTTCATTTACTGATTTAGTTGTTTTCATTATGCTTAGAGCAAATGCAGTTTTGAGAAAACTTTCTTAGCATTTGGCCTTGTTGAACATTTACACCTTGCTTTGACTCTCATCCTATAAGCAAGAAGATGTTGAGCTAATCCAAAGCATTAACTCGTGAGAGTGTAATATTTTCCTCAGTCATTTCTGCTAGTAGTTGTTTTGTTATGGATGAACTGTTAGTAAGTGAATCTGTCAGCTTCTCTAATTCTGTTATAGTAGTAATTCTCTCGAGTTAGGGGCTCAAATGTAAAAACATATGCGCATCTCAACTACTATTGTCTCTGATTTTTCAATTCAGAAATACATTTTCTCAGTTTTGCTTCTTACAAAGTATCTCAATTTTCTCTGAACTCAAGATCTGTAGTATAGCTCAAATCTATTTCCTCACACCACCCTTGGCAAAAAATTCTGCATTCCTTTTACTTTAACCCAACGTTTATGGAAAAATGAGGTTCCCAATGCCTTGCCAAATGACTATTACGTAGATGATCACATTCTAGAGTGTGGAAAATTAACAGCACAACTGTATCATGAATACAGCTTAATTAAATATTCAGTTTATGTTTTTTTATTGAGTGGGATTTTTATTCCCAGCTGATATGTGAACTTTACTGAAATCAGTTAAAAATAAATTAATTTGTAAGTTTTCTCGTGAAGTTTATTAAAATAAACAAAAAAGAGTTATAAAAAGATTATATATCACGTTTGCAATAAGTTGAAATAAATTCTTTCAAACAATCCTAAATTGAAGTACTTGTTTCTAGCAATTGGAAGACCACTTTGGAGTTAGATGATTAGATCACTCGAGTTCAACCATGGCCCTAAGATAGGCCAGGGTTGCCAAAAGCATTGCTTTCATCATTTATTGATATTCCTCACTGAAATAACTGAGAATCAACTTAGACAAATGCTACTATGTGATCTGACTTGTCGTAAATTTAACGTGGCATTATCTTAATTGTTCGTGTTAATTAATACCTTGATTTTTAGATAACAATTAAATTCATTAATAAGTAAAATTATTTACCGGTGTAAGCAATCTTAATTACCATTCAATATATATGAGCTAAGTTAAGAATTTAATTTAAATATATTGATAGAGTAAATATTTTCATCTAACTATCACTTGTTATGTACAGTAATTTTATAGACTTTTACGACATCAATTTTGAAACTCATACTTCACATAATTTCTGATTAGTTTGTAAGTGTAAATAATTTTCCAGTAATAATGCATGAAAATAAAACTCAAAATTTAATAAGTAAGAACTTTTATACTTCACATAATTTCTGATTAGTTTGTAAGTGTAAATAATTTTCCAGTAATAATGCATGAAAATAAAACTCAAAATTTAATAAGTAAGAACTTTTATATTGTTAGTATATTAAATCAAATCATTTTTGTTATGCTGTATTTTAAATAAAGTAAAATAAAATGTATTGACAGTGCATTTTTATGTTGCCATCCAATAATAGATTTTAGTGATTGATAAATTTGTTAATTTTTATAATAATTATTTTAAGAACCATCAAAGAATAATTTGTGATTAATAGATAGTTTAAAAAATTATTTAATGATTATTAAATTCAATTTTTAAAATGGTTTGATTATATTAAACGTACAATTTTACACTCTAATAATGATAATAATAATTTCTAGATATCTTTATTTAGTTAATGATTAAGATTTCAATATTTTCTTGAACCTGGATTTCAATCCTTTTATGTTAGTTAAAACATGACAATATCATCTTATAAGAGAAAAATAATTGTACAATAATTATACTAAGGCTACCATTATTTGTCTAAAATGAATTAATTCAGTTTTTATGTATTTTTTCTTTTATAATATGAATTTCTCATGATGAAAAGATCTTTAACCTCGTAGACCTAAATAGAAGAGAATACAAGATTCTACAAGGGTTATATTGAAAAGACTTTCTGCCCTAACGGTGTAATTTGTTTTCAAAACTATAAAAAAAAATACTAGTTTGGGATAAGTGGTAGTTGATGAGTAAACTTCTTGTCAAACATATAATGTAGTTCTTATATATATTACAAATTCTCAATTTATTCTCTATATATAAAAAAAATATTAAATTGTCTCTATTTGTGTAAACATTACAAGTTTAACCCCAATAGTAACTAATTGAATTGCTTAACTCTTACATATTCTTAATTCAGTCCTTATATATGTGGTGCTTTATTGCTATGTCAAAAATCATATTTTGTAATTGAATAAAAATACATCACTATATATTCACATAGATATGCTTGATAATGAATAGAATCAAGTTTATTATTTCTCTTTGTGCTTGTCATATTCTTTACAACTCAACTTTCTTAATATTTTCTTAAAAATCAGCCATATTTGATTAGGGGTGTTCAACGGTTTCATTCAACTTGACTAACATGAGGATTCAAACTGAATCAATTAAATAAGTTCAACTTATTAAACTTGATCGAGTCCAACCTAAACAAAAACCAATATAAATCAATTGTAATTAGTTTAGCTATTAGGTTGGTGGTTTGTCAACCACCCAACTCCAGCAAGAACATGTATTCTTCTATTAATATTTGTAGTATTTTTTGACTTTTTTCCTATAATTTAGTCGTGTAAACCAAATATAGCAAAATATGTTGTTTACACCTTTTTAATGACATGCTTATTTGTGAATTTTGGACAAAATCATATATATATATATATATATATTTTCAAAACAGAATTTTGCATTTTTTAAAATAGGGGATTCAATTGATTTGAAACAACCAACTAACCAAAACCAATAAAAAAATGTTTGGTTTAGATCTCATTTTCTCCCAACTTCGATCCAACGGAACCTGTAAATCATCCATGTTTGATATAAATGAAACAAGAAATTAAGAGTGTAGCTTGAGCCTGAAAATTGAGATTTCAAATATGTAAGCTACATGCTTCACATTTGAGCCATATATCTAAGACCTACAAATGGCATTAACACTGTCAGCCAGACAAATAATCCCCCAATGGAGAAATTTTGACAAAATGAACAAATTTAACATCAGAACATTGAGGTCAAATTGAACTCCGCCCTCTACTAAGTTACGTTAATGTTGTACATATACATATACAATATCTCTTAATAGAAGAAGGGGTATTAATGAATAAAAAGATATAAACATAACAAAGAGAAGGCAACTTAAACTAACATGTACTTATAATTAAACATGGCAAAAAAAAAAGTTGATAAAAATCAAATTTATATTTTAGAAGAATATGTGTTTGAATCACACTAATGATATGATAATTTTATTGATAGATGTGAGTACTCCTAAATATTTTTTTTAACTTCGAGACCTATTGTAATCCCAGCAAATTTTCGAAATACAACCCACCCACGACAATAATATAACAGAAATAGTATATAATAGAGTCCAGAAATTAATAGTGGTGAAGAATTAATAGGCCATGGCGCTATGCAGCTTTTGCAGTTAAATCCAGGTAAATATGAAACAGATCATGCACGATGACGTCATCAAGATCTCCATATTCCTCAACCTTGATCTCCACAAAATCACTTTCAAAGTTGTTTCTGTGGATACCCTTTTGTAGATTTGCGTGCATAACACCTCTTTGCCTCTTCATGGCCTTCCTCCTACGCTCATGATCTGCCATCCTACACCATCAAAATATATAATTAAGAGCATGAATTAATTAGAGAGAGAGAGAGAGAGAGAGAAAATAATGGAGGAGAGTGAGAGGGAGTTAAAGTTATTAGTAAGATGGTGTACTCTTTAGGGAGAGCAACAGGGTGAGTAATTCCAGAGAGACAAAGTGGAACGCCATGAGTTGCACCAAGGTTTAGCATGGACTGCATTTTTTTTATAATTTGAGTTTTGAGGGAAGGAAATGGACAGAGAGAAGGGTACTAAATAATAAGGACAGTCTTTGATTGATTTGTGAGCATTTGTTTGTGTGTGACGTCTCTCTCGTCCTGTCCACCCAGTGTGTTTTTATGGCAAAGGATCCCATTTTAAGATAGGTAGTAATTATTATTTCTGTAATTTTGGACCATGGGGCATGGGAAATTCTTTTAACTTTTTCTATTTGTTAAATAGCAATCAATCAATGACATGTCCGTTGGTTTGTTGGCTTAAGATTCAAACTTCACGAGAAAATTGGAAATTCTAGTGTTTTACTTTTGGCAAGTTTGTTTAAATTTAAAAAATAAGTAATTTTAAAATAAATATTTTAAAAATAATTATTCAATAAGTAGATGATTTATTTATTGAAATAAATAAAAATCATTCTTTTTTCAAGCAAAAATAATTTAGACAAATATACTAAAAAAATGGTTTATTTTTATTAAAATAAATATTTTTTCAATAAATAAATTTAAACAAATTCACCTTTTAACTACTTTTTATGTCTACTTTTTAAAGAATTTGTTTTCGGTTTGTTTAAATATTTTGGATGAATTAATTATTTTATTTAATTTATTTAATATTTTATATATAATCATAACATGAGAAAAAACAATGAATATTATATTAATTAATAAGTTAAATGTAATTTTAATATAAATAAAAGTTACTTATATTTTTAAAATATAAAGTAGTATAAAAGATGAGAAAATACTACATCATGACACGACAAGTAAATTTCATGCTCATGTAATCATGTTCCTTTACCCTTATCCTTGACAAACCATAATCAATGAAATCTATAGATAATTGAATTCATTGAGTATAATGACATGAATTTAATTCTTGACTTAAATTTATTTTACTAATCTCTACATACATATGGAGAAGAATTAGTCTTCAACTATCTGTTAAAGAATATTCTTGATGGAAAAAAAAAAAACTTTGACAGATAAAATTAATACACTTCTTTTTGTCAAAAAAATAAATTAATACGCTTCTTAACAGTAGAAAATCATAATATTATATGCAAAAAAAGATTTCTTTTTCATTTTCAGAAATGTAAATTGATAAACAAATATAAATTAACTGGTTCTATTATAGACAGATAAATGTTAACTACAATATTTTAAATGTTATATAACAGATTTGCATTGACTTGAAAATTAATTATGACTACCCTGAGCTTGAAGGCAATCTTTTTGGTGAAACTATACATGTTGGCATGACATTGATGCCTTGATCAATAGTAACATTATTATTGTTTTTTCAGCAGGAAAATTCTATGCACCTTCTAAAGATAAGGTCTCTGCTCTCTAGAGGCAGCACAAGAGATGGAAGAAAAAAGCACGTGCACTTTGGGGCATTTAAATTTCACTCTACTCGCATATATACCAACATTCATGTCAATCCAAATGGAACGCAGGTATACACCATGCATGCCCCACAAGATTTTTTGAGCTGAGTGTGCGTATAACTACAGTGCTCTCTTTTTCTCAATTGTCTTCCCCTTTCTGATCACAAGATTGTCAAACAGGAGCTGCTTTGGTAAAGGTACAAGTATTTTTTCTCTTCAGGAAAGAAAATGGTATCCTAAGATAGGAAAAACAGTGACAAATCTAGAAATTTATTTTAGTGAGGAAAAAAAATTATAATATTTTTATAAAGAAAAATATATTTTTTTTACAAAATACATATTATCATAATTAAAAAAATTCAAAATAGCTAAGTTTCTATAAATTACATTATCCTCTATTTGTAAAACATTTATTATGATTTGAACATGTTAACAAACATAAACAACACATCCAAATCAAAACAGCGGAAGCAGAAATAGAAAGATAAATTTCAGAGGTACCTACCTCCAGTCATTGCTATCAACCTTTCTTCTAGTAATCTTCAGAGTTTTAGTTTTCCAGTCCCTCACTCACTCAAACTCGATGGTGTGTTTTCTGAATAGAGGAGTAGGCTTGGTGATCTAAAACAGAGAGTGTCCAGTTTTATTTATAGAGTTCTGTCCATCACAGAACTCAATCTTTAATGGAATAAGATAATGAGTTAGTGGGTGAATGTGACCAATAAATGGACCACATACAGATACTGTTTCCTTAAAAGATATAGACTGAATATTTAAATATTCTTATCTTTATGGAATAAAAGATATAGATTAAATATCTAAACATTCCTATCTGTATGGAATGATAAGATATATAAACTGAATATCTAAACCTTCATATTTCTTTTATTCCTATCTTTATTAAATATCTTTTTTTAGAAACAGAAAATCAACATTCTCCCACTTGGTCCATTTAACCCAACATCAGTCTTAAGAAGAAACAAAATATATGAGTCATGGCGATAGGTCTTCTAATTAATAGCGAATATTATCTTCCATGTACCACAATATATAAAGTCTCTAAATACTAGCTCTCAACTTAATGAATAAATCATATATTTATTCTAGATCAAAACTTAATGACATTTCTCAAAAATAAATAAATGAATATGTGCACAAAACTTTATGAG
>PYAF01002382.1:1737982-1772823 GCA_007407185.1 Glycine tomentella
AAAAAAAATAAACCACGGAAAGGAAACAGAAACTCCGAAGGAAAACTAGACGCGGGGCAAGCATTAATGAAGCGAAAAATCATCGTCTTCAACCACCGTAAACCCGCATAAAAATCCAATAGATTATTTTAAATACTGAAATTTATATTTTAATTCACATAAAGCTTAGAAATTTAATTTCTATATAATTTCAAAGCTTTTTAGTAATTAAAACGTTCAAATAAAATACTCATATTTTAATAAAATAATATTTAAAAATATGAGTGTAAAACAAAAGCAAAGCAGAGGCAAAAACTGGCTCTGATACCAAATGTAAAACATTTATTATGATTTGAACATGTTAACAAACATAAACAACACATCCAAATCAAAACAGCGGAAGCAGAAATAGAAAGATAAATTTCAGAGGTACTTACCTCCAGCCATTGCTATCAACCTTTCTTCTAGTAATCTTCAGAGTTTTAGTTTTCCAGTCCCTCACTCACTCAAACTCGATGGTGTGTTTTCTGAATAGAGGAGTAGGCTTAGTGATCTAAAACAGAGAGTGTCCAGTTTTATTTATAGAGTTCTGTCCATCACAGAACTCAATCTTTAATGGAATAAGATAATGAGTTAGTGGGTGAATGTGACCAATAAATGGACCACATACAGATACTGTTTCCTTAAAAGATATAGACTGAATATTTAAATATTCTTATCTTTATGGAATAAAAGATATAGATTAAATATCTAAACATTTCTATCTGTATGGAATGATAAGATATATAAACTGAATATCTAAACCTTCATATTTCTTTTATTCCTATCTTTATTAAATATCTTTTTTTAGAAACAGAAAACCAACACTATTTTCACATTTTAAAAATGTAATATGATATTTTTATTGTCAATAATATAATAATTAGAAATATAAGATGGTAAATTAATACTAATTTATTCTCTTTCTCACCTCTTATATTTTTTACATTCATTTTTAAAAAATATCTTGTAAGGATAACACCAAATTTTTTATGAGGGTAAAAATAAAAATCATTACATATATTAAAGTGAAAAAAAAATGTTGTGCGGGCAATAGCCCCCACGGCTATACATGTGAATCCACCACTGAGGAAAAGTATGTGAATTTAAGTACTTATAAAAATAAGTATAGTTATTTTATTTCCAAAAAAAATGGGTAATATGAAACTTATTTTACTCCACTCGGTCAACTCTTTAAAATTTTAAGATACAAGTATTACTACTTGATTATCAAGCTTTAGTTGGCAGTTATTTTTATCTTAGCAAGTGAGTGACTCACAAATTTCTTGTGAGGGGTCAATTATAAAGATTAAAATTGAAATATATTAATAAATTGAATCTATTTTTTAAAACCATATATAAGTCACTTTTATGAGAAATAATTTTGTTTGAACTGAAAATATTCATAATATGATGGGACTAAATATTTTTCAGAAGTTATTATCATAAAACTATCTTGGCATAATTATTCTTTAGAATTTATTATCATAATTAAGTTAAATAAGTACAGTGCAAAAATGCAAAATAACACGATATAATGGTTCACAAAACATCATGTTCAATCAAATAATATTTAATTAAACAATTTTTCAAAACAACACAAAAAAATCTAACTTAATGAGTCAACTCAACCCTCCCTTAATCCATTGGGTTGATGAGTAATATAGTTTGACGAGTTGAATCACATAAATGACTATTTTGAAAAAGGGGTTGACGCGCCAGATTCAACCTATTTTGACATCCTTTCCTAAGATATGCTCATGAATAACAACAGATTGAACCTTGATCCATAGTAAAGTTACCGTATTACATTAAGACAAGATAATTTGCTCCTGAAAGACTTTGGTTCTGTATCAGATAATCTAGACCAACTCAAGTTTCTATAAATACAATCAACGTTATTATAGTTTGTGAAAATTTATTACATATTATCACTTTGGTGAAATCATTATTG
The DNA here is from genome assembly GCA_007407185.1 of Glycine tomentella. Taxonomy (NCBI): domain Eukaryota; kingdom Viridiplantae; phylum Streptophyta; class Magnoliopsida; order Fabales; family Fabaceae; genus Glycine; species Glycine tomentella. The sequence continues at coordinate 1,739,955 of PYAF01002382.1, forward strand.
TCTTGAACATGAAATGTATTTCACAAATACTCAACTCTTGCTCACAATGTCTCAGCCGCTCCTTGCACAGAATATTATCGTTTTTAACTGGTTTAATTGCTGCCTATTCAACAAAGTGTATAATAAAAAAGAGATAAAAAGAAAAACAAGATAAAAATATTAAAACAAAAAGGAGAAGAGAAATAAGTTATCAAGTGAATGCCAATACATATTGACATTAAACTAAAAAAAAGTTACCGGAAAATTTACAAAAAAGTATTGTATAATATCTATCCTAACACAATCATACTGTCGCATACCGCTGGTGCAGTTGCCGCTTTTAATTAAATCAAAAGTTAAAGCTTCACTTAATCCATGAGTGCACAAGCATTTAAATAAAAGAATGATTATGCCAAATTCTCTGATGCCAAAGACACAAGAAACATTCATCAATGAAAAGGAAGAACCAAAGTATAATTATTCTTAGAACCCTACCATCAATTCCAGGTTGACTATTACCTAGCTAGAGAGGATGTCTGCTAATTCACCTTCTCTTAACCGTAATGTACACATTAAATGATGAAAATTTATCATACCACCTTATATATTCTGTACACAAATTGTTACTTATGCAGAAATGTACAAGTAAATGTCATAAGCAAGCCAGATTAGGATGGTGTCACATCTGAAAAAAACTTGTGAACAATTGCATATTTCTCAAAAGCCAAAATCCCAAGTCTTTCAATAATCCAGCTGCATCAACAGAAAGCCAAAACTAATTCTTCTGGCCAAGGCGTAAGAAAAAGACTGCTAGAAAAGTTGGAAAAGATATCTCTCATTTCAATGATTTCTATGTCTCTACGTCCAAAACTAATTCTTCTGGCCAAGCGTAAGAAAAATACTATTTTTGGAAAAGATATCACTTGGATGATCTCTACTTCTCTACATCTCGAGAAGTCAGTCTTGTGACTTCCGATTATAAAAATGCCTTGCTTAAAAAAAGAAGAAGAAGCAAAACTAGTTCTAAGAAGAGAGTAGACATAAATGAATTCAATGCACAAAATAGATTTTATTCACAACTCAAGAACACATCACACATCTCAACCAAATAAAAGGAACAAAAAACTCAAAACAGAATTCCACTAGGTACTAGCACTACCAAATAAGCCCTATTCCAAATAAAATGATCAAATTAAAAAACATCCATAACCACATCATTGGCAAAGCTTCTAATAGCCTTAGGCAGCATGTGCACCTTCTCTCCTTCCATCTTTATCTTCCCTGCATCTTCTGGTGGTGCAGCCCATGCTGATGGAAGGATCACGGCCACATGCTGAGCATCAACAGGTCGCCGCAAGGTGTCCTCGCTCACCCCAAACGCCGCCGCAAGCTCAGGCCCCATCATGGTCCTGAGAAGGGACACAGCACCAGCCAGAAACTGTGGCTTGTTCTTCCTCGCAGAGGTGGAGAACCCAAAGAACTCTAAGGGTCCATTCCTTGATGCTATTTGACAGAAGGGGAAGTATCTCGGCACAACAAACACGTCCCCTTGTTTGATTTTAGTGTTCATTGCTTTGCTTCCGTTTGGAAACACTATGTGAAGTTCACCATAACCACTCAGCACTATGCTATACTCATCTGATCTTGGATTCACATGAGGTGCCAACATAGATCCCTGTGAATGAAAAATGGATGTGACAAATCACAATTAACTTGTATGAATTGTTAGGACAAAACTTGAATATAGTACTATAAGTATATTTGTGTCATTCTCCAATACAAAGATTGGCATTGTCCAAATTAATGAGTGTCCAATGTAATAATATTCAAAGGACAAAACTTGAATATAGTACTATAAGTATATTTGTGTCATTCTCCAATACAAAGATTGGCATTGTCCAAATTAATGAGTGTCCAATGTAATAATATTCAAAGGACCAAGTGTTTCTAATTGGAGTTTCATCTTATAACCGATGTTAAGATTTAATGTAAACCTTTATTAGGCTGCTTTGCTGATTACCAAGATAAAAAACTTCAATTAACTTCAATTCTGATCGGAGAACACCAAAAGTACTTAAAAGAAATGCATCTAAGTTTTGTACATATTCAAATGCTAAACTATACCAAAATTGGCATTTCATCTTTGTAACAATGAATGGAAAATGAAGTACTTATCCAAGTTATGTTAAAGTTTTTACTCCTAAATATTGAAGGACTTGTTTGCATACCACTGTGAGATTGACATGGAAAACGCCAATGTCAGGTTTGCTGAGTGGATAATACTCGCCTCCATGCAGTGCCTTGCTCCAACCATAAGCGTTTTTTTAAAATCAGCTTTCTTGTCATCATAGAGGTTGTAAGAGTTAGGGGAACCAGCAGTGTCTTTGTTCTCTGTCTTCTCATTCACCTTCCCAAATACGGTTTCCAAGAGCTTCCTCCATGACCTACTTGTTTGCTTCTCCTCCTCCTCTTCTTCTTCTTTGTCTTGCACCATTTTCTTCAGCTGTTGCTCTTTGTCTTCCTTCTTCAGTTGAAGGAATTTAGTCCATAAGCTAGGTGCATGAGAATCACCCATGTACATAATTGGCCCATCTAGTTCCTTGCAAGATTTGCTCTACCACCGTTCTTGATCCCTATAGTCATAATGAATAAAAAAAAATTTGTTAGTAATTATGTGTATAGTGTTAGTTCAGGGCTGGCCCTGGGCAGGACAGACGGGACGCCCGCCTAGGACCCAAATTTTCTTTTGTTAGGTTAAGTAAAAAAAATTAAGAAAAATAAAACTTGTGTTCTTCTCTCTCTTTCCTCTTTCTTTTTCTTCTCTTTCTTTCCTCTTTCTTTTTCCTCTCTCTCTTTTGAGTGTTCCTCTTTCCCAATTGAAATCAATATTTAATATACAGTCTTGAAAATTATTTGGGATGTAACGAATTTTTATATCTTTTAATATTATTTGTATTTCAAAAAATTTGTGTGTTAGAGGCCCATTTTTTTCACTTTTTCCTCTCTCTCTTTTGAGTGTTCCTCTTTCCCAATTGAAATCAATATTTAATATACAGTCTTGAAAATTATTTGGGATGTAACGAATTTTTATATCTTTTAATATTATTTGTATTTCAAAAAATTTATGTGTTAGAGGCCCATTTTTTTCACTTTTCGGGAACGACCCTTAGTTATTTTTATATAATATGATGTATATCACTATAGAATTCAATAGAATTTAATATTTATAGATTGTTAATGTAATACTATCAACTAATAAAAAAATATTGTTTGTTATTACAAAAGTCGACAAACATACCGTGTGTGTGTATATTATTAATCACATACCATATATATTAATATGTGATCCAACCGTATATATATTGGTCTATATTAATTTGTAATTTGTGATCGAACCATATATATATATATATATATATATATATTAGTATATATTAATTTGTGATCGAATAATAATGTAAAATTTATTTACACATTAAGTAGATATATCACAATAAAATGCACTTAAAAATGTTTTTGTATCCTATATTCAATCCCATATCATGTATAATAATTGATGACTTTTATAAAGAATGATTTCTGATTGGACCAGAGAGTTTTAAAAACCTTTACATTTCATGACTGTATTAGCTTACATTAAATGCAGTTTCAAGGATAGCAGGTTCGAATCCAGAAAGCACCGAGTGTGAATTAGCTCCTCCCCCAATATAGAAGGACTGCATGGCACAGGTAAAATTGAAGAATTTCAAACCTTAGTCACAAGATGGCACAAATCCAAAATAATAATAAAGTGAAAGATGTGAAATTATGATGGATGCATGCATGTACCTGGAAGGTATCTAATCCCAAGCTTGTAGAGGGTTCAATGCTGCAGATAACGTGAAGTCTCTGACCTTCCCCTATGTTCACCAAATAGAATGCTGAACCAGATGGAATCATGTACAAATCCCTGTCTTCAATCTTCTTTCTGCTAGTTCATCATCATATATGAATCCCAACTTTGCTTCCCCTGCAACCAATTTCAAACTCAACTCACAAATTCTATAAGGAGATAATATTTGATGCATTTTCAATCTAATGTTTTGGGCTTAATCAAAATAGTTAGACTAGTTATGATATGATAGTCACTTACCCTCAAGACACTCTAATAAAGATGATATTATCAAACTAACCTTACATCAAAATTAATCCTTCTCAAACTTGTAGTTAGATTACTTAAGAGGGGTTGTCTCTTGGTGTTTCACATGTTAATTTCTAGTTTCATGTAACTTATATGTTTGTGCCATGTATGAGAAATTATTATATAGTCAAAGATCACCATGATTATTACTAATCTCTATTTGAAAGATAATTAAGTATATGTCATGTAGAAATCAATCATGATATTGGCTTGATGTTATTAGATTACTTCATAATAAATATTTTGTGATGTATTATCATGAAAAGTGAGGGATTTGGAGAGATGGTAATACCTCTACGGATGAATATGATGAGATTGGAGTCAAAGTACCGAGGAACAAACAACGACTTTGGTTCCATAGTGATCAATCCAATGTGCATGTGGCTATAAAAAATCCTACCACCATGGCTTTTCAGTAGACGCATTTCCCCTGCATCGGTCTTGAACACCCTCTTGGATTTTCGCATCAAGAACAAACTTTTTGGTGACTCTGTCCTCCAATCTTCTTCACCTTCATCATTGAATTCGAAGGCCATTGTTGTGGCCACTCCATGGCAGAGAACAAAGAGCAAAAGCAAAAGGGTGGTTCTGTTTTCCATGAATGTGTCTGAGGTTGGACGAAAGGGAGGTTTATGAAGAGAATATAGAGAGACACGTGTCGTGCATGTAGAGCATGGGGGCTAGTTGGCGATGTAATTTGTAGACATGTTGAGCTTCAGTGAGAAACATCGGATCAAAGCCTACACATAACACACAAAAGTCTGCTTGAAATTTCTAGCATCAACGTGTTTCTTATCTTTCCATTTTATTTGTGGAATTTAATGTAACTATATATTAACTCAGTACAAAAGTAAGTACGGTTTTAGATTATATTACGTCAATCAAGAAAAATAATTAAATAAATAAATAAAGTAAAATAATTTCATAAAATCAAATTTATTAAATAGATTAAAAAATAATATTAATATTATATTTAAATATTAAAGTACTATTTATTAAGGGGTATTGATACAAAATAATACTATGTTAAAAAGGTAAATGAGATAAAAAAATCGAAATGGAACTTATTTTGGAACTAGTATGAAAATTTAAGATCATTACTTAAATTAAAATAAATTTATGGAAATTGATCCATGCAAGGAATACTATCCTATGATATAGTTTATAGCTAGTAAAATACTTTCTTTTATTAATTATAACTTAGCAAAAAAATACAAAAATGATGATTATTAAATAAAAATGAAATTTATAAAACTTTGTAATTTTAATAAATTTATGATAGTAGTAATGAAAATATATTTAAAAGAATGTGTTAGAATTTTTTTTCCAAATTAACAAAGTTGTACAGTGCACAGTTTGTAAATAATTACTTCTGCAAACATGTTAACGAGAATTTAATTTTTAGTTACAAAATACAAAACTTACTTAAACTAGTCTACTGTCAACTAAAGAAATATACATGTGTGCAGACACACAAATCCACCATATATATTTTTCATTTTCAATGAAAAATAACATTCCATTTAAAAAATGAAAATATAACATAGAAAGTGTTAAGTAATTTTAACCCACTGACATATTAATAGAGTTGGATTTAAATAGACCAATTTACTGTAAAATGGAGAATAAAGGTTAACCTCAAAAAAAAAAAAAAATGAAGGTTCAAATTTCGTGGATGTCTAAAGCTATTCAATTTAGTATCTTCCTGCCTTATAAATATAGTTTATTTTTCTGTTATTTTAAGAAAAATAGAGTTACTTCCTATATAGAATACTTGTGCAAAAGAAAAAATGTTTACACGATGTTTGATAATTTTTAAATGAATTTTATCGGTTAATAAGAAAAGTAATCATATTGCATAATCGTATATAATATAAGTATATTGGATAGTAAAATCAATTAACACAAAAGATATTCCTGCATTTAATTAACCCCCCCTCTCCCTAAAGAAGTTTAATGTTAAAAATATGAGCAAAATTAACAAAGCTACATCTATCAATCCTATTAAAAATTGTTTCGAACATTTTAATGATAGATGCTAAATTGAAATCTTAGATAACTTTTTGATAGATTCATATTATTATTATTATTATGTAGGATTAAAAATTATTTTAAGATCTTTTTCATTTTTTTATTTTAGTGATAGATCTTATTTTGAAATCTTAGATAAATTTTAATAAATTGTGATCTTAAGAATTTTTGTGGAAAAATATATTGATAATACTCCTCTAATTTACTTTTTTAAAATTTGTGTAGATCTTAAGAGTTCTTATGAAAAATTTAAATCTCGAATATGAGTAATGTTTTATTATTAGATTTAGAAAAAATTAGATTTTCCCATTTAATATCTATTTCTAAGATCTAACACTGCTATTAGTTTTTTAGTGCCTTTTACTTTTTATGCAGAGAGTTAATTTTTTAAGTTAACTACAAACAGTCAGATTCTTTAACATTCAAATATGTAATTCATATTATTTTAACTAGGAGGAAGAAACACTCCGTCTCTTTCTATATTTTTTATAAATAAAAATAATATTAAATAATATTCAGGATGTGAGTTGATTAATTTTTTTATAAAAATAGAAAAGAAATTTAAAAATGTAATTTTAAGAATAAAAATATATATATGTGCATGAAAACATTTTATTACCTTTATTATTATTAATAATACTATAGAACTAATTTATCCCAACCAAGATTTTGCTTTGTGAAAAAGAAAAGAAGATGGTGTCTGTGAAGGCAAGAGGTGCGTTTGGTGCAAGGTTGAATCTCTGTGTGTGTGAAGGTTGAAGAAGACGCGAAGCAATCGGATTTCGGAACCCCAAAACGCGGCGTTTTGAACTGTCAACGACACCAACATGGCCGAAACATGTTCTTCTAACTCGGAGGAAGACCACAATCATAATCATATTCCCATCGAAATTATCAGCGACGACGAAATGGCTCTCATTGAAGCTGCTTTCGCTTTCCCTTCCACTCGCACTTTCAACACTATTCGTTCTTCTTCTTCAAAATCACCCCTTTGCACAAACGCCTTATCCATCACCTTTGTGTCCAAAAGAAGGTTATAGAGTGGCAGTGACATCGAGGACTTAAACTTACCCACCCGCAAGAAAAAACACACTCTTTCTCATTCTTCATTTCTTCACCGCTTCAAGAACAAACGGGCCTTGTCGGTCACCGATCTTACTTCCGTGCTATCAATTTTCGTTTTTTACTTGTTGGGTTGTCACCAATAAGAATTTTCTGCGTTTTGTGGAAATTGGGTGAGTGAGAAATTAAGAGTGTTGTATGTTGTTGTGGTTTTGTTGTGATAGGAATGGTGCCCAAAACAAATGAAGTTTTCTCTCCTTCTTGGAGGGAGAAAGGTGAATGAAGCCATGAGAACTGGCATTGCTCGCCATGCAAAGCTTGAAGAAGAGTTCATATTTTTATTTATTTATTGGCAAATGTTAATAGTTAAGTTCTTTAGATTTTTATCGAAATCGTAACGTTTCCCTCCTTCTCTTCTTTGTTAACCATTCAACCGACTTTATATATTTGAAGAGGTCATATCTTGTTTGTTACCTCACTCATTCAACTTATTACTTCACCCATCTTACATTAAATTACATTATATGCTCCTCTTTCACTTGTCTTTGTTGGTACAAAAGTTTGATTTTGATACACTGTAAAGAAAGATTTTTTATATTAGAAAATCGCTCTCGATGTGACTTTTAAAGTAATTATTTCAAAAGCAAACAATCTTATACTATGTTGACGATTTCGCAAAAGTAATTATTACAAAAAAGTAAACAGTCTTCTTCAAAAAATTTGGCTCTGAAGATGAGATTGTGATGTGCAGGTTATACAACGGGTGGAAGTGAAGGTCAAATCTCAAGAAGATTATTGGGCCCTGAAGTTTCTTAATTTTATAGCTGGTGTAAATCAATTATTGTTTGAAGGATTGACTCGTGATTTGCCAGTGTTAGTTGACGACATTTTACAATTTAATCTTCAGGTTCTCATTGGTTAAATAGGTTTTGATAAAATATAAATACGTTGTGGAAGTTTATAACAGCGCAAAGTGTTACCTACAACAGGCTCAATCCAACACACTTTCAAAGCCTAACATAAATTTGTAAGTTATGGAATGGAAGAAGCACTAAACTATGAATTGCTTTGGGAATTGATTAGAAATATAGAGGTAATTTTGATTTTCTAACTGATATAGAAAAGAACGCAAAGTCCTCTAGATAGGATGTGAATCAAAGGTATCTATATCCTTTGATTCACATCCTATCTATATCCCTAAAAAAAAAAAAGGAAATTACCTGTCTTAGAATTTGAAACCTCTTTGGACTCTTTCAGCAGTTACGTACAGTAGAAAACTTGGTTCTGGATACATTTTTGATTTCAGAGAAAAGATAGAATTTACTTGAAATTTACCCAAGTCCTCATTGGTGGGATTTGGAATAGTTTTTGATCATGATGAACTATTCTTACTTCTGATATCAGAATAGGCTTTGCAGAAGATATATGGATGGTGGGAGTGATTGATGAGATTCGGATGCATTAACAGAAAATGATCATAATCCCATTCCAATTGACACAAAGACTCGTTCTTGAGATACACTTATTGCTGAACTGCAACGAAGAAATAGAAGGTTTGCTTATTCTTTTGCCATTTTATTTCATTCTGCTGGGTGTGGAATTGCGTCCTAATGAATTTAATTGAATCATTATGCTGCTTTTGTTTTTGGCAGGCTTCAATTAATGTGCTACAAGTATTTGTGGGACAATTTAGTTGATGATGATTTCCCTTCTGAGAAATTTTTCACTTATTTTGGCTTAAACCCTCAAATTAATCCACGCGAAGATCTGAAAGTGATAAGTGCCGACTCTGGATTTTCAGCTTCAGTAAGTACAGGATATGGAGTTGCTTATATTGTTCTCTTTGTCACTGTAATTAATTGTATTCTCTTTTATTTCATGAAATTATGATAATATAGGTTGTTAGGCTATGCTTCATTTTACAAAATTGTCGCTCAAAAACTAATTATTAAAAGAATTACTGAAGTATCCTTCTGAGGACAACAATAACGCTGCTTGATTTGAATGTATTTGGGTTAAGACAGTGTTTCCTCTAGGAAAATGTATTGTAAAGTTTTCATGAAGGATTTGATTTTATCCACAATTAAAGTAAAACTTTTTTACAGTATCACAATATTCTACCATAAAAATTTCGAATTATTAATTAGTGAAGCCCTTGTGCATATTTTTCTTCACTTTTGATTATTGGCAAATGCAGACCCTGGATGATGTGGTGAGATATTACAGAAATACATGTAGAATGCTGGCCCCTGCTCACGATCAGCTCTTACTGAGATATGCATCTGTGAGCCAAAGGCTTCGTCTGCTGAATTTCATAATTTGTATACTTTTATGATTGCCAAAGTTGTTCTGGACAATAACAGGACCTCGTGATAGCTTTCAACAAATTTGGTTTCTAAATTGAATATTTACAAAATTCATCACTGATCACCCTTCGATTTGAATTCCTGAAGAAATCTACCACTTCCTTCCCCTGTGCCCACTTAGGTGGGTGAAGCACGTAAACACAGACTATCACACAAATTGCTTATTTTGAGTAAAAACTTGAATTGTTGACCCAAATTTTCATAGACAAGAAATAGTGACAAGTCGTGTTGATAAATTTATCAGTCACAATGAGTAGCAGTTGGATTTCACTAACATGAGCCCTTATTTTTACACACACTGTTTCTACATTTAAGTTTGATTTTGTAAGGACATGGTTGTGTTTGCTTCATGTCAGATATGAATATCAGAAAGATCATTCGCTGTATGGGGAAGTTAAATTGACATATGATCCTGACTGGCTAAAGAATCAAATTCGTTCTTGTCTTGAGTTTTGGCTTGGAGAACAAGAAGCCACTTACACTCCTGAGGAGGAGAGCTGGAAATGTCAATACTGTCAATTTGCCGCCATCTGTCCGGCATACACTAATAGTAAAGGAACAGTGTCACCCAAAAGAAATGATTCAAATATCAAAGGCTAGATATCGGAATGCTGACTCTCTAATGTTACTGTTAGCTGCATCAATAACCGTGAAAGCCTTCCTTAAGAAAAGCTTGATATTTTAATCAGAGTTTTTCATAAGCCTGAGTAGGTTTACAGTAATCATTATTTTATTCATCCATCAAAATGCAATGTTGTAACCGCCGGTCAATTATTTTTGCAGCTATCTATTCCATTCTCATCTTGTATAAAATAAAGTTGATTTATAGTTGGAGCATTCGTGTAAACATTCTATTCATCCTTTCAAAGGAAAAGCAAGGAACCAACAAAAATGGGTAACTGTTGAGACCACAACACAACATGCCCTGCACTTATCTTCAGGACAAATTCATTAACTTCTTTGGTAGCACTCACTTTCTTATGTGAGATATGTGAAGATTTAAATTCAATTTCTTATCACACTTTCACCATCAAATCTACAAGGGACATTATTGAATGCTTCATCATGTTTAGAGTACAAAGCCAAGAAAAAGGAAAAACCTGTTTAATTCTAATATGGTTATCATATATCTAACAATGGAATCAAAGTAAAAAGTTTCTTTCAGCTATATAACAGGACAATTACCAAACTATCACCTTGAGAACATGGTGGTTCTTTAGCATACGAATGTTTGATAAACTATACCACAACCAAAGGCAGAAAAAAAGATGTAGACTGTAACATCGAGAGCGAGAAAGCAAGAGGGAAAGATGGAGATCATGGCACATAAAGAAAGTTAAGAGACTGACATTTAAAATTGCATTAGGAGTCTTGTAAGCATATTGATTAAGGTTCGAGTTCTTGCGGTATATAAAAAGTAAAAACAGCTTTATTAAATAATAATAAATAAATAAAAAAGAAGCAAATTCTACTTAAGTGATTTTCACACCTCAAGGTAGAAAGATTCAAATCTCTTAACACCACCTATGACATCTTTTCTGTTTATGAGATTCTAGAGGTTCACCTTTCTTTGTAAAGAACTAGTCTCCACTAATTCTGTTCTAATTTCAAGTTTCAACCAATATCCAACCTGACTGACACATTAAATTACAGCACAGATCAGAAGGTCCCAAAATGTGAAAAAGGAAAACAAAGAATACTCCATGTATTGATTTTACCATGTTGACATCGGGAAATGCAATCCCCCGCTAAAATATAGAACTATATTATTATTTCGACATAATAGATTATGCATTTCACTGCGCAAAGTTTACAGCATTAGAACAAAAACCTCAGTGAAGAAACCAACATGATCCAAAAATCAAATAAAAGATTTTCATACTCTATGGGCTAAAAAAGCTCACACCGCTATTATCAATTGCCATAACAGAAATTAATTAGAAACAACACTTCCAACTTTGAGCTTGTCAGCAGCCAAGACATACGACACAGGAACAACCTGTTTTGATGAATCATGCGAGATTTCTCCCTCAATTTTATTGCCTCCCTCGTCAATACATTGATCATCTTTACGTTCTACCTCAATTAGCTTTTGCTTGCTCATCCCAGTGTACATTTTTCTTCTGATCTCCTTTCGTGCTTCCCTTTCAGATAGTTTCAAATCTTCAAACTCCTGTTCAAACTTCGCTTCATCCTCGGGTGAAAAGAATACAACCTCCTTATTGCCAAGCTCTTCATACAATTTCTCAACCTTAGCCTTCCAAAGGATGCCCATTTCAGTGTCCATCTTGTGATAAGGAGTTTTCAGCAAGTACTCATCAATCCCACCTGCCTTGTCTATGCATCGTAGGGCATGGGTAGTGACTTTAACACGAACGTGACGATCTAGGATATAACTAAAGAGCCGCTTTTCCTGGACATTAGGTTTCCAAGTTCTCCTTGACCTGTCAAAACCATTAGAGAAAGAACAAATTATCATCAATACTTTCTCTTTCATTCTCTCTTAACATATTTAAAAGGTAAAAGAACTTCCTAACATAAAATTGAGCAACCAACAGACAACATTTAAGTTCTGAACTATTTTGGGATCACTAAACTAAGAATCATCCTGTAACTATCATGCATCGGGAAGATCACACAAGAGATATCACACTTACTGCAAGCAGAACTTTTGGAATCCATATTCAGTGTAACAAATATAGGCAACTGTTAACAGTACATATAACTCCAAACATTATTACTAGCAAACACCAACAAATCACTGATTTTATTATTTAACATCTAAGACTAAAGAATTGAGAGGATCAAGTTTCTAACAATGGTAGTAGATATAAACAATGACAGGAACATGTCAATAATAAGTACAGTTTAGAACTCAATCCGAATTATGACCACTGACAAAGGGTCCACTAAAGAAAATTTCCAGTTGAAAGACTTCCCGAGGAATCTCTCGTACTGTATCGATCGGTTATCCGTGAGCTCCCGCATCTGTTTAGGGAAACGATTTTCTGTTTAGCTTACCTCATCCCGCTTATCTCTCATCTCGGTTTATAGAAAACGTTCTTCATGGCCCTTTTTTTTTTTTCTAAATCTTGACGGGAGAGAGGCCTGGCCCGTAAACTGGCCCCCTTCAAAAAAAAACCATTATTTCATAAGGATTTGTTACGTGCGATATGCCGACGACTTACTACTGGGAAATAAGACAAGACAGGGGGTGGAGTGAGCCTAGAGTAGAATAACACTCCCTCTTAAACTCTCAACTCATACCAGGGCAGGCAGGGAAAGACTGAGACTACCGATACCGAGCCGGGGTTGATGAAAGATCACAGGATAGATACCCTATGGTTTGGTTGGTCTCTATGCCTGCTTCACTTCGTAGCATTAAGGGGACAGTGCAATGAGGGAAATCGGGCCGGCGCTCCGCGTTCTATCTAGGTTCTGCTCTTACGTACGCCCCACCTCACATAGAAGAAGGGGAACCCCTTCCATAGAAGAACCCGTGTGGGTGAGAGGGGATTGAATCATTCATCAGATACGTCTTCTTCCGTGATCCACCGAAGAAAATTTCCAGCGTTGGCCCCACTTGGAGAGTCCAAGAAATTGACAGTTTAAACTAATGATTGCAACCTTCCTCCATGGAAAATGGAATTTCCACAATTCAACATTAAAAGAGTTGAGAGAATTTAAGAGAGAAGAGGAGATTGAGATTGAGAAAATCAATATTATTCAACCCCAACTGTAACTAATTACAAAGATGAACATATAGTTGGATAACTGGCAATTTTTAACCTAACAGTCAACTAACCTAAGTTAGTTGACAGCTGTTACAAATCTGTTAGGCACTAACTGACTAAACTATCAACTGATAACAGACTAACTACTAACTACTAACTACAGTAGTTAGAATATCAGTTAACTGACAGAAACAAAAAAGAAACACTGCAAGTAATGTATACTCTCTTGTACTCCCCCACAAGCTCATGAGGGGTTGGAAGAATGTCTTTCAACTACTCTGAGCTTGAACCTGAATGAAAGAAATGAAGAAGGGGATAGAGCCTTGGTCAGAATATCAGCCAGTTGATCCATGGCAGGAACATGAACAACATTGAGTTGTTTGGTGAGAACTTTCTCTCCGACAAAAAGAAGATCCAGCTCCATATGCTTGGTTCTTGAGTGAAGAACAGGATGATGAGCTAATGAAACAGTGCTGGTGTTGTCACACAGAATAATAGTAGTAGTGTAAGCTACTTGGAGTTCAGAAAGAAGAGACTGAATCCAAGTAACTTCTGCTGCAATAAGAGACATGCTTCTATATTCTGCCTCAGTACTAGACCTTGCAACAACTGATTACTTCTTATAGACCACCAAGAGATGAGATCAGGTCCAAGAAAAATAGCTCCAGAAGTAGACCTCCTATCATCAGGATCAGAGGCCCAATCTGCATCACAATAGGCATGGAGAGGAAAGGGATGCCTAAGAGAAGCAGACTGAAAGTATAGACCCCAAGAAACAGTACCCTTAAGATAACTTAGAATCCTTTTCACAGCCAACCAGTGTTGCTCAGAAGGTTTAGACATGAACTGACAAACCCTGTTGACAAAGAAACTAATCTCTGGTCTTGTAATAGTAGCATACTGCAAAGCACCAACTATAGACCTATATAAGGTAGGATCAGAAAAATCTTCAGAACCAAACTTAGTCAATTTACCACCCCCAACCATAGGAGAAGACATAGGATTTGATTCATCCATTTAACTCTTGGCCAAGAGATCTTTGATATACTTTGATTGTGTTAAAATGAGAGAACCATCATTCTGTCTTTGAACATCAATACCCAAAAAGTAGTCCAAGTCACCAAGATCTTTGAGGGAGAAAACAGAATTCAGTTTTGAAACAAGAGAATGAATCAAAGTGGTGTTGTTTCCCGTTATAATGATATCATCTACATAGACTAAGATGTACACAACAAACTGATTCTCAGAAAAAACAAAGAGAGAAGGATCACATTTGCTTGAAGAAAACTTGAAGCTGAGAAGAGTAGCTTTTGGTTTGTCAAACCAGGCTCTATCAGCCTGCTTTAGGCCATAAATAGCTTTATGTAGTCTGCATACTTGGGTCTTATTGGAAGACACAAATCCAGGAGGTTGAGTCATGTAAGCTGTAACATCCCAGGCGCTGACGAGGGCGGGGAGTGATCGCCGGTGCAATGAGGCACGGACAAGGAGCGGCTCCTGGCAGGCTTCCAGCGGGAAGGGTACATGAATGAATCGAATAGAATAGACACCCAAACGAGAGTGATCCAAAGGCTGTGCAGGTATGGGACTGTACAGTTGAGGATAACTTAAAGGAAATAATAGGTACTACCTATACCAATAAGGTGCATCTACTTTTCGGTAGCCCATAACTTAAGAACTCCACAGTTAAGCGTGCTTGACTTGGAGCAATTATGGGATGGGTGACCTCCTGGGAAGTTTCTCAGGAAGTGTGTGAGTGAGGACAAAGCACACTGAAATGTCTTGTGTTGGTATGGGGGAACAGTCATTGATCCGGCAAGTGGCCGGGCGTTACATAAGCCTCTTCCTCAAGAATGCCATTAAGAAAGGCATTGCTGACATCAAGCTGTTGAAGGGGCCAGTTGTGAGAAATAGCAAGAGAAAAAATCAACCTAACAGTCACTGGTTTGATTACAAGAGAGAAGGTCTCCTTATAATCAAATCCCAACTGTTAAGCCTAGCTTTATACTTGTTGATTGAGCCATCCATATTTTCCTTTACTCTAAACATCCACTTACACCCAATTGTTGTTCTAGTAGGATGGGATCAACCAAAGTCCAAGTAGCATTCCTTATTAAAGCATCATATTCAGATTGCATAGCTGAGTACCAAGAAGGATCAGCAAGAGCAGCTTTGCTTGATTTGGCTTCAAGATGAGCTGGTAAAAGAGTAGGATTAATTCTGGGTTTAACAATACCAGACTTTGCCCGGGTACACATAGGATGGGTATTAAGAGGTCAGTTTGGTACAGTATCAGTAGGAGAAAATGTGGGATTTTGGTCTTGTGGTATAGTAGTATTGGTCTGGTCTTGTGATAAAATGGGATTTTGGTCTTGAGGTAAGTCAATAATAGTGACATTCAAGGGTTGTGAAGGAGAAGTGCTAGGAAGTTGTTCACTGTGAGAAGCATGCTGTTCACTGTGATCAGGTGAAACAGATGAAGGAAGTGAGGATAAGGTGTTATTTGTGTTACTAGATGATGATGCAGGCTGAGATGAAGGTAACACAGTAAGGGTGGATGGAGTATCAGGAACTTCTGAAGTTACTAAAGATGGCTCAGGAAATAGGGTAGGATAAGGGAAGCTATTTTCATTGAAAATGACATCTTTAGAAATATACAATCTGCTATCAGCAGCTAGGCACTTATAACCTTTGTGCGAAGGAGAATAACCCAAGAATACACACTCTTAAGAACTGAATTGAAGCTTGTGATTGTTGTATGACCTTAGCAACGGAAAACAAGAACAACCAAACACTCTTAGAAAAGAGTAATCAGGTTGTTTGCTGAATAGTTTCTGATAAGGAACTTCATTATTGATAGCAGATGAGGGAAATCTGCTGATGAGGTAGATGCTTGAGACAAAAGCATGATCCCAATAATGAAGAGGTAGCTTGGCTTGCGATAAAAGAGTGAGACCCAGCTCCACTACATGTCTATGCTTCCATTTTGGTGATGAGTATAAGGACATATTAGTCTATGCTGAATACCATGCTCTGTCAAGAATTTGGTAAAAGGTCTGAACTCCCCTCCCCAATCAGATTCAACAGCCTTGATAGACATATTAAACTGATTTGAAACCATAGTTTTAAACAGTTTAAAGATTTCTAAAGTGTCAGATTTATTCTTAAGTAAGTACATCCAAGTGAACCTGGTATTAGCATCAACAAAAGTAACATAATACCAAAAACCAGAAGGAGATGGGGCAGGTCCCCAAAGATCAGTAAAGATAAGATCGAAAGGTTTTGCATAGACAGTATGAGAAAGAGAAGAAGGAAGTCTATGTGACTTTCCAATACAACAGTGATTACAAAAATCTGTTGGTTCTTTATTAATATTTGGAATATTACAAAGTCAAAATACAATTTTCATAGCAGCAACACTAGGGTGACCAAGCCTAGAGTGCCATGTTGCAAAAGAAGTGGTACTACTAGTAGCTGTATTTACAACATTCTTATCTACAGCAACTTTATTGGATGAAACATTGAAAATCAGATTCACTAGTGACTGTATTTACAACAGGACTTTGTACAGAAGCTTTAACAGAATTGCAAACATTTGAAGGAAGCTTGCACTTGGGCATAGAATCAAGAAGTTGAGAGAACTGATAGAGACCATCACTCCCCACAAATCCTTTTAGTAGAACAAGTTTAGAATCCTGTGATTTAACAAGACAAAATGATGAGTGAAACTCAAAAACACATTATCTTTGCAAAACTGACTGACACTAATAAGATTCTTAGTAATAGAAGGAAC
This sequence comes from Glycine tomentella, assembly GCA_007407185.1. Taxonomy (NCBI): domain Eukaryota; kingdom Viridiplantae; phylum Streptophyta; class Magnoliopsida; order Fabales; family Fabaceae; genus Glycine; species Glycine tomentella. The sequence continues at coordinate 1,757,100 of PYAF01002382.1, forward strand.
AAATAATAAATTACTAAGAGTAAGAGAAAACTGAGGACTAAAGGGAGAGGAAAAGGTGGAAACACCTGCGGAGTTAATGGTGAGGCCCTGACCATTATCAATAGTGATTTGGTCAGGCCCCTTAAAAGGTGTCACTTGCTGTATGTTCTGTGACATATTAGTCACATGATGGGAAGCACCATAATCAGGATACCAAGTCTGAGTCTGAGTGGGAGCAAATAATGAACTGGTCAGATAAATCTGAGGATTGGACTGCTGTTTAGAAGATTGCTGCTTAGTCTACTGTGGCTGCAGATACACATACTGAGGTTGAGCAGATGCCATGAGTGGCTGCTGAGGTGAAGCAAGCACATACTGAATGGGTTGAGCATACTGAACTTCCTGAGAAGTCTGAGCATTGGAAGCTGAAGTAGATTGAGTAGGAGCAAGTGAAGCTGGTGGAGGAAGAGTAGGAACATAATTCTCCTCAGGTCTGTGATAGCAATAAGAAGCACCATGGCCAAATTTGTAACAAATTTGACATTTTACATCAGCAAACCTACATCTATCACCCCCACAGCCTGAACCACAACCACCATGGTTGTTCCGGCCAAAATTCCAACCACCACAACCACTGAAAAATCAATTTCCACTGTAATCATTTGCAGAATTGTCCTCAGAAGAGGTCTGAGTGGTCAAATTAACTTGTGCTTGAGAGTTAGTGTTCATAGACTGTGGATGAACAGAATTATCAAGAGAAGAACTTCCTGAGTTGAGATTAACAGATCCTAAACCTTGAGTAAGATTAATAGAACCTAAAGCTCGCTTATGAGATCGATCAATGCGCACTTCACGCGCGAGCAACAATGTTTCAACTTCATCAACAGTAAACGGATTAAAACGACTAGTAACAAGAGAAATATATGATTCATACTCATTAGGAAGACCATCGAGAATTAGGTCAAGATGTTCAGTATTGGAAACAATTTCACCAATTGTAGTCAATCATCATCAAGCATCTAAACATGCAAAAAATAATCCGAAATAGATTGATGATTGAGAGATTTCGAAGCTCATTACGAACTTAATGAACCTTAGCCTGCGTTAGGGATTGAAAGTGAGACAGAATCTGATCCCCAAGTTGCCACGACGATCGGCATCCAATGACTCACAGAAGAATGTCCCCGGAGATGGTGGATTGCAACCATCCAAGAAGAAATTGGTCTTGTTCGTACCAAACACTATACTCACTGGTGACTTTATCAGCATTGCAATCTTCAATCGAAGCATACTTTTGTGGAATTTTTGGACTAACAATGTAGCCTTCAAGATGATGACCACGAATAACAGGTTCAACCTGTTGAATCCAAAGAAGATAATTCTTCACATTCAACTTCTGAGAAATGAATGCGCAAAGTTCTTCAAAGAAGCATTCAAAGCACTCATTGACGGAGTTGGCTGCGGCAGTGGGGAGGAAGGAGGAGAAACCGGAGAAGGAATTGATGCGGAAGCCATGAACACAAGTTTAGGTTTCAACCTAAGCTTTGAATACCAAAAGAGTTGAGAGAAAGGAGATTGAGATTGAAATTGAGAAAATCAATATTATTCAACCCCAACTGTAACTCATTACGAAGATGAATATACAACAAGTGCAGAAGCAACATGCAAATCAATCATCTCCCTTCACCAGCAAAAGCAGCCACCCACTGAGCTGGGGGATGCAAGTCAAGTAGGCCACCCATGCAAAGGATAGAGGATTGAAAAAAAAAGAAAGGGGAAAACAAAGGAAGAATCAAAGAACTGAGTTAGTACCTGCTGCAGGCAAAGCCATGAAAACAGGTAAAGTCATCATGCAAGCAATATAGCTTGCAATTAATAACAATGACCATCATACTACTTAAGAACTATACACAACAGGTCTGTGTTCCACACTTCATAATCATGGGCATCTTACGATTGACAAGATGCTCATCATGATAGAAGCAAATAACTTTACTAACCAGTTACAGAAATGCACAATAAGTTTTACATTTCACAGCAGCTAATTATGTTTCTGAACACACTTTTAGGGAGTTTCTGGGGAAACATTGATTTGCTGACAGTTCTTGGAGCAATTCTTCTAGTTCAGCTGTAGGGGATTTGTCAGGAACAAATTGAGCAAAATCTTACAACAGTGTACTTTATACGCTGTTCGGTGGTGCCCTAATCAGAGAGAAAATCATGGTCTTTTGGGGAAATGTTTTAGCCAGAGACATTTTTAGCCACACAATTGTTTTCATGGCCCCACTTTGTTGTACTTTCTGAGGATCTTACCTCCTTTGAAACACAAGGATTGAAAGACACTGGAAAGCTGCATCTGTATCAATGCTTTAGCTTTGATTATGTTATATAATTAGGATACCTTATACTTTTTTTAATCCTTGAATCTCTTCCCTTCAAAGTTCAAACTATTTATTCTTTTATCTAGAAACAGCTTCTTCCAAAACATCCCCCCTAGGACAACTGTTTTGACTTCTTCAACCCGAGCAGTTCCCTCCCCCATAGATGAAATGTCGAATTTATTACTTCAATGGAAGAAAGAAAAAAAAAATACTATTTTCAGAATTTGATAAGAGTCAGAGAAAAATTAACTAGAACTCTAGAAGCTGGCCTTTGAGCTGAAACAAATTGAGACCATCGTCAATTCACCACCATTCAATCCGTGTTTAAACGTTATTTAGCTAAATCCATTTCAAAAAGTAACTAAACACACAGTTACTAAACATCAGAAGCTGTAAAAATAGATATAATAGACTAACACCAGAGGCCACAACATGAAACATTCCACCATTACTCATAAGAGAAGCAACAAACACCAAAACGAAAAATGAATGAAGAATTGGATACAAACTTGTTACCGCCATCTTCACTGACACGATTCCCAAACTGAATGTGTTTCCCGGCGAAGAGACCGCGTTTGGCGCGATTCATTACAATCTTGCTTCGAGGCAAGCATCTTTCCAACGATTCCTTTTCTCTTCGACTCAAACCTTTCTCTCCCACCGTCTTCAGAACTTTCTTCATCATCTCTTTCCCTCTGAACGCCATTTTCCTTATCGTTTTACACTGAGGAAAAACACTTTAGTCAGATTGCGTGAGAGTGTTTTCGATTCACGGAATTTGAAATTTCGGTTATTTGAAAATCTTCGAGAATAGCATGTGTATCGAAATGAGAAAGCACGCGAAGTGATAATAGAATGGGAGAGGAAGCGAGAACGAGAGAACGGATTTACATATCAGGTCGCTGAACAAAGCGCCTCCGCCGTCACCACCGAGCGCCGCCGACGTCAGTCGGTTACTTGGAGTGTTTTTGGACAGAGGAAAAGAAGAAGGGAAAGAATGTAACCTGGACTGAAACGGCACCGTATTTGGGCAAGCTTCTTCATACCCAGCCAACCCGCCACACAGGGAAATAAAGTGGTTCTGTTGGTATTTCTTTTGAAGGAAAAAAAAAATTATGCATGTCATTCCATCATAAATCATTTTTCTTAACTTTTATATCAATTATTTTAAAATTTATATTAATAATGATTTGTGATTAAATGACAATCTTAATTAATATATTACCGTTGAACTCATTTTTTAATTGAAATTATTAATAATTTAGTACACTTTATTTGATAATAAAAAATTACCTACAACAAGAAAAATAAATTCCTAAAGGTTATCCGATGTTTTATTTCAAATTTCAGTTTAAAATAAAATTAATCAAACCTATGGAGTGACATTATCAACTTTAAATAATTAGTTCTTAATTATAAATGTCCATATAACAAATTCTTGAAAGTGTGAGTATAAGAGCATCCACAATGGTGCAACTCATTTTTGTTGCTTCCATTGAGTCTCAAGTGTACACATTACTCATCTTTATTTTTCCCAATATAATCACCTTTTAAGCTTTAAATCTTTACAATGGTACACTTTCTTTTACTGATTCCAATGGATCCCACCAAAAAACTTACTTCATTATATGTTATTAACAACTTATTTAATAGTTTATAATTACCTTTCTTCTTTATTGACCACATTATTATTCAACTCAACTTTGGTGAAAAATGTTGGAATTTGAGACTTGGACGCAAAGTCGGATGGTGTGTCATGCTTTCTTTTATTACATTGGTGGCCACTAGTATCTATTAAAGACCTTTGATCCATGGAAAGTGGTTGAAACATATGAAATTGATATGGATGAAATGGGGGTAAGTTATTGAAAATTGGATATGTTATTATTATTTTTTGGGTTAGGTAAATTTGGAAAATTTAAAAAAAAAATGTTGATAATTTGACCTCAAATTTAACCACTGATTCAAATGGAATGAATTTTGATTGGGATCCATTGAATGAAAATAAACCAAAGTAGAAGTTGAGAATTTATTGGTAATGAAAATGAGATAAATTTTAGAGGTTTTGATTGTGTTAAGAATTTGAATTGCACTTTATTTGTATCGTAAAATAATATATTTGTTGCTCAATAGTATATACGTTGCCAATACATCCATTGCCAACAGTATTTTTGCACTAATTAATATTAGTATAGCCGTTGGAATGAAATAGCATTGTAATAATACTTTTTTCGCTTTTTTATTTTAATTTTACGGGCAAAGCAATGTTGTTTCACAAAGCCATTGTTGCCACTGAAGCACCCATCTGAATGTTGCAATATCGAGAGTTGCTATCAGAGCACATTGCTTCCTTTGACACATTGCTTCTGAAGCAGCCCATTGTGGATGGTCTAAGATGGTAAGGGAGGGCCGAATGGGCATAAGGTTGGAGTAATAAAAAGGTCGTGGGTTTAAATCTCCCAATGGTATAATATATAAACTACTAACATTTGTTGATAAAAGAATAATTTAGTAAAAGTTATTCTTTAAAAAAAATAGTGGAAGTTGCATAAAATAAGCATATGCATTCTTAATTACAAGACTTATTAATGTGGAAGAGAAAGAAAAGAAGTTACATTAAAAAGAGCAAATAACATAAATTATCCCTAAGATTTGCACTTATTACACATGCATTAGTCTTTTTTTTACCATACACAAAATTTCGTAACTTTTGTGACCTCAATATATTTGCACCCCTTTTATTCCCGTTTGTTTTTTAGATCAAGTGGTTGGCATGTGATTTTTATGAAAATTTTAATCCCTAAAATGCTTTTGTCTTCGTTAAACCTCTAGTTTTGACACATCGTTGTTGAATGTTTACTTCTTTAGAAAAAAATTGTCGTTATTGAGTTTGGTGAAGTTGGTGGTGATATATTTTCATGAGCAAGTGTTAAATCCCATTTTTAGGAGGTATTGTTGAGTTATTGGTTTGATTAAGTTTTTTTGTTAACTTTTCTTTATATCTTGTTTATGGTGTTTTTTTTTTCTCGTTTTGACAATGTTTAAAAGTTGTATTAATGTGGTATGAATATTATTTAGTCTTTGATGGCAAGATCTTCGACTTTTGTAATGTATTTCGTGTGAACAATCCTTTATAGGAAACAATCGTATTATGTTTTCTACATTCAAACAACTGAGATGGAGAAGGAATATCGGATGTAATTTTTGTAAAATATCAGAGAGTGCCAATAAAACGTATAAAAAATAGGAATACATATTTAATAGTTTTAAAACTCCAGGGGTACATTGACAATTATGAGAATTACTCATCTATTTAGATCACTTAAAGTGAGAGCAATTTTGGATTTTAAGAAAAAACTTAAAATTTAATGTAAATAATTAAATTTTAAAAAACAAACGACATATTAACACCGTCACATTAGGGGAGCCAAATAAATGATAAAAAAAGAGAGAGAAAATGCTTGTGTAATTTGTACAAAATTAAGGAAAAATTGTTATAATTTGCTTAAAAAACGAAGTTGATAATGCAAATGTAACTGCATATCAGAAAATGAGACTCATATACGAGACTGAGAGAAAATAAGATGCACTCACATGTGAATTTGAAGTGAGAAATATATGCAACTCTTCTCCTGTTGCAAGGATGAAGATGGGGAAATAACGCTACTCCCACCATTCCATTTTATACCATGTTTAAATAAAAAAAATTGTCTAAATTAATTATCATTTTACAAAATAAATATAACATTAATTTTTTTTTTTCATAGAATACCCCCAGTGGGAGTAACAGTCCCTTTCCTATACAGTAAATGAGGAAAACCTAATTAATTAAAAAGATAAATAATATATTTAGTAAAATTTAAAATATTAATTATATTTCTTAATACTTATCTCAAAACCTTAAATGCCATATAAAATGAAACAAAGGGAGTATTAAATGAGATGTAATATATTATTTATTAAGAAGGTTAAACAATTATTTTAATAATTTATTTTTTAAAAATTCAATTTTATCTTTTATCATTTAAAATATTTATTTTAGTTCTTTAATTTTTAAAATCCATTCAAAATAATATTTCTACTAATAGTTAACAATATTAATAATCATGCAATTCTGACCACTTTTAGTTACCACAAAATAAAAAATAAGAAGCACTCACACAACATTGCTTCTGAACACCTCCTTATCTACTTTTTCCCAAATTGAAAATCATAAACACTAATTTCTTGAAAACCCACATGAACAGTTCTGACGGTGGAATTATAACAAGAAATTAAACTTTAGAGTTAAATGTAAAAAAATAAAAATATAAGCAATAAATTTACGTAACTTCAATCAGTTTTACCATTAAAAATGCTATAAGAAAAGCAAATAGAGCAACTGCTCTAATTCCACAGGGACATATGGATAGTGTACGATGCCCAGAGTTGAATTAATAAAAAAAAATTGTAACAAGCAGAATGGATAAAAAGAGAGCGTAACATGGAAGCAAGTAAACAAGAAATGAACTATGAGACTCCATAAACCATACTAGGCTTTCTACACAGCCTTTAAATATACACAATTTCTGAGGAGAAAATGGTCGCTCCCACTAAAACTTTCTCCATCATCTTCCCTAAATAGTGGATCTAACTTGTATGCCATGAGCAAAGGGTGTGATTTTGTTAAATAAATACATAAACAAATAAAAACATATGACCATCTTCATTTAAGATGATTTTAAAATAGAATATATAAGTGAGGAACAACTTTCATCCTATAAACTAAATTTTTAATTTTCTCCAATAATTTTATTTTTAGAAAGATGAGTACTAAAAGGAACTCAACTCTCAATAAAAGTTGAGTGTGCCAGATATATTGATGGGAGGATTGAAGTCAATCCAATTTGCTTTCCCCTCTGCAAGCAACTGTGGTAACATGTTGGCCTCCTTGGCTGTAACACCTTCAGCAGTCCACAAGGTAATATGAGAAACCGCTGCTCTAACTTGTATCTTAATAAATTTATTGTATAAAGTTACATTAATAATAAATTATAAGTGAATAACAATTTAAAAATATTTTAAAGATTAGTACATGACTATTAAACTTAAAAGAATAATTTATTAAAGTATGTGTTACATGAGAATTACTAGTAACTAGTATGGACTATAAATATAATCATCTCATTATTCTTGGTTGCTAAAATTTTCTATTTTGTGGTCCTTGATTTTGGACGAAGAAAAATGGGAAAACTGAAAAGGGTAGAAGTGAAAAGTTCATGTTGGTGACTGGTAGTGGTAAGGATAATTTTTTTTTGCGGATGAATGATGTTGACTGGACTTTGTGTTGGGCTTAAACTCAAACTAAGTTCAGTGCAATAAGAAAACATTAGAGTTTCATTTTTTTTAAGTGGTCAAGTAGCGTATTTGAAAATTTGAAAACACAAGAGAAAGAAAAAGAAGAGGAGAAAGAGAAAAGTCAAATTGGTATGTTGATAAGGAAAGAAATAGTCATTCTTCAATTTTCTTTACCTCCTTTTTAACCGTTAGATCTTGCTAAAATTTGTATAGCAAGTTCGTGACTCATCACTCTTCACATCTAACGGTTGATTTCTTGGATAGATGCTTTTAGCATCATCGAAAATTTCCAAACTAAACTGATTCTAAATCAGTGTTATGAAGTAGGAAGCGGTATTGTGAGCGACATTTATCTGGAAGGATGTTTTTATTCAGCCAGAAGCATCTAATCCCACTTAATGCAACAAAAGATAACGCCGACATAGTTATAAACCTTTTCACAGGCAAGGAAAAATAACACATGTGACAACCTCATGCATCGTTTCTTTTCTGAAAATTTAATTATATTTGGCTAAGCTCGTTGACTAATCCTCCGTTGTTAGATTAACAGATGGCTCCCCACATAGGAATAGTATGGGCACTTACATGTACGGTAGGATTATGATGGGTCATTGGGTTGGAAGAATAAAAAACACTTAAAATACTGTATTGTCTATTATCTAAAAAGGTTTTATATTCTCGTCTAATAACAAAATATTATTTTATGACATTTTTTATCTAAGTAGGAATCAAATTAGAGTAATTTTAATTGATTTAGTCTTCATCTTCACTTAATATTTTCCTTTAATCTAGTTGTTTTAACAATTAACTCATTTGTAACTAACAAAATAAAGAATGAAGACCACGAATAACTTTTTTTAAAATTATTCTTAAGATCAATTAATTTCTCTTTTTATTATTTTTATAATATTTTTAAAAAAAAATACTTAATAACTAGTTTTTAATTAATTTATATTGCATTTTTTCACACTAATAAAATATAAAAATTAAACTCACAAACAAATTGGAAAAAGAAACAAAATAGTGTATTAGGTAAGAAAAATGATATATGGCCACCTTCATACTTTTGAAAGCAGCCACTTTCATGCCTTTTTAAAAACTTTTATTTCTTTCCTTTTATCATATTATATAAACTATCATACTTACAGTTCTATTTTTTTATCTCTTTATCTCGGTCTCAATTAGTTTTGAGGTGTAGCTCGTAAGTGCTCAATCTCTTCAACCCAACACGTCTTAAAAGTTTACTAAATGAATCTCACCAATAACCATGCATCCTTATATTTTATTAATAATTTATTTATTGAGTTATAATTATCTAATTTATGCAACGGCAAATTTATATTGAAAATTAAAAAAAGTGATGTGTTCAGAAAGCCTGTTTTTCTTTGTAATGAACTTTAAAAAGAGAGAGGATAAAATACCATTTTTTTTCTTGAAAGTGTAAACTGTTGAGACTAAGAAAATTCAAAATTTTGTTGCTAAGATGTTAAATAAGTTTCTAAACGCATGATTTTTAAAATTTTGAACTAAAGTGATTGAGAATTTGACAATTGCACCTTCACGGATTTTTTTTTTCTTTTTGGAGACTTAAATGATATTTTCCCTAATAAAATAGTGCAATGGTAAAAAAAAGTGTATTCACTATAGTCTATAGATGTAGTACTCTTTAAAAAATAATACAGTACAAATGATAAAAATTGGAAAACCCAGTACAACTTAAAAATATGTGTAAAATTTAAACTCGTAATTTTTCAATATCACAAGCTGATGATAATTGAGAAAAGTGGCACATCAACATTAAGATTTGAAGTTCACTCTAACGCTCATCACATATAAAGCGTGATCCTCATGCGTTATGAACTCACCACACTTTTAAGAACCTGCGATGCACTTGCTTTTAGCAACCAAATGGCTATTGAAACGAGGACAAATATTAAAATTGCAGATACTATTTGCATACTCGAATGGTGCTATAAATATTTATTTTTATAGAAAAGTTTGGATATTTTTTAAAAGTGTTTTATCTATATAAATATTTGCATTTTATTTTTGAATTAGTTTTATTTCATATTCATAAATTAGTTTTAAAACGAGTAAAAATACAAAGATCCATGTAACGCTAACACATGCCAATATAATAGTTGTACATTCTATTCGCTTGTCTCAAAGTAACTTGTCCATTAGCTCTGCTGATGACACTATTATGTCATTGTCAAGTTTCCCTCATCAACCACATCTATTATGGTATATTTGATTTAAAAAATTTGAAAGAAAAGAATGAGAAATAAATAAAAATGGAATGATTTGTAGGTTGTTTGATAAGGAAAAAAAGTAAAATATTTCACTTTTCTCTTGTGTAGTTGTTTGAAAAGAAAGAGTTAAAATGTTTGAACGTTACAACAATTCTAACTACCAACCAAACATACCCTACATAATATATTTAAGGCATACCATCATTTAGGGTAGGTTTGATTGTTTGAAAGGAAAAAGAATAAAAAAAATGAAAAAAAAAATATTCAAATTAAAATAGAGAGAAAGAAGTTTAGGAGCCACACTAGTATAAAAATTTTCCCCTAGAATAAAAACTTCTCTCCCACAACGAAACCCCCCCTTAAATTACTTCATTATCTAACTTTTATAAAACCATCCAAGAAAGTCATGTCAATCATTTGTGTGTGCCTTTTTTTCCCCATTAGTAATTTCATTGCCATTTCATTATATCTTATGGTTATTTTGAAATGAAACGTTTGAGCTTTATCGTGGTCATCAATCCAGTATGATCATAACACCAAGAGTGGGTTTGGTTGTGTGAAAGAGAAAAGAATGAAAAAAAATTAAGAAATATTTGAAATAAAGCACAGAGAAAGAGGTGTAAGGCTCACTATTTTTTGAAAATCTTCTTGTGAATAGTAAATTCTTCCACACAAGCAAACCAAGGCTAAGTGAATATCATTGTTTGTTGACATATTGTGCATCGACATAGGCAAGGGCAACCATGTTAGAAAAGATGCGAAAGGAAATGCAAAATAAGGAGAAAGAAATCAAAAGAGAATCACATTTTGCTTACCAATATATAGATATATGAATATGAATATTTACAAGTTGTAAAACCGACAACCTGGTCAAGCGGGGTCAGCTACTTAATAATAATAACCATCAGAATAATCAGAGCTATAATAATCATCATCATCATCATCTTCTTCCAACTCTTCCTCGTGATTATCTAACCAAATATTGTCCTCGGCCCAAAGAGGGCAAGCACATGTTGCTTTTTTGTCCTTCCACTCAGCTCCACAATTATAGCAAAATTCGTAACTACATCTGTGATCACAAGGAAAGCAGGGAAGTGATATAAAATGAAAACATGGAGTAGAAGTGAAAGTAATAATGGGCCAACATATAGCTGCTTCCCATTGAAGATATTGTTGTGATTCAACACTGATGACTTACTTCTCCATTCATGGAAATCTGAAAATTGCTTAAATGAATAGTGTATTACAAAATAAAAATATTAGTTTGGGTCATCGCTACTGCAATGACAATGAGAATTATTTTCCTTGTGTAATTATACCGAACATGGCAAGCATCACAATACACAAATAATTTCAAAACAAGATTTTTCTGAACATTGTCACTTGGAATGTTAACAGACATTTGTTGCCTTAACGGTAATGGTGTTTGTTCATGAAGTTCAAGATTATGATTTAAGACTTCATATACATGTTAGAAAAGCACAAGGAACATCTAATTGTATACACTATATAGGGGTAAAACTTACAAGTCACTATGTAATTAAGGAAAAAGATAATTGAGCATAATTAAAACTTACATATGGCTTTTATTGATTTAGAAAAAAACGTGTATTAAGTGTTGAGAAATATTGATTTAAGGAAAATTTAGAAAAAAAACATGATTTAAATTGATTTAGAAAAAACATGTGATTAAGTGTTGAGAAATATTGTGGAAAACTTTAGAAAAGAAAGTTATGCATGCAACTATACCTAGGCTATAGAAGCCATGTATGACAAGATAATTACTACTGCATCTAGACTAAGGACTTTCCCATAAGAATCAATTTACATCAAGGTTCAGCTTTGAGTTCTTATTTAATATAGTCTTTAATGTTCTTACCATACAAAAGATTGTCCATAAATGCATAATTTTTAAGATAATATAGTTTAGATAGAGGAATCCAAGAAAAAGGTTAACTGTAAACTTGAGTCTTAAGAGATAGGCATTGGAATCAAAGAGTTTTTGCTTAAGTGGGAGTAAGACAATACACACACAACGTGCACTTCCACCATTTGCCACAATCCATCTACCATATTCATAAGGTAGATTTTTAATTGGTTGCTATAATCTGTCATCCATCATCTTCCAACATTTGCCACAATCCATCTACCATATTCATATGGCAGATTTTTAATTGGTTGTTATAATCTGTCATCCATCATCGATAACACTGGACACGGGATACAAGATAGGTAGTTAAAATGGAGAAAGACATAGGAAATTATTTGTGACTGTAAAGTAACCATCATGTTCAGAGGAACATTTTATTGTACTTCTGCACAACCACCTATGATAATGATTAATGAATGTTGGACTTTAAAAGGTCAACAACAAAAAAAGTGATAGTAGCAGAAATAAGTAAGTTCAGATGAATGAATGTGTAGACTGTTGCTACCACTCCTCTATAATATAATTTGCTGCTAGGTTAATTGTTAACAGTTATGCCTACAGGGAATTATGTATACTCACTCTATTGCTAGGAAAAAAGAAAGAAAAAAGATTTTAGTAGAAGGATTGTTATAACAGGTTAAAACTAAGAAAACATTATTACAGTACCTGCAAGTCATGTGATAGCAACCTTCAGCAAGTTCAATCATATGGTTACACTTCAGACACTGTCGCCATAGGCTCCTTGATGCAAGAAACTTCAGCTTCAAATCTTCTGCAGGAGGATTAGGATTCATCTTTTTGTAAGTATTACATGTCATACCACTATGCCAAGGGACCTTGCAGTTAAAACAGAAAAGACCGTGACATTTTAGGCATTTCTTGGGTGCAGATTGTTCAGATTGGCCGATGATATTTCTCGAGTACTCTAAAACCTCAGTTTTTGACATTAATGCAGAGCATCTAGGATAAGGGCAATAAATTTTTTCACCAACAGGAATTGAAGCTTCCAATTTTCGTTGCTGCATGGTCTCGGTTAACTTTTGAGTCAAGAACTTCTGGCAGCTGTCGACTAGAAGCTCATACTTGCACCCCTCATGAGGGCACTTTGGCACCATTCCATGAAGCAACTTCACCTCCACATGCTGTTTCATGCACGAGAAGCAATAGCGGTGTTGACAGCCATCAACTGAAAAAATCTGACTGGCATCAGTTTCCTCCAAACATATGACACAAGTTTCATTCAAACTCCTCCTACTCCCAGATTCCGCAGGCCTCACGGACTGAGACTCAATAGCATCTCTTGCAAGCTTAAATGCAAACTTGACATCATGTCTGGCCACAAGCCTTGGATTGCAGTATGAAAACTTCCTTTGAAGCAGATCCACTTGATCAACCAACATAGCAATCTTCCGCTGTTTTGCAGGCCATTTTCCACTCACCTTACCAGCAAAACAAGATATCAAAAACCTCCACAAAAAATGCATAACATCATCATATCCTCACTCATTCCCACCATCATAAACCCATGCAACAAACAAAATATAATTCCAACCACATCATGTTCCAAACACACATAGTCTCACATAATCTCTAACCTATCAACAATCACAACTAAGCTAAACGAGGACGGTTAACGGGGACTCACAAATTGGAAAAGGGGATAATAATCGCAGCAATAAACGACGCGCTTCAAGTCCAAAGCAATGGCGGCATTGAAGGCCTCAATCAAAGCCTTAATCTCTGCAGCGACCTTGCTAGTGCCATTCCCAACGAGCGACTTAGAAACCTCGAATATCAGATTATCGCTTAGGTCACAAATCGCAACCCCGATCCCAGACAACACGAACTTCTGCCCCCTCACGTTTTCCTCGCTCACCAAACCCTTGAAGTAAACCCTAACAACGCCTTCCTCTCTTCTCCCCGACGAAGAGGACGAGCCCTCTCCGAAAGGTTTCTCGAAGTTGTCGCCCCACTGCTGCCAGTCCTTCTCGGGAATCGCGGAAATCTCCCTCGCCACCTTCTCGTCGTGGATCTGACGGCAGAGTTCCTCTCTCATTTTTTGCGTCTCCGCCTCGCTGAGCTCCCGGTCCTTCATCTCACGCTCCAGACGCGCCAGCTCCGCGATCTGCAGCGTCGTCGCGTTGACGTCATCGTCGTCAACGACGACGACGGGTTGTTCGATTGCTGCGGAAGAGGAGGGCTGGGCGGCGAGGGAGGCCGCGAGGGCTTCCTGTAACTGGAGGCGGAAGGCGAAGTCGAGGTCCGATTCCATGGCTTCGGCGGCGGCGAGGTCGCGGTGTTGTTCCAATAGGAGACAGTGCTGCAAGTCTTGGGTTAAGTCCATGGGGAGTGTGTGAAGTGAGTGCGAATTGAAGGCCTGAACGAGCGCCAGAGACTTTAATAACTTTCCCCAAGACTTTGTATTCGGGCTCGCGGATGACACAAAATATAAATTAAATAAACCAAATCTAAACAAAATAAGTAACCAGCATGTCAGAGCATCTTTAGTGGTAGATTTTAAATTGAGATCTTAGATCATTTTTTAGTGGATTTTATAGTATTATATAGGATTAAATATCTCTCAAGATCTCTTTAATTTTTTCCTTTAATGGTAGATCTCATTTTGAGATCTTAGGAAGAGAGAAAGAGAGAGAAAATTTATTCTTTTTTGAACAATGTGCAGATCTTGAGGGATCTTGTACAAGAACCTATTCTCCATGTTAGAGATCTCTGCACTTCCTTTATTGGGAGATTTTGTGAAGATCAGATCTTGAACTTAAGATCTTTGCTTAAGATCTTCCACTAAAGATGCTCTCAGCAAGTGGGTTGGTCCCGGCCGTACTATTCTTGCTCCATCAATAATTTCTTAAGTTTGATTTTTTTTTTTAATGAAATCATGAAGATATATAGATAGATAGATTTGAGAATATTAGTTATCGATAAAATTTATTAATATTTTTATGAATAATATGATAAAAAATCAAAATAAGCAAATATTTATGTTATCGATAATTAGTTATCTTTTGAAGAAAATATTAAAAGATAATAATTGTTATGGGTTGTTATATTTAGTTTATTTGTAGCTTTATTTCAAATTTATAGTTAGACTATATTTATTAACTTCTTGATTATTTGTAATTTAATTTTAAATTTATAATTAGTTTGTTTATATTATATTTTCAAATTGTGTAATTGTTTGTCATCATTTGCCTATTTAATGATACAATCTTAATCAATTCAAAACACACAAAATTGTCATTGTCGAAACTACAATTTCTAATATCTCCCCTCATTAAATATATATTATTTAATGCATGTTAGTTTATATTAAGTTAAATTATAATTTTGATTCTCTAATAATTTTAAATATGTGATTTTAATTTCTTAATTATAAATCAAAATATTTAGTTCATTTCTAAATTAATATGTAATTTATAAAAATTATGTACATGTATTTTTATGCATAAACAATACAAAATATTATTTTAATTATAATAAGTAATAAATTTTTATTTTTTAAATTATTTAAAATTTACATAATTTATATAAATTACATAATATAATATTTTAAAATAATCTATATATTATTTTATGTTATAAATTATAATAAAATAATTACAAATTTTTATATATAATAATTTATCAATTTATATTAAAATATATAATAAAAATAAATACATGTAAAATTAAAATATTGAATATATTTAAATTCTAAATATTTTATTTTAATTTAATTTTTTTAATAACTATTAACTTATGAAACATGTAAAATAAAACTTATAAAATTAACTAAACAAAGCAAGTGTCTTAATAATTTATTATTTTGTATTTATAATTAAGAAATT
>PYAF01002382.1:1772923-1783257 GCA_007407185.1 Glycine tomentella
AAATTGCAATTTTATTATGTATATAATTAAAATTTAACTTTTAAAATATTTAATATCCTAATAAATATTGCTATAGTCACATATTATTATTATTATATAAATTGATTTCATATTTAGTTTTTACCAATTTAAAAGAAACGCAAAAGAAAAATATAAATATAATGTTTAGGATTTTTTAATCAATATAAATTTTCTTCAAAGAGAAAACATAAAAATAAGTGTATAATGTATTTAATTATTATAATTAATATTACTGAAAAAAAAGTATTTATTTATACATTTATAAAAATACAATAAATATATACATTTTAGAAAACTTATAATAAATCAGATTGACTCAGTTTTATACTCTACATTATTGCTGGGTCTTAATCGAATTGAATTCAAATTTAAAACATTAATTTTATCAAAATTTATGATCAAATAATATTATGTTATATATTTATACATAATAAAATTGCAATTTTGTTAAGTAAACTTTGACATAAAACGCTGTCATGATTCCATTATGTATATGAGCTTTAGACACATAACAAAATTATGATTTCATTATGTATTTAGGTAACACAATTGTGAGTGTGTTATGAATATTTTTCTTCTTCTTGTAATTACTTATTAATTATGATATAAATCATCTTTTTGATAGTAATTGAAACAATTATGATACAAATTATCTTAATGATGACACATAATACCTTTTTTACTAACAATATAATTAATTATAATAGAAAATACATTTTTAATTAAAATATGAATTAATGATGACTAAAATTATCATTTTTAATTGTAATTAGAGAAATACTAAAAACACATTCATTTTGAACACACTCTTTATTATTGGTTAACATTTATTGAAAATTACAATTTTTGTGGATCTCATCTCTTATTTAATGACTCTCTCTTGATGTTATAATTTTCAATAATTTTCAACCAATAAGAGGGTATGTGTTAAGAGAAGTATGTTGGTAGCACTTATCTTGTAATTATAGTACAAGTCACTATTCTAATTAATTTGATTATTATTATGCAGGTAATCAACACAGTAATTAATTCACTTATTTTTATAAATAATACCTTTTATCGTGAATACAATTCCAAGATAACTTATATGATACTAACTACTATTATAAAATATAAATTATCTTAATTGATTTGATTTCAATTTTTAAAAATAATTTTTATCTTCATTAATTTGATTGTTTTAAAAAACAAATTACATCTAGAATTAATTGTAATTTTTTTGTAAATTTTGTTTGGGGTTGCAAATCTAATACATAACGAAAATACAATTTTGTCAATAGAAAAAAAAATAAGTTTGTGTTATATTTTTTTTCCAATCCTCCTGTAATGAAAATGTGATTTCATTATAATTACTATATAATGAAATGCAAAAAGTGTGTTTTTGGAATATAAAAAATTAATAAAGCCAATGGATGGGAATAGCAAATCTAGTTGAGAATAGAAACTTGTTGGAAATCATATCTTTGAACCAAAAATTAAAATCATACCCCCACAATGAGCGAAGCCCATCTCTGTTTCAGTTCAAAAACTCAATGTACTAAAAAAAAAAACCGGTTCATTCTAAAAGATTAATTTTCTCATGCAATTGGGTTCTTCTAATTATATGTTTTTTGTTTCCAGTGATGATAGCAATTAAATATGAATGGTGACAATTGTTCGGAAAAAAATTAAATATGAATTAAGTTCCTACAAGTTAGTGCTTTGTCAATTTTAATTTTTGTAAAAAAAATTATAGTCTTAATAAGTTTACCATCTTTTCAATTTTAGTCTCTTTAAAATTTTAATTTTTTCATCTTTTAATCATGTAAGTTTGTGCTTTAGGGAACATAATTAAGAAAATACAAACTTATAAAGACTAAATATGAGTAAAAAACTTACAAAAGTCAAAATTAAAAAACATGAATTTATGAAAATAAAAAATTATAAGGAAATTGAAAATTACGATCTTACAAATTTATGTTTAAGCATAGGGCCTGGTAAAATAGCGAGCACGTTAGCACACATTTTATGTTTTAGAAAATTGCTATTGCCACTCCCCTTTCTTGCTAAAACACTCCCTCCTTATTTTTCTTTTTCAAGAATACCCAAGTAAATACCCTCCCCTTCCTAACTCTCTACGACGAAGGCTTCTCCACCAGTGTCGCCAACAACCTTTCCTGGCCTGGTGGTTGTGGCGATGGGAAGAAGAACGAGTCAATGAACCAAAGCGGCATAGGATTTAGTGAGGGTTCCGATACCTTCAGAGCAATTCCGATAGTGTGCGTTGAGGTCTTGTTGTTGCGGTCACAGTTACCAAACGGAGAATCATCCACGGAAGTATCACCGCATCTGTTTACAATTAACTAATCTTCTAAGGTATTATGCATTCCCTTTTTTTCTAATTCTTTTGGTATCATCTTCAATGATCTCTATAGAGAAGGCTCAAGTGCGTCACGGTTAGCACAGTATTGCTAAACAATTATGAGGCCATGTCTTTTTTATTTTATTTTATTATTATTATGGGGGTACAGGGAGGGATTGATATTTGTTTTAGTTATACGGGTCCTAAACCTTTCGAAGTTTTTATGGCAGTGGATTCACCCATTTTGATTTTGTATAGTTTCTACATCTTGTACAGACTTTGTTTCTTATCATACATTTAAATATATTTTTTTGTCTTTATCTGTTATTTAATATTATTTTTCTTGTATAACGTTTTTTTTAATACATTTTAGATAGTATTTTTTATTGTTTAAAATATTTTTTTATTATTAAAGTGTTATTTAAAGTATTTTACGAGAAAAATAAAACAACACAACATTTTATAAGAATTAATTTTTATTTTTTTACAAGAACAAAAATGAAAATAATATTAAATTACATAAACAAAAAAAAATATTTAAGTCGAAGGGAACTTGCTTATAAAAAGAAGATAGGCCTGGTTGAGTCCACTGACAACTCTGATCTAGAAAATCCTTCCATCTAACAAGGATAACATAACCTTAAAGAACGATGTTCAAATAAAGAAAGACTTATGGTAGATATTTAGGCACCCAGATACGAGGAACCTCTCTTTTCAAGAATTCATACATCCCTTATCAGTAAATGGACAATTATCTCTTGAGCACAAGTTTAGATTTGGCCTTAATGGAGATCTCTCTCTAGTTATCCAGAGATAGAAATATTATGTGAAAGTAATAGCCTTTTTTTTATAATATATGGTACCTATTTTGTCTTAAAAAATCATTAACATCTGCAAATTAAAGAAAAAGTCTCTCAAATCAGTTGAATTGGTGCATAATTGAAGTATTTAGTAACAACATTGTCATTCTGTGTTCTAATTCCTTATATGTTTGTTACTTCCATTCAGTTTTGACAGGATTTGAGAATTCTTTTGTTAGTTTCGGTACTGTGATGCTGTTTGACAGTATGTTTGTTAATTAATCAATTGCATGTAGGTTTTGATGCACAAATATTGAAATCCATATGTTTGTGTAAATGGGGAGTGGTTTTGAAGAGGGATGACGGTTTTCAAGGAATCGTTCCGTGAATGTATATTGTTGGGTTATCATAAACTCATGATGTTGGATTACTTTGTTTTACAGGTTCTTTCTTTTGCATTTTTCTAATAAAATGGCACACCTTGTGCTTTTGTGTTAGCTCCCATGAACAAAATCTCTTTTACAATTAAAAAAAAAAAAACTTGATTGAACCACGTATGAATTGGCATCCGCGTTGGAGAGGCCAAAAGAATTACAAGGGGAGTGCAAAATCATAGGTTAAAAAAGAGGCGGAAAGAATTAGGAAAAGGGAGTGCAAAATCACATTAATTCTATGGTATTTTAGGGGGGGAATATACTAAAGGGAGTGTATTAGTAATATGGGTATTGGAAATAGCAACTTCCTGTTTGTTTTTTTTCCCAAACTAATAAGCATGTACTCTGGTTTCTCTCTCTTTTTCTTGCATGTAACTAAAACTACTCGATGGGCTTGAAAGCCCAAAGCTCTATTATGTGATCGGATTCCGATTTCCAAACACTACAACACACGTTACTTCGCTTTCTTAGTCTTGGCTTCATCAGCAATAATCAACCATAATAAGCATGTCTCAAACGGAATTGTGTTTCTATTTTTCAGTGAAAGAACTTTCAAAGTTTAATTAATTCTACCCATTTATCCTCTCTTTTGTTGAATTTTCTATTAGGAGACGTTTGGTTCGAGAAAAAAATTAGTTTGTTGAGAATCTTAGGTTAGAAATTTAATTTTTCATGTTTGTTATATCTTATCACAAAATTTTGCCATGTGAGAATGTGAGAGTAAAACTTTCTCAAGTTTTTTTTTTTAATTCCAGTAAAAATAACACGATTACTTTTATTAGATTATTTATGTGGTAAATAATTAAAATAATTGATAAAAATATAACATAACTTTTAAATTTTTAGAAAATTTATATAAATATTTTTTTTATATAATCTCAAAAATATTCATGATCAATTAAAAAATATTTATTTTTAATAATCATGATTCTTGATAATCATAATTTTGGAACATCAAATAACTTCTTCCTACCAAAAACTTTGCTCCTTTAATAGTTCTTGTTTGCCAACAGTCATAGATGAAACTTTCCAGGTCTATTTCTTGTAATTTCTGGATTTATCAACTCCATAAAGAAGGGATACAAAGTAGACACCATGACAAAGCAATAATGAATAAAAAGACATCAATTCAAAATACTAAGTAAGAACAAATTCTGGCATTGAAAAAATATATTCCAGTAGACAGAAAAAGGAACCAATTTGACCATATTCCAAATTCCAACGCAGATGATGGCGCCAAATCAATATTGAGTCAATATCTGTTAACTTCAGTTACCTAACAGAATTACACATTTAAGCACAAATCAATTTATTGGGGAAAAATTGCTAAACTAATATACTCCATTGACTATTTTTTTTTAATCTTATTTTACAAAAGATATATTTTTAATATAGTACATCTTTTTAATATTAATTGAAATTTACGTGGAACTTATTAAATGAGATAAGTCTCATTATTCCCTTTTCACTATATTTTTTTTTCTTTCTTTTATTAGATCACGTATAATTTTCATGTGAAGTAATTATGTTTGATTCGGTAGAATTATTATGAATGATTAAAAAGTTTCCTTTAATATTCAATTTAATAATATAGACAAAATTCAAAATTTAGATTATCGATTTACTTGAAATAATTCATATCAATTGATTCACCATACTTGATGGTTAAATTTTCCTTTAAAATTAATATGTTTTTATTTTTTTCTTGAATAATTTACAAATATTACAACCTATAATATAAAATATATATTAAAAAGTATGCTAAGTAAGGTATTGTTACTTTGTTAGCGTTTTCCCTTCGTCAATTATAAACTTCGTTACAGCTCATAACGAATATTTTTTTCAGACTCACACAGTCACACATCTTGGCAAAGTCATACAAACTAGAAAATTAATTATTTTTTATGACAGTGATGTTTGGTTCTATGAAATCGTGTACTCACAAGTTTTTAATATTTTCAAAACGTTAGTTTATTTATACTGTCGTAACTCTTCACTTGAAATAAAATATGAACATCAAATATGCCTATTAAATTAAAATGGTTAGATGAATATTTTGAATAAAAAACACAAACATTTCTTCAAGAAGACTTATTTCTTATTTTAAAATTCAATTTCAAAAGGCATGCAAGTTTTCCATGGAGAATTGACAAATAGTGCCTTTTATTTGACTCTAGAGTAGTTTTGGGCATTCTAGATGGATGCAAAATGTTGTGCGATGACAAAGCAGAGAACTGAGAATCATCGTTCGGTGGTGGTGATGTGGGTCTTCGTGAATGGCTAATTAGTATTATATCTTTGGATATATTCAATAAAACTAAGGGAAAAATTAATTATAATTTAAAAAATTAGTTAGTAGTTAAAAATTAAAAAATTAACTTATTAAATTATAAGAGTTTAGTTAAATTAGTTGTTGAAATAACTGAAAAGTATAAGATGACAAAAAAAATCATGATTTATTGAAAAAGGGAAGGTTTTAGAAAAATTGATAAATATATTAAGAATAATAATGAAAGAAAATATCAAAAATTAGAAGTTAGAAGTTAGTATTTAATTTTTTTTACTTCAAATAGGTTTCAAAAAATACTAGAAATTATTAAAAAAATTTATTTGCTGAATAGTTAAATAATTTTTTTATTCGTAAAAAAATTAAAAATTAATTGAAATGTGTTATCCAACTTAATCTTTATTAAATTTTTTCTTTAATTCTTTGTAGTTATCTCTCTTAATTGGCGGTTGAGAAATGCTGATTCTACATTGATTTTGCTTATTAAAAAGAGAGAAATAGAAGAATAAATTAAAGTGTATGATAAGAAGAATGATGTAATTGAGAGAAAAAAAATTATAAAAGATAATATTATATAAAATCTTTACACTGACGATGCTTGGAAATTACTTGAAAAGCACAATGGATGAAAATTGAACTATCACAATAATTACTTTAGAAATGTTGATAATGTAGATATCTATGTATTGATAATATGTTATAATTTATTTTATATAAATTATTAAATATTTAATTTTTAGTAATGAACTTATCCGACTTAAATAAAATTATTTTCCATAAAAAATGTCCGTGGTATATATAAAAAAACCACAATCCGATAATTGACTTAAAGTAAAGAATTTTAATATTAATTATAGAAATATGTTGTTTAACATTTTAATAACAAACATTTGTCAAGAAAGAACACCGTACCGTACTACTTTGAATCAGCTTCTTTGAAATTTTAATATTCAAACAACCACTTTATAGTCAAAGTTGAATGTCATGAATTTGAGTTGTATATATAAATTTTAGGTCTTCTTTATGCAAAAAAAATATAGAATTGTAATTATTGATTAAATTTAAAGTATTTCAATTTTTTTTATCTAACTCCATGTTAGTTGATTCTTGTATTTGGTGATAATTTTTCATAATTTATTTGATGTGTATATTTATTAATTTTATTATAAAAATTTATTTAAAATATAATTTTAGGAGCATATTTAATTCAACTTTTTTTAAAATAATCTTTTATCAGTTTATTGAGAAAAATTAAAAAGAGACATTATTTTTTACAAAATGCCATTAATATGAAATTACTTTATAAACACACACCCCTTCTATCTATTTATATTTATATGCAAAATTTACATAAAATGAATTTCATAATTCGTGTTAAATATTATTTATTAATTTAATTTGAATGCAAGATAATTGAAAATATAATGATATTCTTAATTATCTACTAATTTTGTACAAACGTTTTTGCTTAAGATATAATAGTAAATACCAATAGAATTTAACTCAATTTGCAAAGTAGTGTGATTAAGTTTGATTTTTAAAGATTAAAAAAAAAAAAAGTTAATTTCAACAACAGCGTTCTCGTTAGACGTTGGTCCTCATTAAGTTAATTTCAACAACAGCGTCCTCGTTCCCACTTTCTCACCACTAATTGGTCTTGTTTCTTAATTACTTCTTAGTATGATTGCATTTTGACCGACATTACATATTTTTCTTATATGCCAGCTGATCTTGTAAAAATATAATCATGTCTTGACACACATTACACATTTTTCTTAATCATATGCTAAGAGTGTTTTTATGAGGTATAGGTTAAACAATGTAAAAATTCTAAAAAAAGGACAAAAAATATAAAGGGAAAATAATTAATAAAACCATTTATTATATTTTAAATATTAACAAAATTATATGTGTATATATAAATATATATACACTTTATTAATTAATTTTTTAATAAAATATTAGTTTTTCATTAACAAATGTTGATCTTTGAATATATTCTTACACGTTCTACTGTTACAATTCAACTTTAACTCTACACGATCATCATGCGTGTTACACAGTCATACCCCTTCACGTATGCTAAGATCATTATGGCAATAATTTTAGTAAAAAATGTCTGTTTTTTATAGTCAACATATTATCAAAATACTTCTTCTAAAAACAACATTTTTTATGTAAGTAATTTTTTTTACTTTAAACAAAAATAATTTTTAATGACAAGTAAAATTTTACATTTTTTTTTACAAAACATAAAATTTTACTTGTGCATATATGTATAACTTTAATCTTTTAATTATAATTATTTTTAGCATTTTAAAAATCAGGTCAATTATAACACATCACTTGAAGTGAAGGTTTTTTTATCGGCTATAAATCTCGTATATTCATAACAACACAAGGTGTTGGCATGAAAGAAACATAAGATTGATAGGATGAATAAGAAAGAGGAAAAAGAGAAAAAGGTCACAGGTTAGATTTCTTTTATTAACAAAAATTAATAAACTAATAATTAACATTTAGTGATAAAAAAAAAGTATGCCCATGAAAATACATAAAAAGTATCGAAAACACAGTATACATTTTCATTAGAATGAGCCTCCAGGTAAAGACATTGAATCTTAACCAATACATACAAATGATGCATATGAAAAGATACATCCCTTGAAGTGAAGAGATACAATATCCTGTACTTTTGCCTTTTTTTTTTTACCCTATAGTACTTTCCTTATTTTGTATAAAAACATAATATGTGTCTTTGCAGTTCAAAAAAAAATGTATCTTTTTATCAACAAAAATATTTCCTGATTTCTTTTAATGTTATATGAATTGAGAAAAGTCAGTAAAATGTTAACAATTAAAAGAATATCAAAGTATAACAAACGACTTGCAGTAGAATTTCCTCGTGAACCTATCAGTGCGTGGATTGATTTACCATATGCATTTGAACCTTTTATAAATTGACCAAGAAAAGTAAAACGCGCATGTGAATTGACTCACATGATCTAAAGAGGGTGGGAATTCTTATTGTTCTTCTAATTGAAGGATAATTTTCTTACAGTAATTTATTTAAATTCAACTCTATATTTTCACAATAGAGTTTAATAATTTCTTCGTGAGCATAAATCATTCAACTAATACTTGTTGGAATTTCGGGATAACTACATTTAAGGAATATGATTTTTTTCATGTCCCTTAAAAATGATATAGCTATATAAAGTTGGAAACCAACGGGTACGTGATGAGTTTAGTATAAGAGATTAATGTTTCATAATGTAGTAAATAAATGTTTAAATTCTTATTGGATACAAGAAAATCACTGATTTATGAAGAAATATTTCCTCGCAAATTCCTTGCTAAATAGAATAACGAGGGATTAGCAAGGAATTTTCAACCAAGTTGCTAATTGGCGATAGACTTGTGTCAATTCTGTCGCTGTTTCCTCGTGAAATGCGTCGCTAATCCATGCTATTTTAGTTCAAGTATCTCTCAAACAAAATTGTTATTGAAGGAGAATATATTTGAAGAAAAGAAAAACTCAAACAGTACTGTAGTAGTCCCACCAGTTGTCCTACTGCACGTTGGAGGAACCATTTTTTGATTTCTTGGCCATTTATGGAGCCTTCCATTTTAGGTTTTTATTCTTTCTTGGAACAACGGTGGCCCTCATTTTCGGAATATGGCAAGAGACACGTTCTCTATTAGTTAGTGAATAAGAAGACAATTTAGCCATCCTAGTCAAAAAGAGAGGAACAATTCATGAGTGCACGAAGGGAGCTATGTTTTTTAGTTCAAGTGTGCAAGATGAATATCACTTACCCTGTCTGCAAAGCTGACTCACAATTAATGACAAGCACATGCAAATACAATCTTAGCTCTCAACCTTCATGTTGATGCATGAAAGTACCATGAACATTGTCCTGTTTTATTAAGTTCCTCACCGTGTTCTATGTTTTATGTTTGTGAGACAATAGCAAAGACAATTCATGAACGTTTGAATTAATAGGAATGGAAAGAGCTAGGTGTGTCGTGTGTGGCTTAACCTAGCTCACAGTTAGGTGAGAGTATTCACAGATTTAGAATTTAACATAATTGTCATACTTAGATTATGTTAAATGTATTTTATTCAACTATTTCCTTTACGAATATTGAATTGTATTGGTTTAGGGCTTAAATATAATTTGTGTATCCATATTTTTTTAATCTATAATTTTAGTAATTCCATTTTAAAATAACATATTTGATATCTTATTTTTAAAACATATGTAATTTTGATCAAATTGTCAACTTTGCTTACATTTTATTTTATATTTTATTTCAGTCCAATTAAATTTTAAGTATAATATATTCCTATTCATTTAAGATACCATAAAAAAATTTAATCAATTAAAAAATATAGATAAATTGGAAAAAATTAAAATAAAAAAATAAAATGTGTCTATTTTAAAATA
>PYAF01002382.1:1787651-1810151 GCA_007407185.1 Glycine tomentella
GGAGGAGATTCTTGTGATGAGGAATTGATATAAGACCGTTTCTGCGCTTCCGTTTACTCAATAGTCAACACTCAACAGGTACACATCAATTTTTTTTGTCTTTTAAAGCAAGTTCATCTTAACTTCTACTTTATTGAGTGCCCACCCTTCTTTAGAATCCTAGATCCGCCCCTGTATATATATATATATATATATATATTCTAATAAATAATTATGTTCCTAAAAAAATCAATAATTATGAATATTCTTTATTCAGTAAATTACACACTATCTCTTTAGATTGTCAAATTCGATTTCCCACAACTTCTTTATTATCTTTTCAATTCTTTTGACTTTCATCTTATAACATGTTAAGTTTGTTAACCATTAATGATAACAATCGTGTACCTCTTCTTTAAATTATTTCTCAGCTCTCTTTTCTAACTTGCTTTTCATGTTCTTGAATAATGTAACTATTTAATTTATGTTTCACTATCAACGATTTGTCTCATCAAATCGGAAGGATCATTCAAAAGATTTTTGTTTAGAGTTAATAAGGCATCCAATATATATATATATATATATATATTATAATTTTCCACATTTAATATATTTTAACTATATAATATATTTATTCTATAAGAAGTGGTTTGACATATATAATAGACTTACAATGTAAGTTTGACTCAAAGCTCAAGAAAAATGTTAAAGATGTTTCTCGCATAGTGCTACGAACATATCCTATACCACATTAATAATATACTTTTAATAATATATTCTTTTTTATTAGTTAAAATTTATTTAAAATTATAAAATCGAACAAGAGATTATTTAAATATGACGTGAGATCCATAAAATTTTAGAATTTTTGATAAATTTCAGTCAATAAGAGAAGATGTGTTCGAAATGATATATATGAAAGTTTGTTAATAACATTTATTTTGTTTCTTTATTTGTATTATATATATTTCAAATGATGAAAATAAACCCACGGATACGTAATCGTATATGGATATGGCATAATATCATGATATATTGCTCTCTTATAGTTGCACTGATTTGTTAATTTTTTTAACTTGAGACTATTAAGTTAGAATAATTATCTGTCAGTTAATCCACAAACTTAATAATATATTTTTAAAGCATGTTGTCACGACTCATGAATTACTTGAAAAACAAAAAAATATTTTTTTAACATTATGATTAAATTATCTATGCAACACATTGGTTCAAATCTAATTATAATTAAAAAGAAATCAAACTCTCTTAAATCCAACTAAATTTAATTAAAATTATAATAAGTACATTGGTGTCTATTTTACTTGAATGATTTACGTGTGACCTATTGATAGATATCTTTTGGTGTTTTACCTTCCCACCCAATGAACTTATTAACCAGAAAGTTATCCTTCGTTGATATGTATCATGTGATCAGAGAGAGGTAAAAAGAAGAAGAATGATGCCTTCACTGATGAGTATGGTTAAGAAATTTTATATTGTATTGTATTAGAGAGAAAGAATCATTATAATCTCATTTTAATAATGGAGGTAATTTTTTTGGACTAGATATCCTATTACTTTACATTGAAGAGGTTTTTTTTTTTTTTTATGTCAGTTTTTCTTTTTGTCATTTCTTTCAGTCAATGTCCATATATTTGAGTTAACAAATGAGGAATTTTGGTGGTAAAAACTCCCAACTAATAGAAGAATTAGTTATCACCTTGACAATGAAACAATCATTTTTTAAATAATTTATTTTCTCTATTTGTCAGATGATCTTTATTTCTGATTTACAGCTTGGACCACATTTGATGATAGATATTATATCCAAAAAGACAAACGGCGAGTAAACAAAATCAAGCAGAAGACTGTGTTATCGAAGTTACCCCTTCTTTGGTTATGAATTTATTCAATTAAGGGAACATGTTTTGCCCTTTGCCTATCATCAAATTATTATTTTCGCAATCATTAACATGTAACGTTGCAAAAGTAAAACACAATCGCTCTTAATCATCACTATAATAAACTTCTTTTTCATTATTTTTGTTGCTAGGCATCAAATTGAAGTTTACCTTGGTGGTTGTTCAGTCTTCCATCTTAATGTTGCCTAGTGTTCCCTATTGATTGACACAAAAATTTGTTTATGAAACCAAATAACGAATCCAAAGCCAGGAGAGAGATGGTCAAAAGCTACTACTTTGACAAGGAATTAAGCATTCACGAAACATCGTATTATTTTTTTCATGATTATATTTAGTAGGTGGTAGAAAAAGGTGTTTAATCTTCAAAAATAGCACCGTAAATAAAGACTTAAAACGTAACAATTTACTTTCTCTTCAATTTCAAATATTACATGGGTAAAACACCATCTACTATTTTTAGGATGATGTTTTTTGCCTAGCAAGTGAATACATCTCCCAACAATGCATTTTTTATACACAAAGTTAGGAATCAAATTTGATCAACATGCTCAAAGGATTGAATGCAGGACATTCTTACTAGATACCAAATCATATTCTTTTCCTCCAAATTTTTCCTCATGCAGGGAATTAAATTAACCTAATTGCATAAATCCTAGCTTAATTTGAATTAACTTTTTATTAGTTCTAATTGATTCCTTCAACTTTCTCCTTGGGAGACAATCATAGGAACCACTTTGTGAATGTCTAACTATATACTATATTTAATTAATATTTATATGATATTGATTCTCCTTCATGTCCAAAGGGGCTGTTCCCATAGTGAGTTTAGGCTAGTGTTGTCCTCAAAGAAGTTCATGCCACTTTGATAGGCACCACCACTGTGGGGAGGAGTTGAAATGAAATTATCCACTGATTGTTGTGGTGATTCCTGTGGACTCTGTGCCATTTCCATGCAAATTAGAGCCACAAGATTGGTTTGCTGAAGCTGCATGTTCACAAGCTCAGCTTGTGCCTTGGCCAATTGTGCTTGAAGTTCATTGACCTGCTTTTGGAGCTGGCAAATTGCCCCTGCACAACCATAAACAGGGTCTCTTATTCTTGCACTAGCCTCATACACCATGCTGGTCACTGCATCAGCTCTCTGAGACTCTGGAAGCTCCTGAAAAATAAATGCAAAAAAAAAAAAAAGTTTAGATGATAAAAAATGCACAAGTTTTAATTTTATATCCTTGAGAAAATACATTGGACAAAAAAAATTTAATGGTTAAAAAAAATTAGGTATCTGTTGGTTGCTTCTAGATCTTAAATTTCTTTTTAAAGGCTAAGACTTGGAATACAGGATAGTTTTAATTAAGTTTAACTACTTGGAGGCCCACCACCAGGTATTCGTTAGAATTAGGTTGTTGAAAATGCATTTATTTGAGGCTTTATAACTCCAAACTCCATTTCGTCTAATTAGGAAAGACTTATGGACCTTAGAGAAAAAAATAAAGTCAGGAGCTTCACATGATTAGGCATTTGTACGGTTTACTTTTCAAGTTTCACTGCTAAAGTAGAGAGTATTTTTTTAAGTTGTTATAAAGTAATGTTTGTTTTTACTTTTTAGTAAATAAAAATATCTCTTTTTACTCGTTATTATGTATGAAAATGTGTTATGTGGGATCTCTGTTTCATAAATAAGAAACTAAAAAAGACGATTTTATAAAAGACAAAGACCGCAATGGACATATTTCTATAAAAGAAAAATAAAAAAAGAAAATATTTTTTTAGAGATTAAAGACGAATATTTCTATAACTATAGCACTGAAAATATAATTAATCTTATTATTTATCTATCTACACTTGGTCGACACTGATCGAAAGTAGCATAAAAATGAGGCACTTTTGTTCATGTCTTTGTGGAGAGGACGCTTTGACGGGTGATACAGGGAACTATAACTCAATAATAGAGGGATTCTTAACACTGTCATCAACGACTCAAAAAAAAAAGGTTGAAGAGAGAAGGGAACGAGGATGAGATGGTAGATTCGAATTTTCGTTAACAAAAAACTAATAATATAAATAACTAACATTTGTGTATAAAAAAAATAGTTGTTAATATTGGTCATGTAACTACCTGAAGGAACTTGATGATGTTGCTGGCACCAAATACACGGTGTGCAATGGTAAACTTGGCCGGTTCAGTTGGAGGAAAATAAGGTGCCAACACACATTTCTCAGCACATCTTCTCCTCAAAATCTTGCATGCAGCACAAGGACTCATCACAACAGTGGGAAGTGAAGGTGGTGTTGGTGAGGAAGAAGAGGAATTAGTGGGGGAGTGAGCAAGTGGGGCAGAGGAAGTGTCACTGCTCTCCATGTTAATTTTCTCAACTTGCAATTTGTTCCTTTGTGTTTGTCTACTTGTGTTGTGTGTGTTTTAGGAACACAAAGGGAGAAGAGAAGAGAAGAGGGTTTGTTAAATTGTTATTGGAAGCTAATCTTTGTGGTTTTTATAAGGGAAATGAGAAGCTAGTATAGCATCATCACATGGAAAAAATGATGTCACCCGTTGAATTTCGTTAACCAATGAGGCTGCTCGCGGTTTCCCACTTCTTCGTTAGGTGCTGTGGATTTGGCTCATTGTGTATGAAAACTCTTCGAGTTTGAAAAAAACCATTTTCATGACAAATTCTTCTGATTGTGACCCAATTTTGATCTTTAAAAAATAAATAATTAAATTAAATTTTCGTCACAATTAATTTCTTTCCATATGGAACCAGCTTTTGCATTTTCCACGGGAAATCTTTTGTGGTTTGCCTAACTTGTCTAGGAATGTGGAAAGTGCTTTCCCCTATATATAATTAGAAAAAGAAGTCCATGTGTGTGTGATCGATATGTCCTCTTCAGTCTCCACCTTTGTTGGACTTGAGTTGCAGCATACCCATAAACCACAAAATGAATGACATATTAATTGAAATTAGCCTGCTTAATTTTCTCTAGAATTCATAGTAATACAATTCTCCTTCCCAAAATTATTTTACGTGTAAAACAAGCAAGGTAAATGTATAAATTGGACACTACGACATTTCTGCTTCATTTGTTTGTTTTCGATTTTTTCCTCTTACTTTTTAACCTTATCATAACGGACAACACAATATAAAGCAGCCTCAGAGGACAAAGCAAAAATAATAATATTTTCTCACCATCTGAAAAATCTTTGGTTGAGTCGGTCAGAATTTTATTTTTAATTTGCTGAATTGATTCAACAAATTGATATGGTGGACTAATGTTTAGCTAACATTAATACAAATTGTGATGAAACTAAAATGTGGTATCTGTTGGGTCTATGTTCTTTATTGTGCCTAATTGAGTTGAGATTACGAGAGGAGTCTAAAGACTAACATAAATACTCTTAGTTTCCTATTTAGGTCATTAATGATAAGATAGAAACCTATAAAATAGATAGGTGATCACAAATCCTACTCATTTTCTTTCAAGAGATAATTTGAAAAATTTGCTAGAAACAAGGAGTTAATTAACCAAGTTGAAAGTTACAAGAGATAAACACATAAAATTATGATGATCAGTTACATCTCACATTACAAACAATTTATATTATATGCTTCTGCAATATTAATGTGCCAACAATCTCATTCTCATTTTACATATATAATGTATCGTCTCATATTAAAAAAAGACTAATAAATTAATAATTAATATTTGTTGTAGTTGAATGCTACTAGTTGTGGGTGATGTAGCTAGCTAAGCAGGTTTAACATAGTAATTAACTTGGTCCACACTATAAACTAGACTTTTTATGATTGTGCCAAGTGGCTTAGTTTTGTACATATCAGTTAGGAACGGTTTGTTTAAGTGAGTTGATATTAGGGTACTTTGCTGCCACGACAGAGACAAGGCTATCTTTCTAGTTTCTACTAACTCAACTACTACGAAAGACTCTGCTATATTGTCAGAAAGACTCTGTAATTAGTATCTGCTGGTAGAATATATGCACACGCTTGCTTGGGTGTGTGTGCTTGTTTGTTTGCATGTGTGTGCAAGTGCAAGGGAGTTAATTGGCCACAAGGTGGGGCAAGGTTGTTGGGGGTCGTTAAGCTCATTGGACATGGCCATGTAACAAAAAATGTTCAGAATTAGTAAACCGAATTATGAGTTCAAAATTGGCACCAAAGTCCAAACCAAAATGAAGTACTCAAATAAGCGTCAAGCTAGAAAAATAACATCGAGAATTTTATTATGAGAAACCTTCTCATTGTAAAAAGGAAAAATCAAATGACTTAATTTTGTAAAATATGCCCACTCAATAAGATTGCAAGAAATCTCTCAAATTTAATCTGGAAGAATGGTTCATAATATTTCCATGGCTAAAGTAGTTTTTTAGTCTCTAAACCTTTTGAGATTTTTATTTTTGGTTCCTGAACTTTTTTATTTTTATTTTTTAGTTCTTAATTTTTTATTCTTATTTTTAGTCATTTTAAAAGGACTAAAATGAAGGACAAAAATAAAATTAAAAGACTAAAAATAAAGATGGAAAAAAGTTAAAAGATTAAAAATAAATTTTAAAACTAATGACTAAAAACAAAAAATTTAAAAAATTTAAAGACTAAAAAGATAATAAATTCTGTTTTCAATATTTTCATTTAGTATTGTGGAAATAGAATACTTTTTTCTTTTCTAAAAGATTACAAAAACTCTCACTATTATTTTTGGATGGGATGGATATGATATTCCAACTACTTATAAGTCTCTTTTAGAGTGAAGAGATGCGACTTCTTCCAAAAGTGAATATCAAATCGCAATAATGATAAACTTGAATTAGTTTGAGGTTTATCTTCTTCCACCGGATTCAAAGGTACTCCTATGATATTCTCTCTTCTAACATGGCTAAATATAAATAATAATAACATAAATAAACAAAAATTATTTTTGACATTTTTATAAACTCATGAAATGTGATAAAAAGAGGTAAAATAATAAAGAACAAAAATATTAAGATTGATTTCAATAAACCACATTCTCATGTAAATAAAGATCATTCATATAGTTCAAAATTCAATTATTATCATCAACTCACAAAAATACTCAAACTTTTATTCCTAAGATGGAAAAAATCTAACTCCTTTAACCAAATTATCAATGTCTTAACTAGTCTAACCAAATGACTCGTTTTAAGAACAAAAGTTAAAAGATGACTAACAAATCTTGCTTCATTCCTAGACACAAAATCATTAGATTTTTTTTCCCTATTTCTAAATTAAATACATTTTTCAATGATCATATAAATCACGAAATCAAGCAATAGGTAATCAAACCAAGGCAAATATTAAGCATAGAAGAGAACATTTAACAATGAACAATAAACATAGATTCATAACTTGAATATAAATATAAGGATGAGTTCAATTATATCAATTCTCACACAGAATAAACCTGTCTACATAACTACAATAAAAGAAAAAGAAGAAGATGCAAAAAATGAAGAAAAATTATGCACAAAATGATGACACATGGTAGGGAAGTCATAGAAAAGAAGTGAGAGTTTGTTGGTCCCTCACAATACCCTAGATAGCTCCCCAAAATTCAAACTCCCTATAACCCTTCAATTGGTCATTTCATGCTTGTGTTTTAACCTCACTTAAGCCACATCATCAATCCCGCACCCATCTTCAACTTTCTCATGCCTCCTCAGCTAGCAAAAATGATGGCTTTAGGTTTTCAAAATATGCTTCCAAAGATGTGAGATTTAAACTTCTAAAGATATTTTTCCAAAATCTTCGATTCTTCTTCTTTTCTTACAATAAAACATCAAAAATTAATAAAATTTCTTAAAAGTTAAAGACACTAAACTTTCTCCTAATTAATGAAAACCGTAAGATAAATGCTAAAATATGTAAACATATAAAACATTTATCAATTAACAAGACTACTAGAATGTGGTGCTGGAGAAAATTCCAACACAAAAGGGTCTCTATGATCAAAGTCTTTAAGTTCCAATTAACCAATGTGGACTTTCAAATATTGATAATTAGTGTATGATATATATGGAGTAATATTCTATTCTACAATGCGTAAAATATACATCATAGGTCTTTAAGTTCTTAAATAGGTATTATTTAAGACTATGGGATTCTAGCTTATCTTCAAGTGATTAGCTTTTCCACGACTTGGAAAATTTTAATTTTAAGTTTCAACTTTGCGGTGGAAGCAGTTGAACCTTTGTAATTTAGAACATTTTTCTTCCTCAATTGCTCTGTATAGCCCTCAAGAGTCTTTAGCGTGTGGACCTTAAGAAAAGAACATTAGCTACCACCACTTTACGGCTTACTCCCACTATAATTAAGTCTTATTTTTTTCTTCCCACTTATAATAAACATGTTCATATTAATGTTAAAGTAGTGGTTAATTAGTACAGACACAAAACAATTTGATTAGTTCATAGCAAGCTGGGAGGGTAAAATCAAAATCCATCTACTTTAGGAAACAGATATAGGGGACTCCAATAAATGAGAGAGACATAGAGACGTAATCACTCAACATTCAAGCTCCTGGCTGCATGACTTCTTATCATGTCCAAAATTGGTCACATGTAATGTGATAATTAAATAAATTAGTCAACTAGAACGAAATATCCTAACTAAATTAAAAGATGTTAATAAATGAAATATTGCATTTCCTGATGAGTGTCATATTTTAGTTAATTTCAGAATTATAATAATGACACTTATATTTTGATTTTAGAAAATTTACTTATAAATTTGCTCTAATCCTAGTTGTTTTATAGTTGATACATATATAAATGTTGTTATTTACGTTTTGGAAGATTAGTTCCTCAATTTCGATGTTTCGATAAGTATCAAGTGTATCTGCGACATTCGAAACAACCAAGACAAGAAAAAATGACAAAAAGGTCAAAAGAAGCTTTTTCTAGGAGTTAAATTCGCCCAGGCGAGCCTGGGCTACTAAAGTTTCTTCACCATTAAGCATTAACTCGCTTGGGTGAATTGACCTTTCCTGACCACTAAGTTATAACTCGCCCAGGCGAGTGAAACATGGGTAGATAACTCGCTTGGGCGAATTGGCCTGGGCTGCTCACCTTTTTCTATAAAAGGTCTGCAAAGGAAGGTGAAAATAATTCATGAAGGGAGAGAATGAACCAGCAGCCTTAAGAAGCTTAGAGAGAGGTGAGAGAAGAGAGAAATTGGTGAGGAAACTCTGTCGGAGAGGATCAGTGATCGCTTCCTTCATCATGTCTTAAGTTGATCTAGTGCTCTCCACAATGATCGGTTAGTTTCTCCTAAAGATTGGATGTAATCTTCGTACCCTTATGTATCCTTTTTAATATTTTTACATGCATGAATATTTTCTATTTATTATTGGTGATTTCATTTAGTTCTTAATGCTTGATTCTACTTGATCATTAGTTTCATGAAATTGGATTCTAAGTTTGACTGGAAAATACTTTCAGAATTTGAACTGAATGATTTTACTCATTACGTTATGTTGCTAGAAATAGAACATAACATTTTGATTGCAACCAACATGAGATTATGATTATAATGCCGAGATATTTATTTCATATATGAGGGATCGATATTTAGTAAATATCCTTAGGATTCTCAAATGTGAGAGATCGATTTGGGATGATCTAACGTGTGCATCAATAATGAGAGAAAATGATTTATACATGGTAATGTTAATTGGATATTAAGGGTATGAACGATGAAGTTCAATCCTACATTTTTTCTTAAATTAATTAAACTTACTTTACTTGTTTCCATAGTTTTCCATAAATTCGATGCACTAAATCCGTTATTTCCATAATTTCTTTAAATTCATAGTTTCCGCTATTTTCTTAAAACACATGAAATCTGGATTCATGTTTATAGTACATAACTATTAAACTGTTGCTTTTATTTAAAATAACTGAGTAACTCAAGTATCTGCGGAGATGATCATTATAAATTATGTAACTTGCAACGATATTAATACGTTTGTCAATAGCCTAACATCTATCAACAGAGTTTGATCTATGGAAAAAAATAGTCTCTCACAACGTTGTGAATCAATGTTCAAATTTTTGTTAGAAAAAATGTTAATATTTAATGGCCAATTATATCTCGAATAGAATAGCCGCTTCTGAAGAAAGAAATTTATGGAAAGAAAAAAAAAAGTAATGAAATGCTGCATCTAAAACCAGTCAAAGTTGCAAGTGCTTATCGCTACCTGGCTTTCGTCACCATCACCACTTATCCTGCCATGCAAGGAATATCTAAATGAAAAATCATATGTTGAATGGTCGTACTACAACATTATACAATGTGTCCTTGTATTGTAAATGCTTTATGAATATAATAAATACGGCACCGGTGTCATGGTGTCATTCATCCTCATCCTTTCTTTGTTCTTTAATTAGCAAATTCAACCATAAAAAGTGGGTCTCAATGCCTCTTCCCGCTTAATAAATACAAAGTCCATGAAATCTTTCGTTGGTCTTTGATCAAAATAAGTGAAAAAAACTCTGTCGTGAGCCACAGGGTACAGAGATGGGTGGGGTGTTGTGCCAAGAGGACCGTGATTAAAAACATTCTCTAGACTTGACCAAAACTTCAAAGCCTTGGTGGATATATATTGACTATTGACACACACACAATTGAGTTGCGCACCACATTGATGTGCGAGGATCATGACACATAAGTTCAAGGGAAGAATCATGAACGATTATGCTACGTATGCATAGAACACTTATTTCACGCAATTTTTGGAACTGATGAACAACGTACAAATAAGTGGTGGACATTATTGTGAGATGAACGAGGATATATATTAATTGAATACCAATATAATTGGGATGTTGTTTACCGGTAATGATGTGCAAAAAATGGTATGTGATTTTCATATTAATAAAAAAGTTGTAGAAGATAGATATTAACATGCCCATTGCACCAACACCACAAAATATTTATAATAAAAATGTATTATGCTAGATATAATTGGATACTTTTAGATTATATCTCTCGAAAATTGTTTCAATAAATGTTATATAACGATTGTTTTTCAATCACTGATTAAAAAAATGAAGGTAAAAATTATTGAACAAAAGTAAAAAGCTTTATATTAAAAACACAATTATTATTATTATGGGGATTGTTAATAAGCACACCCTATTTTCAGGTGGAGTACATTAGTAATGAACACCAAATATTTAAGACCAAAAACCACAATTTTACTTATTTATATAAGGATATTACACTACTTTAACACTTAATTAAAAAATATCTTATTTCTCTTTCCTCCGTATTTCACGTTATCTCTATCTCCTTATGCATAATGTTCCCTTACATTTTCTCAACTGCGTCTCGATGGACATCTCCATGGACATGCTCTAGCTATAGCATCATCAACCCCAACCCACTTGCATTTGTTGATTGCAACTTTTTCTTTTATGATTGATTGCAACTTCGGTGCTGAGTGGATTATGCTTTCATGGAATAAGTTGTTATGGTTTCTAATCCGTTTGAATAAACTTTGGCGAGGAGTTTATTTTTTTCTGAATTTGTTTGATTTCCATGGAACCACAAGAAAATGAATGGTTATTCCATATTTTTTTTTCGTGCCTCTCTAATATTTTTAAATAATAACAAAAAAAATAAAAATTAAATACAGTTAATAAAAAATGATAAAAAAAATTAATAATATAAAAGTAGTGGGAAGTTAATGGATCAGTTTTAATTTATACAATTAAAGATGATTAATTATTGTTACTACTTTAATATTATTAAGAATAAGGATAAAATGGTCCAAAAAATATAAAGACAAAAGATAGTATATAAAGTTGTATCTCCTTTATATATTGCTATATTATTATTATTATTGTCTGTTGTTATTATTATTATTATTATTTAGGTAACTAAAGTATTTAATAAGTATTTTAAATGCTTCTTAACAAGTTTGTGGAAGACACTCATTAGTAAGATCTTTTAAACTTTTGTATCATAAATAATGTATCATAATAATTAATTTTTATTTATTTAGTAGCAAAGAACTTAATTCTATATAAATGAAAAGAAAAAACTAATAAGAGAACTTTGTTTTTTTAAGTGAGTCCACTGATTGTACTCGGATTGTTCTAGATTGAACATGCCTTTCAATCCCAACTTAAAAAATGACATTCAAATATGGGAAATCCCACACAAAAGAAAGAGATGACTGATAACATTTTATGTTATTGTATTTTCAATAACTAATATTGACTAATAAAGCATTATTGCTTTTATTCAAATTCAAGATTTATACTTTAATCTTAATGTTTTGTTAATTTATCTGTTGTTTTGTGTCTCAATTTTATAGTGGCAGGCTGACAGCTATAATTATTATAATTTGTTATTGTCAAAAATAATATATGCATAAATTGAAATAATAATTCTTTATTCATTCATTCATTTATTTCTTTATTCACTCACTCTATACTTATTTCAGCTCTTAAATGAGTTATATTTATATAAATAATATTAACAATCTGATCACAATATTAAAAAATAATAAAAAACAATAATTCAAACTCATTTTTTTCTAGATTTTATACTATTTTAATAATCTTTTCTTATCTGAGAAACAATAATTCAATTTTAAATTCTATATTCAAAAGTTGCATTCGCATATTAGTATTGTATCATACCGTTCATGTATGTGTTCATAGTTCCTAGCTAACTCATGTCTATAATGTTTTGGAACTTTCAAGTTGTCACTTTAACTAGAATGAATCTAGCTTTTGCTTTCAAATTCATAGTGTTCTAGAAACTCAAGTTTAGGTCCACGATATGCAGTTCTAAATTAGTTGCAGTTACCTACTCAGACAGCCGATAATTCTTTAGAATTCAGTGAACTATTATGTTGTTCGGGTGGAATACTGGCAGATAAGATAACATTATTGAAAATTAAGATGAAGATAAAAAGCTGCAGTTAGGCACGAAATTTTAAAGCAAAGTCATATATATCGGGTAAAACTGAAGCACTAATTTGGTGTTTAAATAAGAACCACCGTGTAATTTAGTGCCTAATAATACAAAAAAGTAAGTTAACTAACAGCTCTAAGTCTAATGTAAAGTACTAATTTGGTGTTTTTAAATTATAAGCAGTCGAAATTCAACACATTCCGTAACAATTTTGTGCTCAAAAGAGCAAGTGATTTATCAGGAGCCAGGACACACTACATGACCTTTCATATCTCTTTCTGGTCACTTTTACTCCACAAGTGAAAGTATCCCATCCTAAATCATTTTCCAGTTTCCCTATCTAGCAAGTTTTACTACATAAAAACAATCTGTAAATACCATGTTTAAGAGAAGTCAATAAACAAATCCAAAGATGTTAAACATTTGGCCATATCTTTACATGCTTGATGAAGGAGGACAATCCAAAATGAAATGTAATAGAAATTGTTTTATAGTTTAAAGTTTTAATTTTTCATTTCAGGGGAAAATGAAAATGTAGATAGTTATTAATAACTCAAAGCAGAACATCCCACAAACATACGTTTTTATGTCTTGTTACAATAATTTGTGGCATTTACACATAAAACTACATAAAGCCAAAAAAATCCATACAAAGTACATTACTTATGCTCAAATTAGGCTGCATGAACCATCCAATAGACTAAAATTACTGTCAAACAAACAATTCATCTAAAAGAAATTGCGAGAAATATAAACTTTCAGAAGCCAAAAAGAGACACTACAAGAGCACATATTATCAGTACCATATACAAAGAAGAAACACAGATGCTTACTATTATCTATCACCTAGCCAATTCAGGGAGAATGAGGCCGTCTGCAAATGTTTTCTCAATATTTGAACTCTCATTGTAAATGAAGTCCTGAAGAGTGAAGATCAATCATTCTGATACACTTAGACTGTAAGCTATTTATCGCTTAAGCAATTGCCATAGTTCCATTAACCGTTAACCTTGTAATCCATATCCTCTCGGAGACACACCATCTATGGAATCAGGACATGAGATTTTTCCCAAATGCATGCAAGACCAACCCCACCAGCACACACTAACTTGTACAATGATACCATCAGGCTTTTCCAAATTGAATAATGTCCAAAACATTTTGGGTGGTGAAAGGTTCAAAGTATAAGCTTACTTCACTCACTATGAATTTTAGCATTCTTGTGTTGTGCTACACACTTTAACTGCTTTGCTAAATTTTTTAATCTAAATTTCACTTACATCCAAACTTCCGACCTCCCTTTTGCCACCATCCATTGAAAGCATTTCCTATATTTTATAAGCTTACTTCACTCCCGTTACGATCATTAGGCCGGAGTTATAAACATCAGGATTTTTGTGTCCGTTTTTCACGAATATGAACATTTCCCATATGAGTGTGGCAATTTAATAGTTTGTCGTGAATAAAAACATTTCCTATATGTTATAAGC
Source organism: Glycine tomentella (assembly GCA_007407185.1). Classification (NCBI taxonomy): domain Eukaryota; kingdom Viridiplantae; phylum Streptophyta; class Magnoliopsida; order Fabales; family Fabaceae; genus Glycine; species Glycine tomentella. The sequence goes on from PYAF01002382.1 coordinate 1,801,998, forward strand.
TTAACTCACTCACATTCTAAACATTAGGCCAGAAGTTAAATTAAAAACATATATAATCCAAATTAAATGTACCTAAAAGTGTACCGAAATTAATTTTTCTACAAATAATACATTTAATAGTAGACTAGGAATTGTTATAAATCAATCTTATTCATGTTTTAAATTAAGAATATTAGATATTCTATTAAAAAATGGATGGAGAGATTAATCTAGCCGCATCACGTTAACTCGCTTTCTTAATAGACTAAATGAAGATCAAAACTTCTTGCAACTCATTAAAATCAATCAGCTTATCTCCTTTGTATTCTGAAAAATTTAATCCAAAATGTATTTGGACCTTCCAGAATACAAAGGGAGTGTTAGTTAATTTTAACGGAGTGGATGAAGAACTTAGTAGATTGAAGACTCCAACTCACCCATATTGTAAACTATAACCTCCTGTTAAATATTTTCTTTTAAAAAAATTCTAACAACACACTTTTTTTTTACTTTATAGTACCTTTTATTATTTATTAAAATTTACTAAAAATTACTAATTTTATGAATCTCACTTATTTAATAATATATTCATAATTTTGTAATTCTTAATAAATTTTCAAAAGCATATTAAAAAAATATTACTAACACCTCTCTTCCTCTGTTAAATTATTCCATCCTCGGCATTGCATTGAGGAAGGCACATGAATTGAAGGAAATGGGCTTTGCAAGTGAATCCGGTACTAATTCCAACATTACAAATTCAGTATCTTCAAAGCAATAACAGAAGTTGCAAAGTAAGCAAATATAATAATAATAATAATTAAATACATTCAGCCTTTCAAGATTAAAACACGTCACGGGTGTTTGATACAAAACCATGAGAGCAACCTAGTTACAAGGGAAAAAAAGGTCCAAAATCCTAAGACAAGTAGCTGAAATTAACCTTTTGGCATCCAAATAGTGCCACTAAAGATGAAAAGCACTAGGTTGTGACTTTGTCATCCTTGCTTCACCATAGGACTCATCGTTATCCATCTTGCGGTTGTTTCTATATGCTGCATAAGCAATTATGTAAACAATCACAAGGATGATCATAACAACAATGTTGATCACTGAGACCTTCCTCCAACTCTTCTTGAGACTTGCCAGCACACCAGCCTTGCAAGAATCACAGGCATAGCAAAGCTGCTCTTGGTCATTGCTCCACCTTGTGCAATCTGGGTTGGTTCCCATCATTCCTGATCCTGGGATCCACACTGTCTCATTCTGATAAACATATCCACAATCTGTTGGGGGCTTGCAGCAGCCAGACTATAACACAAAAGAAAACATTAATTACTTGAATAAATTAGCAACAACATATTAAGGTCAATTTATTTTGACACACGCAAAAAAAAAATCTAAAATAGTTTTTGATCGCTCATTTTATTCTATTTATAGTTGCAATTTGATCTTCTAAATTTAACAAACTTAATTAGCTCTAATTTTTAAAAGTGTTTCTATTAGACCAAATTGATTCTTTCGTCAATTACTTTTATAAGAATTATGCTAAATTTGGTTAACTTTATCTTGTGATGCGACAATTGACATCTCTTATAATGTATTACATATTATCAATTCAATAATGTTAATGTGATAAATTGATGGAAAGAATAACTTAATTTAACATATATATATATTTTAAGAGACTAAAATAAAAGATTTTAAACATGATAAACCGAATTATAAAAATTAAATAAGTAAACAAGTAAATAAGAGACCAAAAGTGTATTTTTAGTCAATTTTTTTATTAAAGTGTTACTTTATTTTTGTTTTTGTTTTTTTATAGAAAAAAAATCTATTAATCCGGTCTAATTAAGCTTTATATATGGGGGTAATTGTGCATACAGGAGTGTTTTGAACAAATAGAACCTTGAAACTACAACCCCACCTGTTGTTCTGTTCTAAGTTTATGAAAATAGTTGCATGAATATTTTGTGTTTTGAAAAAGAAATGATATTGTATTTGTCTTTTATCATTTGTGTCTCGTTGCAGTTAAACTGTAATTACCCTTTTTCTTTCCCCTAGAAAAATGTTATGGCATAAGCATGCATTCAAAAGTTACTTTGTTTAGTGGCATGGATAACATGCGGAGCAGGCACCAGCCTGATGAGACCAAATTGTCTGCGTCTCGTCTACTAATTGCAGCAAAACACGAAACAATAATTCGATAAGGAAACTGTCTAGTCATTCTAAAAGATCAAAATATCAGGTACAACATGAGAAATCAACACTTTGAAGTCAGAACCTTAAATCATAAAACTATTGACCATACAAGTAATTAAAGTAAAGGTAGCTATCACTTAGCATAAAAAAAGATATCTATTACTTTTTCTTGTTACATAGTTAGCTACTCATATCTTTACCAATAAGATTCTACAATAAAATGTCAATTATACATCATGTAACGAAAAACAATGTCAATTTTATATGACTACTATTTTAAATAAAAGTTATGGGCATAATTAAGAAATTTAACATATAAAAACACAATGTACAAATTGCATTATTGAGTGATAATTTGGTGTATAAAAATGATGGTCAGGAAGGATTCTTACTTCTTCTACGATTTTGTCCCACCAGCCTCTAACATATGTACTATACCTTTTTTTTGGTGAAAACATATGTACTATACTTGCAAACAGAAAAGAGAAAAAATATCCCACTCCAACGAAAAAGATAAATCATACGGATACAAGAAAATATGAAAAGGGTCATCCCAGCCATTCAAAGTTTAAAAACGTATCCTGGAATATTCTTATGTGAGTTGGGGGAAGCTTGAAAAAACTAAAAAGGAGAAAACGACAACTTATTAGGTTATATGTAGACATCAAGTATGCCCCATCCAAAAAAAGTATACAGGTGTAAATGAAGCCCAAACAGAAACAAAAAAAAAAAGTCAATAATTCTAACTAACTATGCATATAGTCGGCAATATGATTATCATGCTTAATTAACACATTAAAAAGAAATAAAAAAAAAGTTAGGAATATGGAAAAAAACAAAATTAAAAAAGATAAGATCATTAAGCCACCCATAAGTTTCAAATTCGAACCAATACTTTTTAGTCCCCGTTTTAAACACAAAATTTCAAATCATATTTAAAAAAAAATTAATTACACTACTACTATTTCGTATGATTATATACAACTAACACATCTCCATTCAAATTAAGCAATTATAACAAACTATAATTTCTTTGAAATCATTATTATGTTTTATGAATGCCATTGTTCAGTCCCATAATCCCATTAATTATCTGCAACGTGGGCACCGCTTAATATGGTCCTATCAAAGTATCATGATACATCACTGTCTATTTGTCATTACTCACAAACCTGTTCAATAGTCTCCATAGGATAAAATCTCTTCATGACATGTTTTAACGTTATCACTCTTTATATGATGTTAGACTATAGAGTATAGACAATTATGTAAAGATCAAAGCAAAATATCTGACGATGACACATTTGGTATCTAGTAGTGATGCCACGATTTCCAAATTAATGTCCATCAATTATCACCGCTATACTAACTACACTATAGTGGTACCATATTTTCTTTTCTTTATTTGTCCCCCTTTAGCTTTGTTTGCAATCAATTGGACAAACAATCACAAGTTACGGGAATTGACGAGTGAGAACCCATCACCCCCACATGCCGCAGGGTTCCTTGCAGAGAGAGATCTATGGCTGGAGTCAGATCTACCCATTTAATGAAACATGTACTTCATTTCCTCCAACTTTGTTTCTCTGAGTACCCATACTTTCTTTAAAAGCACTAAACAAAACAACTTTACAAAAAAAAAAAAAAAAAACTCCCCTCACCCCCTACCCTTTACTTAATTTCCTTCAAGTTTGCTTCTACGTACGACCCATATACTTTCTTTAAAAGCACTAAACAAAACAACTTTATAAAAAAAAAATAAAAAAAATCCCCCCACCCTTCCGTATAAAAAAAATACAAGAGACGATTTGTCTATAAGTGAAATGATATAGCATACACCAACTTTATCTCTAATACAATCATTAATCCAAATCAATCGTTGAAAATAGTAACCTAAAAAAATCGAGATTATAGTGTCCACATTTATAAAAAAGAAATCCATATTTTCCTTTTCCATTTGGTGTGCATAATCTTGAAGGATTAAAGGATTATTTTTTGAAGGAAGAAAATATCTCATTTTTTTTATACGTCCATTTGAACATTAAAAAAAATTAACGTGACAAAAATCCCAAACGCATTTCCTTAGGTCAACTTTAACCGAGCAACTCTTCTGAGATGCTAAAAATATTTTTATAGTATACGTCTTATATTTTTCTATAATACTACACCAATTGTTTTTATTATTTCAAGCAATTAAGTTAATTTTTTTTTACTTTAATACATCAATTAAAAAAAAAATCAGACCTCACTACTTACTTCATAAGTTAAGAATTTATATAGGACCTACAAAAAGTAAATAACTGCAATTCCTAGCCTCTTCCCAACAACCGTTCTTCTTAAATGATAAAATAAATGGTGCTCTCTAATGTTGTTGTCTTGTTCTTAGAGTTTATTAAAGTTATCACATGTATTCTTTTACTAAAAACAAATCAGCATAAGTTAAATAAAAATATTTTTTAAAATATTCAACATATAATTAAATACTATATGTTGATTCACATATTACTTCTTTTTTTTAATGAACTTAACATAGAGGCTCAGAAATTAGTCCAAATTGTTCAAGAAAACTAACTCATACACATGTAAAAAAAGAGAAAATAAACTATGTACTATCAGTAACAGTTTTACATTGACAATTATAATTTATCATATGAGATAAATTTGTTAATTTTAACGATAGTCAAATATTTTAAAAGTTATATCAATAATAATTTATGTGATTAAATGAAAATATAAAACTATTTAATCATGCATAATCATGAAGCTGGTAAAAGAAGGAAATAAAATTGATGATTAAGATACCTGAACAGGCGTGAGGTGCCTGCGGTAGAACATATCAGGAGTTTGGGGCATCCCATTAACGGTTCTCCCCATCCTACCACACACTTTAGAATCCCTAATACACGAACCAATCTTCCCCCAGTAGCTATCACTCGCCACGCGCTCCTCCAACCACCCCGAATAGTCCTCCAGGTAGTACTCCAAGTACGCGCGGTTCATCACCCTCCGACCGGAGCCTTTGTCAGTCACAACGTATGCGAATATGATGAACCCGATGAGGACGGCGATGACGATGAACATCACCACGAGGTAGAGCCGCATGAGGAAGGTGTTGCGGTAGCAGGCGCCGGCGAACCCCGCAAGGGACACGACCATGATGCTGATGCCGATGACGATGAGCGGCCACTGCAGGAACTTGAGGCAGTCGGTGTTGTTGGCCCTGCTGCTCAGCCATATCCCGCCACCTAGGATCGGAATCGACAGCAGGAACGTTAGGAAGTTCAGAAGACCGATCAGGTGGTTGCTTGTTCTCATCTTAATTAAGGTTTTCTTTCTCAAACGTTTTCTTTTATAGTGAGTGAGTGATTTGATTCTGTTGTTTGTGTTTCGTTTTTGAATCTCGTTTTTGTGGCTAGCTCAGAACAGAAGTAGAGTTGTGAATTGTGATAGTAACGGAGGTTTGTTTGTAGGAGTATTTATTAGATGCAGATGAGTGTGGTGTCGTGTTTGAGATTGGTAATTAATAAATAATAAATAACTGTGGCTTGGGAACGCATAGGGCTGTGGGTTTCCGACACGTGTCCTTTGGGTTTCCAAATTACTGGAATGGCCTTGTTCAATGTTCATTTTGAAATTCAGTGGCGCATTAAATATTTTTTTGAAAACAATTTTGCTGTAATTTTGTTTTTCAAAAATGGACGGTGCACTCCCAGTAATCTATTTAACATTAATTCGGTAAAGTTAGAAAATAAGTAAGTACGCATCAAGGCAAATTTTAATCAATATTTTTTTTTTCTTTTAGTTTTTTACCTGATATATTTTCATCTTAATCAATATCATTAAGTGATTAGTAAGATACATGCATTAATAAGTATAAAATAAATATATACAGTTGTTTAATCATAAATAATTTAATTTATTAACTTTTATAATATTTATTTTAAAAATTATACTAATAATAGTTTTAATTTGTAAGTACTAAGTATATGTTATTAAACTCCGTGTATGTATTAAGTGTAAAAGATTTTATATCATTGTCTAATTATCAATTATAAATTTTTTAGTTGGTTGTAAATATTATAAAAAATGTTTACACATAAGTTTTAAGAATAAAACATTCTTATATTTAGTTTTAATAGATTTTTCTCGAACACATAAATACTTTTTTTTAAATATCATCTTAGTAAAAATAACTCTATTAAATATACTACTTTAAAATAGAATTGTTAATTTGGGCCATTGACTCACTCGGTCTGTCCATCCACAAGTTCACGCATTTTTTAGTTGGGTTGCGTTGCTGAAAATTTCTTAGTCTTCAACCCTAAAAGTTTTTTTTTTGTTTTTTTTTGGGGGGGGGGGGGGGGGGGGGGGGGTCTTAATTATTGTCATGCAGTGCTTATTAACTATTTATAGCATCTACAATGTAAACTATGGGATCTAGTCCACGTGCTTCAACAGTCGTGAGTTCTCATAAATTTTTTATACCTAGTTTAATTTTTATAAATAAAAAAAATCTATAATATATGATTACTTAAATATGTGTTATTTATTTTATAATATTGAGTCTTGTCACAGAATTTAAAAACTCTACACATAAATTCACTTTAATACTAAAGTTGTTAAAGTAAATGTTTAATTTAATAATTCTCATTTTTTTTTTTTGTTGATTCTTGGTTAGTTTTTTACTGATAAAAAATAGTTAAACGACATATAAAAAGGTACTTTTCATTAGTGTTAAACTATTAGTGGTTTTTTGTTTGTTTAAGTCTTTACCAACTTAAGATATGGGTCTCGTCTAGTTGTTGGATATTTTGATGGGCCATGTACTATAATAAAAGCAAATTGAACAGAGAAAGTTGTATTCATCTCCCTCTGCCATTAAATTGAAACAGTGAAGTACTCTGGGTCTCAGTATTGGATTTTCATGGCTATGCCGTATGGATAGTTAGAGAATCTGAGTCCTGACAACTGCTTCCTGCACGGTCCGAACTTGCTTTATCACCTTAATTCGAAATGTAATTCATATTTCTGAAAATATTTTTTATTAACAAATATTAATTTTATTATAAATATCAGTTAAAAACATTCGAATTCTGAATCTCTCTTCTTTCTCTTCTCCCTTCATTCGTTTCCGGAACACTTGGTCATCCTTCTCTATATTGAGTAAAATTACATTCCTCTAACCAGTGGCGGAACCAACCAATAATTTTAGCCATGCCAAAAAATTGACATATCAAATTATCAAAATATTTATTATAATTACACAAATTTACATAACATTAAAATTTTTAAGGAGTGTTAAATTTTATTTTTAGATAATACCAACTTTTAGATAATACTAAATTTTATTTTTAAATAATATCAAATTTTATTTTTAATTCTAATTAATTATATAAATATATATAATTATTAAACAAATTTAAAAATTAGTTAGTGCCATGATCACTGCTGGTTATAATACCAGCTCCGCCACTGCCTCTAGCTAAAGTCAAAGTCCACAAAAAGTTCTGAACGGCAGTTTCATTTTTTTCCGCTTATTACATCATCGTACTAAGGATATAGTTTGTGTTATTTTATGCGTGGGCCAGAAAATTTTCAAAACAATGATACTAATTAATTAATAATAATAAATGGCAGGGAGCATCAATCTCGCATTGCACATTCTAAATAGTTTATGATTGGGGTGTAGAAGACGTTAACTTTATGGTCAAACTTTTTTTCTACGTATATTTTATTCGTTCACAAATGCAGGACCGTGGAGAACATAAGAACAATCAGACCTTTCCCTTAGCTCCTAAGGGTTTCATTTTTTTTTTTTTTACATTTTGTTTTTTTTTGTCAATTTAAATTATTAAGTGGTAAAGTTTGTTAAGACATAATCCATTATTTGTAATTATTTTTTTTATTAATAACACTGCATAATCTTGAGTTATGAATGTAATGGTTATCATGAACAGGTATGTAAAAATT
>PYAF01002382.1:1811256-1848228 GCA_007407185.1 Glycine tomentella
AAAAAAAAAAAAAAAAAAAAAAAAAAAAAAAAAAAAAAAAAAAAACAGCCCAGAACACTCAAACAACAAAAATATGATATCGATTCAACGAATCACAGAAATACAACTACGAATTATAATGAATAGATTATAGATTACGGAAAAATTAGAATGAAAACCGAAAACATGAAACTGATCACTCAATGTATGCTTCACGTGAGATATTTCTTTCTTGTGGTCATAATAATGCGGGGAAAAAAAGGATAGCACATGATTATGTTTGGTAAGAAGGAGAAAAATAATATATTAAAGAATTTTTGTATTTTATTCCGTGAGAGATTTACTTTTTTTATATTTTATTTTAATTCAAAAATTTATCTTCTTTAAATCAAATATATTCTAATTGAATGCTTCATCACATTAGAAAAAGGAGAGTTATTTAGTATAGACTAATAAAAATTAAATAAAGAAAAATATTAACAACACAATCTTTAATATTATCTTTATTATTAAAGGAGATTTAATTCAATTGATATGAATTATTATAGATTTGTTGATATTTAAATTCAATTCTTATAGATAATAAAATATTTTTTTTATTACTATTGAAAACAAAATCATGCGTGAATTGAATAACATCTACACAATTATATATATTTTAACAAGTTTTAGCCAGTCATACAAATTGGGTTAGTAAAAAAGTGTTATATATATTGCTAACATTCTCATTAGGCAAATACTTTTACCTTACATCTAGTCACAACAATTAGACGAATGAGTGTCTCACTTTTTCCTTTTCTTATCCAAGGTTCTTGACTGTAGAACTAATTAAAATCTGTAATGCATTTATAATTGCATATGAATTTTTATTTTATATCGTAAATATTAAAAAGAAAAAAATCAAAATGCATATACAATATAATTATTCAAATATTTTATCAGAGTATCATTTGAAAATGATAAGAAAAAAATATATTTAAAATTATAAAACTATTTTTATTTATTTTTATCCATATATCCAACTTAATTCCACCTACTAATAATGGGATCAATTTAATTTGAAAAAATTACACAAATATATTCCTACCCAATCCTATTCTTTTACGTCCCTATGAAAAACTCTTAAAAACATTTTGATTGAAGAAAATTTTCTGACGTTGTATTTAATAGAACCGAAATATCGCGGAAAGAGAAAGGAAGGCGAAGAAGTGCGAGGAAGGGCGTGTTCTTCCGTGGTTTGGCAGCAGAGAAATAGCCTCAAAATATTTGAAATATCATTTTCTTATCTAATGCGAAGAAATGCCAAGAAATAAGTTCTGTGCTTGCAGTGTTACGTAAATACCCCTTGGTCTCTTGTTTTTCTGCTGTTTCCGTGAGGTGCCGCAGTCCTTGGGTTTGCTTCTTTTTTCATTGGATAATAATGTGTTTTTATTATAAATTTATTTTATATTTTATTTTGTATACACTAAAACACTTTAATTTAAATATTTTCTTTATTTCTTATTTTTTTTCTCATATATCTATTTCCTTTCACACTGTTTTTTTCTTCTACCAAATGCAACCTAAAAATATCATCATCAAAAGATGAAAAAAAAACAATGCTAACTTTAAAATAATTATTCTTTGGAGGGTTCGTTGGAGCATGAAGTATGAGGAAAAGCAAAGAAGATGTTGTTTCCTAAAAATGAAGGTTGGGCCCAAATGAAAGGCGTTACACGCAATTGAAACACAACTATAGAAATGTTGTTATTATGTTAAATAACAAGATTAGTCGAATATGTTTCGGATAATTTTTAATCAAACACGATTCTAAAATTTGAATTCGTGATCAAACAATTTTTTGAGTTGAAAGGAAATAATTGTTTTTCAATTGTAGTATGTTCTCAAGTTACTTTGAAAATTAGTTGACTGGAAGTGAATTGTAATATAATTTAGAGATAAATGAAACTTAAAATAAATGAATTTGAAAAAAAGAAAGATGAAAAACAAGTAAATCGAATGAAAAAGAATTAGGAAAGATAATTGTATTGACTAGATGGATTGGTTATGTTTTCAAAAGTTTTCAAATACATATTTATATTAACTGCTTAAGATTGTGTTTGTCCATATTGGATTATTAATAACTAGATATCTAACTATTAATTCAGCTAGTTTACATGTAATTAAGCTAATCTTGTATTCATTTTCATCCTTTTGAGCTCCATTTGAATGGGAGGAGGTGGTGGTACAACAAATGGAGACCTTATTTTGTGCGGTCCGATTGAATTTGATGATGGAGGACAAATGGTTGTGAATTAAGGGTGAGTCATCCTTTTCAGTGACCTCAGCCTATTGAGTTATCACATCTGAGGTTTCTAATAGCCCGATAGTGATGAATTTCTCCTTCTAATCGTTTTGTAAGTGTGATGTCCTGTCCAAGGTCTTAACTTTTTCTTGGAGGCTGATCCAGGATAGGATGCCTACTCATGTGGCTCTAGTGAGGAGGGAGTTATGGTGCAGGATGGTGGGTGTGACTGATAGGGAGGATTCACAACACATGCTTTTGGAATGCACCTTCTCGTTTTAGATTTGATGTGAGGTCTATTGTTGGTGGAATATTTCTTTAGTACAATATTCAGAGGTTTCACTTCAATTCATGCAACATATTTTTTTAGGGGTAAGAGAATGCGTAGAGTTTCTATCTCATATGGCATGTTGTTTGTTGGAGTCTTTGGTTTCATAGGAACCATATTATTTTCCATGGAAAGATAGCATACGCACAAGTGATTTTGTTTTGTGGCAGATTCAGACCTTGTCTTGGTCATAGCTTCTATATATGAGTCATGGGACATTAATTTGTTCCTTTGTCAATTGGTGTTTATAGTCATTTATTGTTTTAGAAGGATTGCGTCTTTATTTTATTTTTGTTCTGTTTTTTATGTTTTCAAACTGATGTATTTTTTTTTTTTTGGATCACACTTTGTGGCACCTTTTATTAATATATCAGTCTCACTTTTTCCTTTTAAAAAAGAAAAATTGCATCCTCTTGCTCTAATTTTTACTTCAATCCTTAAGGCACATTCAGTTAAGCTTATCACATCTTTCAAACTCCTGCCTTTGATCGCTTTGCTGATGAGTCCTAATTTTTTAATCCATGGTGAGTTAAAGTTCTTCTTAATTTCGGCTGATCGTACTTTTATCAAATTGTAATATTTTATTAAAATAAATACTTATTTTAAATTTTTAATAAATAAATTTTAACAAAATGACCCAAGATTTTTTTTAATTTGAAAAGGTGCGGTTGAATTTTTTAAAAAAAAAAGTCAGAAAAAAGTGGAGGGAGCAGGTGAGAATTATACGGTAGGACACATGGAGTGCAGTTCGCGGACGCAAAGCTCTACTTCAAACCGATTAATACGGGTTCCGTGAAGTGTCAAAGACTCTCTCTAGTACTCTTTTGTTTTGTTTCCTTCCTTTGTTACCCTTCACTTGCACGCTCAGCACACACACTATCTTCTTAACAAAACACAATCCAGTGTCAGTGTTCACACTTCACACAGACAAGAATCCAAGACAACAAGGGAAACCAGACACAGCATTAACACACAACACAAACAACCTCACTGCTCTTCCACCTTCATTAAGTTAAGGTTAGAACTCATGGTTCCATGCACATTTCCCTTTCCATCTACATTCTACTTTTTCTCATAATACACGTAACATTATTATTAATTACTGCTTCATTTGTTACCTCTCACATAATTTCTTGCTGCCCAGGTTAGTGTAATATAGCACATGCCAAAACAAAGATCTCCCACTTCATTAAAGTTCTTCACTTTAACTCCCTGGCTCCAGTTTCATCCTTTTTTCCATCTTCACATTTGTTTTCTCTTTTTCGCATAAAACTGCTTTGCTTCTTGATTTGTCAAAATAAAAGACGTTACTTTGTTGAACCTGAAATGTGATAAAAAGCGCTTTTTTTGCCTGTTAAAAGTTATGCCAAAACAAACTGACACCAACATTTGAGCTGCAAGTGCAAGGTCTCGTAGCTTTCCCTGTATGAAATATTTTACTTAAATCCTTTTTTAAAAGCAAAAGGAATATATTAAGAAAAAAAGGGTGATTCCTTAACGTACTTCTTTTGTCCGTTTCTTTTTCTGCGTCTTCCGCTTTTTATTTCATGCTTTAATAAATTAATCTCTCTCTTTCTCTCTCAAAAGATGGGTTCTCTTTTCAGTGTTTCTTCCTTCCTTCCATTATCTTCTTTTGTTGCCAGGTTTAACGTTTTTGCATGCTTTCTCGTTTCCTGTAACATCTGATTCCTCTCCTCTTGTTCCCAATGAGATGAGATTCCTTGCACGAAGTTTTTTTTCCTTATCCGTTTTGGCGTTTTTCTGTTTTGCAATGCACATGTATAGAACATGTTTTGTTACAAAATTATCTTGTTCGTTTTCTCATTGAAGCAATAATCATGTGGAAAATGTCAATGGGTTAGAGCCTAGTGCAGTGATCATTTTGGCTTTTGCGTTTGGCAGACAATATCAGAAGGTTTGAGCGTTTTTAGGTAAACGGATATGTGTTCATATCACACCAACTTCACATCCTAAACTCTCGTTGAATGGACCGTGCCTTCGTTCACGGCAAAAATGGGGGCTTAGAAAATTTCATTCGTGTTTTACAATAATGCCCCTTGAAAATGTATGCATGAGAAAGAGTTGTCAAAACCGGTCCCATGCTTGTTGTGAGTCAAGTGGATTGGGGCAACCAACATGGTGTGACATGGTTAGTATATAACCTTGTCCCTCAAGTATGTGGTCAAGGATTCAATGCCTGGCTGGTGTGTATGGATAAATATATGTTGGAAGAGGTTAGCCTGTTAAATAGATTTCAGTAACTTGAGGTACCCACCAAAAGAAAATGGGTTGGGGCAAAAAAAAAAAAAAAAACGAGATTCAATTTGGGTATCTAAAATAAAGCTTAAACTCAACGAAAGCTCGGCCTGTTCAAGCTTTTGGTGGGTTTTTGCGGTCTATGTCTAGAACTCTAGATTGAGTCTTGATCGGATCAGACTAAAAAAGTCTACTTTTAATTTAGACTCACAATTTAAAGCTCAAATCCTTCATTTCTTTAGGCAGATTTGGGACAAGTCGGGCGATCCATTTTGCCACCTCTAGATGAGAATGAAATTGATTCATTAGCACATAGGGGTGAATTGGTATTTTCCTCGTTTGTGATGGGGTTGATGTTGGGCCCCTGTGTAATTTCATCATTTTCTGTTGTTGTAATTATAGGCCCCTCTTGATCATTACCGGGTGCTGTTAACCTGAAAGAGCTTATCATAGCATCAGTTGGTAATGAGAACATTTTCCCTCATGTGTGGACCTATGGTTGACATTTTGTACTAATACCAATTTGCTTGACTTTTATTTTTCCATCCTTCGAAGTGATTCCCATCACCCTTACCTGCACACACCTTTCTAGTGATATCTTTTGACACATTTTATTTTTATTGATACTTTTAGGATGTAGTGAAATCTATGGAGGGTTTTCTTTATTCACTATGTGCTATTTTTAGGTACTTAGTCACTTGTAAGGTTAAGGTGCTTTTTTATTTTAGCATTGAAGTGAAAATCACAGTAAGCAAATCTTCTGCATTTATAGCATAGGAGGTGAAGATAAGAAGATCACCCCATCCTGCATGAACACATTTATTTTTTTTCCATAACTTCAACCTTCACATTGGATTCTCTTGTCTCAGTGTGTGATATTTGTCTGAACTGTTACAGTCCTTGTGGGTCAGGGAGCATTCAAGCAGTGAGGCCCAACTAATTAACCTGTTTCTCTTTACTGGATATAAGGCAATTAAGCCATGCAAACACCAAAGACAAGGTAATCTTGAATTAATTGGTCCATTGCTCTTTTCTTTTTTTATTAATTTGCTTCTTACTTCGCTAATTCAAAAGGATTTCTGGTTTTAAAATGCAATTAGAAAGTTAAATCGGCTCAGTGGTATTGTTTAACTTGATATATGTTGTATTTCTCAATTTTCTCCTTTATCAAATATTAGTGCCATTTAGTATTTCTAAAATAGAAAGAGAAAATGTGAATAAATAATAAGCTCTATATTAATTTTTCATGTTGTTAACCGCAATTAGTGCACCAAATGTTTCTCAAGTTTTTGCATGTGTCAAGTCTCCTCCTTCAAGCTTGGGACACTTGCTACTAGCAGATTCCCTGGGCTTCTCCTTTGTTGGGAGTAAATCTTCCTTTTGTTTTCTTTTGCGTTTTCTCGTTCCAAAAAAAAAAAAAAAACCACCGAGTTCGTGCCATTTTCATACAAAGCTATTAGCTACAGTAGAGAATGCTTCAGGTGTTTCTTTGTGTCTCAACATGCAATATCTAAATGCAACTTGTCCTGCAATATTAATTTTGCTGGACCCTGGATTATTCTTTTATTTATAAATTTGTAAAATTTTATCTTCCAATATGATCAATTGCCGTAGGCTAACCAAGATACCATGACTCTACAACCAAAAAGGCATTATTGAGTTTACCAAAATAATGTGTTATTTTTTTAGACCAAGTTGTGTTATTATAAAAGAAAAATAGTTTGATGATGGCTAAGCATATTTGTCTCCAAACCTAAAGGCCTAATCATGCCTCTACACGTTTCCATTTTGGTTCCTTTAAAATGGCTTGTCCCTTTAACTGCGGAATGGGAGATTGGGACCTTGGGCAGTTATTACCAATTCTAATGAGTGAACAAAACATTGGTTTTTCTATGAATCAACAGCCATATTATTACTTCTTTTTTTTTTTCTTCTTCCTAATGAGTATCAAATTTTAAAGGTATTATATAATTTGGTTAGGGCAAATGGGCAGTAGTATGTAGTACCAACTATCCCCATTGAGCAATGGTGACAATATTTCTTGAAATAATAAGATTCTCTGCCAATTACTAGAAATTTGCCATTGAAAATTCACTGTTAGTCACCTTGTTAATTAATTGAAAATATTTCATAACGTGTGCTTGGAAGACACTTTTCATTTTCAAACTGAATTTATGAAGTCGATGGCACCTAGGCTATATTAGGAAGACTTTCTTGTAACTTTTAGGAGTTTCTTCGTTTGTGCTTGGAAGACACTTTTCATTTTCAAACTGAATTTATGAGATGACATTCTTGTTATACTAGGAAGACTTTTTTGTAACTTGTAAGTGTTTTTTAATTTGTGTTTAGAAGGCACTTTTCATTTTCAAACTGAATTTATAAAGTTGATGACTCTATGTTATATTAGGAAGACTTTCTTGTAAACTATAGGAATTATT
Source organism: Glycine tomentella (assembly GCA_007407185.1). Classification (NCBI taxonomy): domain Eukaryota; kingdom Viridiplantae; phylum Streptophyta; class Magnoliopsida; order Fabales; family Fabaceae; genus Glycine; species Glycine tomentella. Next base: position 1,818,542 of record PYAF01002382.1, read on the forward strand.
CTCACGTAGTTGTTATACTCAATTACTCTGTTGTTTTTTTAGCTTGTATTTGTGTATGTTTAAATTTGGCTTGAAGAATGGTTCGACTTATGTAGTCTCAAAGCTATATCATCTAAAAGAATTTCTGCTGCAATGTGAGTGTGAGGATAATGTTTAATATGGCTACAAGGTATTTATGGCTAGAATTGAGAGATATGGGTTTCCATTCCTCACAATAGAATTCACTTGTTTACATTTGTATATTCTGATTTCAGAAGTGGGTCCTCTGAAGTGCCTCAGAAGGTGTCTCCACGTGCTGTGCGCCAACTCAAGCCTACTACTCTGGACATTGATTCTGCATCTTCTTTAAGTCAGGCTACTAAATCATCAAAAGAAAGAAGCCCCAAAGTCACTGATCGCAGATCACCCAGAAGCCCAGTTATTGAGGTAAAAATTCTTTTGTAAATACTATATTCACTGCAGATATTTTATCTGAAAGTGTTCGAACCATAGTATCTGTTGGATAATCTTCACAATGAGAATCATGATCTCCTATTAGATAAGCTTTTTTCCTTTGATATTTTAGTAGCTTATGAAAGAAGCTATACCAAAAGTGTTTCTAAATGCAATGTGGGACTGTTTCCTGGTTTCCTTTCAAAAGTACTAGCTTATGGGTGCTATTAATTATTTATCTTGAAGTTCATTTTAGGATGTAGATTCTCCTCCTACAAAAGCACTTTAGCCATTTAGTATATGGATAATAAATGGACCTTTTTTAAAGGATTCTACTCTTAAACAAAGTGTATTCAAGTCACGGATGTACAAGTCACAGTTTTCTTACTCTCCTATCCTTTTCAAGTGAGAAGGGAATCAAGTTGCACATGCTTTAGCCAATTTGGCTTTTTCTTGTTTTAATGTGTTGGGTTGAGGATTATCCGCATCAAGTTGATACACCTATCTTTCTGATGTACAAAATTTACATATTTCCTCTAGAATGAAATTCCCCAATACGTGTTGAACTTAAAAAAAATGTCACTGAGGAGAGTGAGTAGAATAAACTACTGGGCTGCAATATAACAACTTATCATTGGTTTTATATTTGTGTTTGGGCATTGTACATAATGACTTGTAAAATCCTTGTGTTTATATGTTTCAGAGCCTGAGGTATGAGGTATCTTGTGTCATTTTTCAATTTTCATTTTTTTCAATTTTGTTCTACTTGGGATTTGTTATCCAGGTTGATATGATGTGTTTTCTTAAATTTGTCACATTTTTGTAGTCTTGAAATTTGTAGATAATTATAAACCATTGTAATTTTATGTTGCTTTAGAGGAAGCGCCCTAGCAAAATATCTGAGCTGGAATGTCAAATTTCTCAACTCCAAAATGATTTGAAGAAGGTGAGGGACCAGCTTATCTTGTCCGAATCATGCAAGAAGCAAGCTCAGCAAGAAGCTGAGGAGTCCAAGGAGCAACTATTGGCCCTATCTGCAAAACTTGAAGAGTCACAAAAACAAGTTCTGGATATTTGTGCTACTGGAGAAGCTCGTGTTCTTGAGCTCCAGAAAATTGTAGAAGAACGTGATATGGCATGCCAATCCGAGCTTGAGGCCTCCAAAAAGCAGCTCTCAGTTGAGTCTGCTTCCCTGGCCTCTGCAGTGAATGAAATTCAGTTGCTCAAGGTGCAACTTGAATTGGTTGCTAATTGTGAGAGCGTGCAATCTCAACATGCAGAATCAGCAGACATGGAGCTACTAAACCTGAAGCAGAACTTTTCAGAAACTCTTTCTCTTGTGGACGCCTTGAAAAACCAACTAAGGGATTGCAAAGAATCTGAAGCTCAGGCCCAAGCATTGGTCAATGAAACTATGGTGCAACTTGAGGCCGCAAAAGGAACTGTTGAGTTCCTAAGGGCTGATGTTACAAAAGCTGTTGATGGCTACAACTCCATTGCTTTAGATTTAGACCAGTCTAAAGCGCGGGTGAACTCACTAGAGGCACTTGTTAGTAAAATTGAGACAGACCCCATCAATAATAAACGCATCCCTTCTGAAAATGTTGCAGATGATCATAAATCTGAGCACCAACCTGAAATATTGAAAGAGGGAGAGGATCCTAATCAGCTGGAAGCAGAAGTTGTTTCTTTGAAGTCCGAGGTTGAACGATTGAGATCTGCTAGAGAGACTGCTGAGACTCTATACCAAGAGGAACAGATTCGAAGCATGGTGCAGATAAGGAATGCATATGAGTTAGTAGAGCAGATAAAATCTGAATCCGGTAAGAGGGAATGTGAGCTAGAAGCTGAGTTGAAAAAGAAGAAAGCTGATATTGAAGAGTTGAAGGCTAACCTAATGGACAAGGAAACTGAGTTGCAAGGCATTGTGGAGGAGAATGACAACTTGAACCTAAAGCTTGAAGAGAGCATGTCATCCAAAAATGAGCACAAACTCAAAAGGGAAATTAAAAGACTAGAAGAATGTGTGGCGGAACTGAAGGCGGATATGATGGACAAGGAGACGACACTGCAAAGCATATCCGAAGAGAATGAAATGCTGAAATCGGAAATCAACAACGGTGGCAAAGCGATAGAGGAAGTTGCTGCCGAAGTAGAGGGAGCCAAGGTGGCAGAACACGAGGCTCTCATGAAACTTGGTATTGTGATGGAGGAAGCAGATAAGAGCAACAAGAAGGCTGCAAGAGTGGCTGAGCAGCTGGAAGCGGCACAAGCTGCAAACTTGGAAATGGAAGCAGAACTGAGAAGACTGAAGGTGCAGTCTGATCAGTGGAGGAAGGCTGCAGAGGCAGCTGCTGCTATGATTTCAACAGGGAACAACAATGGGAGGCTCACAGAGAGAACTGTGTCTTTGGATAACAACAGCTATAAGTGCTCACCCTTTGCTGAAGACATGGATGATGATTTCCAGAGGAAGAAAAATGGCAACATGCTGAAGAAGATTGGAGTCTTGTGGAAGAAGCCTCAAAAATAGTTGTGATGATGTCTGATTTATGATGTGTTCTGAAATTGTAGTCCAATAAATAGTGTGTTCATGTCATGTTTATTACTATTTCTTTTGCAATTTTGTCTGACCCCTACATTACCACTCTGCACTGCACTGTAAATCCTGCCCCTATCTGAAACTGTTTGTGAACTGTACTTGAAACATCGGCGTTTAATTATTGAATGAATTAAGCTCTTCACATAGTTCTCCTCCACGGGATTATGTTTTGATTTTAAACAAATGCTACTCGGTGTCCTATTAACAATGGTTAAAGAACTTAAAGTAGAAATATGTTTTTGGCATTGTTTCCTTTGTCAGGAAAACACATGGTATGGGAGCTGCTCGCAAGTTGAAGTACCACCGAAGAAGGCAGAGATGGACTGACAAATCATACAAGAAATCACATCTTGGAAAAGGAATGGAAAAAGCCATTTGCTGGATCGTCTCATGCAAAGGGTATAGTTCTTGAAAAAATGTTTGCCTAATAATATATACTTTTCTTTCGATGGCATGCATACCATTTTTACTTTGAAATTTTCCATAAGCTTTAACAAAAGATTTGTCTAAATTGACATCTTAGACAGTGGGATTGAGGCTAAGCAACCAAACTCTGCCATTAGAAAATGTGCTCGAATACAATTAATAAAAAATGGAAAGAAGATTGCAGCTTTTGTACCAAATGATGGTTGCTTGAACTATATTGAAGAAAATGTAGGTTTTGCTAAAAAAGGGAAGGGGAGGTATTGGGGGGAATTTTGTTTCTCTTTTTCCTTTCCGATTAAAAATTGATGCTTGTTATGACTCGTGCAGGATGAAGTGCTTATTGCTGGTTTTGGGCGAAAAGGGCATGCAGTTGGAGATATTCCCGGAGTCCGATTTAAGGTTGTGAAGGTATATGGGATGTCTCTTCTCGCCCTCTTTAAAGAGAAGGAGAAGCCTAGGTCTTGAGTTATTGCTTTTAGGAGTCCCCATCTTTGGTTTTTTTATGGTTTTCAATTGTAGAAATTGGGACAAGTAGAACATGGTTCTCTTCTCTTCATGGATCTAGAACCTTGCACATTTCAATCCTATGTGTGGAATTGTTAAAAATCATGCTCATTTGTTGGTTTATTGATTGTTAATATTATGGAGAGTATGGCTTGTATATTAGTTTTCCACGAGATTGCTCTTTCTTCAATCACCTGTGGTTGGAACTTGGCATTAAAGAATGTAAAATCCATAACAAGGTTACAGAACTAAAGGGTTAACCTACTGTTGAACATTATAGGATTGTTGTCTTCGGCGTGACAAACAAGGTCATTTGGCAAGGACAGAAATTTTATGATGTTCCTCTTCATCATTTAAAGTTTTTATGAAGATTTATTAGTTGATACAATATGAATATGTATTTGAAATATTACTCATGTTAGACGACTCTCCTCCCATCAGTTGTAGAGATTTTATTCTCTTGATCCTAACTGGGATGTCATCTCATTCCCACGTTTTATTGCTGTTTAGCGGGCGCTTTGCCCCCCCAGCAAATTTAAATAAATAAAGTTCTTCACAGATCTTAGATAATCTCACTGTAACCAAAAAAGTAAAATCTTACGTATGATCATTAATTTTTTTGCTTTAAATTTCTTTCCTTACATCTAATTACTCACAATTGCCTTGTGAGATATCTTTGCTGATAATGCTTTTACATATAATTTATGTGAGTTGATATCATAAGATTAGTGTTATAGTGTAACATGTGAAACTCAGGTTCTACAAAAACTTCTCAATCTAAATTTAATAATTTGATGTAATAATCATCTTACACCGGAGAATTTCCAAGAAAAAATATATTATTACTCTTCTCTTTGAGAATTCTCTGTCGTTTGTCTCGTTTTAAAAGGATTTTTATATTACTAAACTTAATTGGAAGAACTTATTTATCTGTGCATGTGCTCATTTGATGAGTGACTCTCAAGTCTGAACAAGTGGCACATTTGTCTCGTCGCCGTAATTCAATTGTCAAGACAAGTGACATGTCCCTTGGCCCATAAGGTTCCAAATATTCCAATTATGTTACATGCTTCAACTTATTTTTGGGGTCGAAAATGACTTGCTCAACTTAGATCTCAAAATTCAAGCCTGCACATACTTCAACTTATAATGAAAAACGTTTTTTGGTTTGAACCACTGCTTCATTTTCTGAAGTGTTATTTTTGGCTAGGTAAGTATGTCGAAATTCCATAACTCTGAAATGTATTGTACGTAATTCAAGGGAACAAAGCCAAGCATTTTCTTTTGTTCCCCAACACTTCTTACTCCTACATAAATATATATATCCAATTCCATTAAAAGCACACAAGGGTAATGTAAAGCATTAGTTAAATTGTAAACCCTTGTGGATACAAGATTAAAAAACTAAAAGTAAAGCACATAGATGGAATAATATACTATCATGTTTGTGCCATGTGCTTGTCAGATAAACAAGAGATAGTGCTAGTTGGAGACTTTGACCAGCTGTACTTGCTCCACCTCGTTCTCATTTGAATCCCCAACCAAAGTAGGCCCAGTACTTGTAGGTCTTTGAGGTGAATGTAACGGTCAATTTAAAATATTGTTCTGATATAATTTAAATATAGTCCCTTTAGTCCTATTATAATTTGTCATATCATAATCATAATCATCTAATTAAAGATCAACGCTTGGCCCATCTCCACCCACCAATCCCTCTAACCTTAATTAAGGACAAAACTGTAATCTCATTTAAACTAGGAGGAAAAAACACTTCTTCAATTATGCTATACAGCTGCATATATCTATTTTCATGTTTTCATACCCAAAGAGCGAATTCGCAAAGAGTGACAGCAAACAAATCAGATTCTCCCTCTGACTCCATTGAATTTTTTATGCCCCAGAACCACGTCCTCTTAAAAAATTCAAACTATGATGTAGTAATGTAAGCTCATTGTCATTGATTACTGAGGCAAATTCAAATTATTTTCAAACTTACAACTGACGTTTCCTCACGCCCAAATCCTAAGTTGGATTTGGTCTGCCAAGTGCCAAAGAGAGGAACAAAATCCTTCCCGAAGTTGGCGCTCATGCTTCACTGAAATTTCTATTCTAAAATTCTAATCACCTGATTCAGCTTCACTATCATATATCATATGATATAATGGTACACATTCACTACATTGGTAACAACTTTAATTTAATTTAATAATGCATTTCAGTAATATATAGTAGTAGTCAGTAGTCAGTACAAAAACATGTTCTAAGAATCTACCTGGTGAGAATAAGATGCAATCATAGAAGAATAACTTGAAACCATCACACTAATTATAAATCCAAAGCTCCTGAAAATTTGATTCTAACTGTTCAGGCTCGATCAGGCTGCATTAAACCATGAAACATCACTCTCATTCTCTCTCTCTCTCTCATCTGTCAAATAAGGAAATGATGATTTTGATGCTCTTTATCTACTTCTCTCCAACTTCATTGACTTGGTTAGCAAACAACTTCTGAATTTCATTAGTCTATTCACCAATTAAAAAAGATAGTAGTAGCACAAAAAATTTGACAATTTAAGGGGCAAAAAAGAGAAAAACTAACAAGAAAAAAAAAAAAGAAAGATGATTCAAGGGAATCAACCAAACCCCTATAATTAACCCAGCACTCAAAAGGATATTGAAAGTCCTAATTAGACTAATAATATTTTTAATAAAAACATGAGAAAGGAAATAAAATTATCAGTTGTGCCTTGTGTTGTCTACATTAGGGGACTGTTGAGAAGTCCATGCCATGATGAATTGATGCCATTCCAACTAGCTCTTCCTGAGTCAAGTTCACCCATGTTTGTGTCACCATTATTTAGTTGCCATGGAAAACCCCACAACACCCTACTCTCACTACTTGGTTCCCTTCCATTGCAAATTTCTTGCTTCATGGTGGTGACTGTCACTGCCTGTGTGGATGCAACACTCATTTCTTGATCATTATAAGGCATCATCATAATCTCTCCACCACAAGAAGCATTTCCATTGCCCACCTCCCCCATGTCCCCATTCCCATATCCATAGTACAGATTCTGCTGCATATTACTACTTTGTGTTCCAAGGAACCCACTTCTGAGGGCATCCAAGAGCCCTGGGTTTGTGGATGATGATGAGTGGTGATGCATGCCAAGGATATTATCACATGGGGTGCTTGTGTGGTGGTTCCCCAACATTGAAAGATCATGCTCATCATACCCCAATTGCCCACATGACTGCTTTTGAAGCCTTGCCAATGCAAGAGTGAGGTCACTTGAGTCATAGGACAATGAAGGAAGGCCAATGAGAGTGTTAGGATTGGGTGTGAATGCTTGGTCTTGAACTCTCTTTGATGTTGAAGATGATGATGATGATGATGATGACCTTTTGTTCTTCCTGCACCCTCCTCCCACAGGGACATTCCTAAGTGTACCTCCTTTGGTCCAATATCTCCTGCAAGACTTGCAGAAATACCTTGGCTGGGAGAGGCTGTAATTATTGTAGTAGCAGAATTTGGTGTTGGTGGAGTCACATCTGGGGCACTTCAGAGCTTGTTCTGGCTGAGGCCTTGGCTTCCTCTCTTGCTGTGCTTTTGAACATGCCAACATGTTCTCCAAGGACTGGCTAGACATTTGCTGCAACAAACAATACATCCAAAATAACTAATTGATCACATATGTGAAATGAAACACAGGAATTAACCAATTAATCCTCAACCCAATTCAAATGTTTTTTTTTATTTGTGAAAATTAAAGAAAATGTCAGAAGATTTATAATAACTTATGAATTATGAATAATTTATAAATTATGTTTAACCAACTGAACCAGACTCTTTTGACATTGGATTTGAGAGGTTAATTTTAAGAATTAAAAAATTACAATACATACATCAAGTATATATATACGTATAATTGAATTTCCAATTAACTCAAAGGGATTTGCCTTTACTTTCTAGCTTGAGAGACAAATCAATTACATACCCCAGCTATATATAGTATGAGTTTCATAGAAAACGCCATGAATAGTATAGTATATGGTTTAGAATAACGAGGGATGAACAGAAGTTTTAAAAAAAATGTTAACTAATATAAAATCAATAATTCTGTGTGAATTAAGACCATTAATTTCCTTCTTCACTCATCCAAATTCATCTTAAGGAAGAATTAAAACCAAAACCAAGTATTAAAAAAGCCATGAAAGACAAAAAGAAAAGACAGTTGATATAAAAAAACAACAACAGCACGCATGCATGTTATGATATATCATGTATGCAATGATATTTACCTGGTGTTGTCCACTAGAAGGATCCATCCATACAATATGCACACTCCTGAGGTAAGTGATGAGTTTAAGAACTTGAAAAGGAAAGCAAGAGTTTTTGCTTGTGTGTGTGATGTGAAGTAGCTTGTGTGTGTATGATAGTACTTGAGGGAAGGGAAAGAGGGTAGAGCAAAGTGTAGAAGAGAGAGAGTTTAGGAAGTCATGCAAAGAAGTGAGGTAATGGTAATAGAAACCACAGGCATAGGACTAGTTATATATAAAGCACCCTACACACAAGCAATCCCAAGAGAGAGAAAGAAGGGTAATGTGGTAATGATGGGTTTTGCCGTACAAAGATGATGGATGAGGTTGGCTTGCACGCAGAGAAAGCATTAAGAAAATTCGAGTGCCTTCACTTCCCTACTTACCCAATTCTGTTCTGCAACGGTTTTATACGAACCCAAAAACACAAAAACAAAAAGAAACACAAAACACAAAAACACCCTTCTCTCGTGGGTCCCCCTCTCGCGTGGATGCAACTATTAGTGGACCCCACCTCACCAACGGTCCCCACACATCCACCACTCCCTCTCCATAATCCACTCCATCCCATCTCAAAAAAAAAAAAAAAAGCAATATCAACTGCTGTTGGGATTGGCGTGGAAAGAATTAGTCTTCCACACAATTAGATATTCACATTTATTATCTAATTTGTTTTAAATAAAATTGACTCTAAAGAATGAGACATATGAAAAAAAAACAATCCAATTCATCGCCCGAATTAAAAAAATAATCATTCCATTTTCCATCTACTACCAATATGTATTTCTAGAAAGAAAAAAAGAGAATAAATAAATAAAAAATGTTGGAATGAAAAACAAGGATTTGGTATGTGTGAATGATGAGGTAGGACCGAGAGGAAGGAGATATTATTAATTGAAATTGATGGAAGGGAAGGATTGTCGTCGTTTGTTGAATGTCCGGGTGATGTGGACTTGTAATGATGTTGAGGACAGGCAAGGGGACACTAATGACAGTGACATAGGATCTCCATTTTCATCTTCATCCTTCCTTCGTCTTTTTTGTGCATTCATTCTCTTGTGCACACTCATTCACTGTTTCCTCATATCCCTTATTTACATTTTCTTCTCATATATACATACTTATTTAACATCCATCATTATCATCAGACCTTAATTAAAAGTTTTAGATTTGAGTTTTAAATATATAATTAATACTATAAGAAAATTTGTATCATTCTTAATAATCTCATTCAACTTAAATATGTTTGTTTCTATTATAGTTTAAATAAAGAAGAAAAAAAAGTTAAAATGTTTCTCTTTTATTTGTGCATAGCGTAGGAGTTTTTTTTTTCTCAAAATTGAAATGTAATTAAAAAGAAAAAATTTATTAAAATGATGAGGCAAATTTTTTTAAAAAATAAATCATCAGTTGAATAAATATTTCGGTAGGAATATGATGAGTTAAAAAACATATATTGATACATATGTATGGGACGGAATTAACACGTTGTGGCTTACTCAGAGTCATTGGTTCATTCATTCACACCTAACAAGTACTACTGCTGTCACCACTCACTCACTCACTCACTCAGTCCATATTCATCAGTCAATTTTTGCTTTACCTGTTTTGGGTCTCTTGGTTTGGCCCTTCAATTTTGGTGCTGGTGGTCCCTCTTCCTGATGATGATCAATAATAATCTGAAACACAGTCACTGACTTGTCTTACTCAACTCCCACTTATTGGATGGATGCAATGCAATTCCTGCATGCCCTTTGTTTTCCCTGTCACTCTACACGCATTAGCATTATTTCCCATTATAATCACTTCAATCCACAACCAATATCTTTTTGCCAAAAATAATTAATATGACCATGCCCCAAGTATCTTTATTTAAGCATAGCTAACTAATGCTTTAATTGATATCTTATCCCGCTTGTGCGTTAGTTAGATTATCTATCTAACTTGATTCTTAGACCAAATTCATTAATGGATACATTTTAATGGGATCATAACATGCAGTATGGAATTATGGTCATAATCACTGTAATGACACGACTATTTATTGCTCAATTTGAATAAAAACCTCAAGAAGTAAAAGCAAATAATTTCTGTGATTGTCAGTATAAAATAATTCATTGTCAGTATAGCATAATTTCTTTTAAAATATTTGTAATAAAAATTAGCAGATTTATTATATATAATGATTTGTAATTAGATAATGATGTATATTCTATTTATTTATGAAATAAAATTATAATCAAATTATATTTCCACTTTATTTTTTAGAAACTCTTTCATCTAAAATTTTAAAAAGTTAATATAAATTTTATTTTAATTATTAAAAAATATTAATTCATTTTAGCTTATATAATTAATTAAATTGATGACTCATAATTAATATACATATCAAATAACAGTTGATTATCTTTAACTTCATCTTCATTCATACTTTCATGCAACATACATACTATACATATGTTAATTTAGCTTAATAGCTAATTAGAATTTTAGATATGTATTTACAGCTACATATGCCCAGTCATATATACATTTTTGTACTTTTTTTATATACGCACAGAGACTAGAGCATATCCTTGCAAATACAGCACGATTGGTCAATTTCTTTTCCAACTTTATGTAATATAATTTAGCAAAACAACAGACTCGAAGATTCATCTGAACCGCCAAATATATAGGGAATGATTGTATGATAGTCACCATTATTTGCCAATGCAGAACCGAATGATTAATTTCGTCTTCTTGTTTTCCTTAATCAATCTGCAGATTAATCAGATGTATTTCCTCACACTTGGCGTTTTGTCGCTTAGCTAGCTGGTAGAAAAAAGACCTACTTTCCTTTTTTCCACAACCGATCTGTATCTTTGGCCTCGTTCTTTACTCAAAAAATAATTAGAGAAAAGTTAAGAGTCATCATTGCATTCTATAATTTTTTAATCCCTAGTTTACATAAATCATGGGATACACTATTTCTTTCTCTTTAGTTGCAATTAAGATGAGCATGCAAACCATCGGAACTGATTGCTAAACTAACAAATCATAGCTATATTATGTCTATCCCGGGAAAATAGTTAAAAGAAGAAACAAATATTGCATGTGATAGATAGCTAGGTAGTTGAAATCGCTATTGCACGCATATCATTTTTTAAAACGTTGCTACATATCATAGGGCATTTAAGTATCGATGAATTCTCCCCACTCGAATGAAAAAAGTGGAACAATGGGCCAACTATGTCATGCTAGCTAGTACGTTCTATACCGTATGATCTGTTCCTAAATTGGGTGTTATGCCTCCAAAGCCATTCGTATCAGATTCTTCAGAGTGGCTTGCGGGAAATATATAGTATAATACTAACTATGATTCATAGTGTCATTATCGTTTTGGAGTACTTGTGGAAAATAATTAGCAAACAATGATTGATCCCACTTTGGCATCCTTTGAATCCCATGGAAATTTTAGCTTTGAGTGCACCCTATGTAACCTTAAGTCCCTGGGCTAGCTAGTATTCAAAGTAACCATAGATTGAAAGGAGAAAATAATAATACTATATGTTATCATGTGGTGATTGAAATGAACATGTGTGTGAGGATTAATGGATGATGTTGAGGATATTTATTTAAATTAAATAATAATCGATCAAAGATTGGAGGATGCGAAAATATGTGGTGGGCCATGTATTGTAGGTGGGGTCATGAGGCATTAACATCATAGGGATCAGTCATGTTTGGTTGACCGGTCAAATTTATATCAGTCAAAGGAAACATTGAGAGAACAAAAAAAAAAAAAAAAAAAAAGTAAAAGTAAGTGATGGGAAACTGTGCCCAACACCCCTAGGCACACAACACATACGGTGATGTTGTTTGTATTAGCATTTCTGTGAAGAAAAGAATCTGGTGTTCCCACTTCTTTCTTCCGCGCAGAATCTTTGTCTCTATGGTTGAGGTTGATATGTCATCTGATTTTGTGTGCTGGTTGGAGTTTAATAATCATAAATCATTCTAATAATTAACAAGTAGGATGTGGTGCGTTTGAATATATACTTAAATATATTTTTAAACATATAATAATTTTTTTAGTTTATTATTTAATTTTTTATTATCTGATATTTTTAATATTTGTTTGTGAGATCAATACTAACAACATGTATTAAAATAATTATTTTTAAAATATCAGATAATAAAATAAAAAAATTATATAATAAACTGAAAAAATATTATAAATATAAGTAAAGAATGTATAACATAAATAAATAAAGAAAAAGGGTGATTTGAAAGAATGGAAACTGTGGATCGTAGAGCTAAAGGCGTGTGGAATAATATTGTAGCATATTGGATTAGCCAATGAACATAAAAAGGCAACTATTGTTAACCACAAATCACAACGCGTTCTTGTTTTGGAACGACTTGAAGATAATAATAATCATGATACACTATTAGTCATCGATGTTAAAAGTCGATAATTTGCATCGCTATCACTTCTTAGTTACGCATTCCGGGCATCCCTTGTTGCTGATAATTTTACACACTGAGGTTCTGTTTTGTTTGTTGGGGGAAAATTAACAGTACTAGTGTCTAGTGTTAGGTTTGTTGATGTTTAGGATAATAGGCACTCGCCTAGTTTCAATTGAATCATCTTAAAATATCATAAATCGACACAGGTGTTCAAAGATTTGAAAGAATTCAGTTTCGTCCTCTTTATGAATACAGGTGTGATATCTTCCGATGCCACAAAATTTGGATTAGTGAACAACTATTTTTAGAAAAAAAAATCTTTGTCATTTAGGGACTAGTTAATTAGTATAACACAAAATTATTTACAGTTTAAGTACTACGTAGTAATTTTTTAAGTAGGTTCTCCACTGACAATTATTGATGTTTTGATAGTATTATCTCCCTCCCATAATCAAATATTGATGTTTTAATCTTCTTTTATGTTTCAAATTAATGGATGTTTTAGAAAGTTAAAGCTTAATCAATCTTTTTGTCTCAATTATATTTTTATTTAATATCTCATTTCTAGTGGTGTGTAACATAAAAAATTAACATCCTCTAAAAAACATAAAAAAATTAAGATACTACATTAAATAACATTTTAGTCCAAATATATTAATAGTAATACAATACATCAATTAAATATTCTTTAATCCATGTGCATTTAACCTTAATGGGGGTGAAGTAGTACTATTGAGCATGTTTCCCCTGTTCTATCACTTTATTGCATACAAAATTTGGAATAATCTTAAGAACTGATAACGGAAAAACTGAGTTCCGTTTCCAAAGTTTTGTTAAAGAGGGAAGAATATTTGAAATTTACTTTAAGTCATTGCACCTCATTTTCGGAAAGACCGCGCATGTTGGAGATCGTACATGATATTTTTTGTTTTGCACAAAATGGCAAAGAAAGATTCTAGAACTTCTACATATATAAAACTTTGTTTATTCATAAAAAACGATTTTGTTTCCTAAATATCATATGGAAGCATATTTTGTTTACATACATCAGACCCGTTCTTGATAATAGTAAAATTAAAAGCAATCTGCACAAAAATATAACCATTGTGCGAGCTGTTAGACAGTATATTAAAAGATTACATTGTCAACTAATCTATAATATATATATTATTTACGTAGCATCCAATCAAGAGGCAATATTAACTTAATTGTGAATAAACATTGAACTGACATGTAACTAGATTTGGCATATGTTAGCTTCACAGCATATGTAATGAAGGTAATGCTTTGCTACCCATCGTCTCACGAGTTTTAGTTAATTTTTTAATCATGACTTGGTTTAGTGATCATTACAATATATAAATCCTTGTTTTTGCACTTGTAGTTCAAGTAAAATTAGTTATTAAAAATAGACTCTTCCACTTGAATAAAATTCTTAATCGGTGAAAACAAATACTCAACTTTAATGAAATTCATAATAAACATTTTATGAAATAGTTAATGTTTGTGTTGAGTTGATGATTTCCGATCGAATTGTCTGGTTCTCTCCTTTTCAGCAAAATTTTCTATCTTCGACATTGAAATAGTGGAGGTACATGTAAAAGTTGATGATACTATGAGGTGTTTATGTGTTTACTATTAAGATACATGGGAATCTTCTCTCTTGATTTATATATAGATGTCTGATGTCGATGTAGTTATACACAATGTTTGGAACCACGTTGGTGAATTACTCCTCTGTACAAGGTGGCCAAGTTTGTAGGTGACAATTTTAATAACTACATGCCAATTTATTCTTGTTAACGTCACTAAAAAAAAGTATATGAAATCCAATTTAATGAATTTTATATAAATAATTATCAATCTTTTAAATTATTTCTTTAAAACGAGAGTAAGCAACATCAAAGAAATCAAATTATTATTCATCTCGATTTTATGAGAGAAGAAAATGAGAATTTTATAGTTGTCAATGAATGAAAAACTTATCATTGGCATAGTTAAAACTTTTGTTTTTATTTACCAAAACATTCATTTTACTTGCATTATTGCTTTCTTATATCCTACATCTTTCTAAGCCACGCGACGGTTGGCCAGTAGCGAGTTACTACCGAGGCGATTATATGTGTGTTGGTTAACTGTTGGAAGGTCTCCAAGCAACGGTTGAAATAAAACCTATAAATTATTATTTTTCACAAAATGCACATAAAAATATGTATTCGTTCGGTTTAAGATTAAACCAAATACACATAATGTTTATTGAGAAAAAAAATTATATATTAATAGTATAACTTTTTTATATAATCATTGAATCATAATTTATTATATATGATAAATTATAATTAAATGATAATATAAATTATTTTATATCATCGATATTAAATGCGTATTCTTTTTAATAATGTTGTGTCTGAACTCTGAACTAAGAATAAAGAATAGTGTGTTTGAAACCAAATAGGAGGGAGGGCGTAGTAAAAGATCGCGGCGAGGTGTAAGCTAAAAACAAAAGAAAGATCGGCGAGGAAAGTGATTATGTTATGGTTATGGTCGGTGTAGGTGGGACCTTACGAGGATGCCAGGTGTCTGGTCTGAACACGTGGCATGGGAAATGCGGCTTGTGAGACGAATATTGCAGTTTACGAGGAAGGAAAGAAAGAAGGTGAAGTGGTTTGCAGAGTGAGTAGATAGATAGCAATGTGCATTATAGAATAAGAGAGAGTCACACACACTCTAAATACGATAGACAGATAGCTACTGTCAAATCTTGGACCCTTCGACTTAGTGCCCTGTTAGTGGGCCCCCACTAAATTCTCCTCTCTTACGAAGCAAAGAATCCCAATTCCAACAACCCTAGTTACATATTGCAGTTACATAGGGTGACGTCCTTCTCATCCAAACTCAATAAACTTTCCCATTATTTCTTTTTCTTTTTTCAGTTTTACCAATTTATTTAAATTTGGGTCAGATAGAATAAATAGTATTGATAAAATCACACACAGTAGGTAAATCAACATTAATTTTTTGTCTCAAAATACGTAAGTTTATTAAATAATGGAAAGAATTTTGTTATATATAATAGTCTTATAATCTGATTAGGCGGCTGAGAATTTCTATAACTTGGATTATATATATTTTCTTATTTTTTAGTTTAAGTATATTAACAAATTAAAATACATGTACATACGATGAATAAATTTTCGTGTAACATTCGATCTTGTTGATAAAACAATTTTTTTAGAATTTACTGATTTTTTATTGAATTTTGGACTTGTCAGATTTTTTTATGAATTGGAGGAGTAAAAAATTTAAAAAAGAAATACACAAAATTGTGCTGCAATAATATTTTAACAAATAAAGAAATATGTAAAGTTTTCTGAAAAAGAAATAGCATATTATCCGATTACATTGAAAATGAGCGAAGGAAGGTGGTTGGTGACGTGGATAGAATGATGGAGGACACGCGAGGCACGAAGAAAGGAATTAGAATAGAGGGTTCAGTTTCGGTGGCAGTGTTTGGTAACGGATTGGGTTTGTCGGATCCCAATCCCTCGAGTGGGAACTGAAATGATGAAGCTTATTGAAGGGGGAATGAATGAATATGCGAGTACGTGGAATAGGGAGTTAGAAATGAAAAGGAAACAGAATGTGGTTATGATGGTATGAAATATAATTTTACTTTTATTCTGAGATTCTCATTGTAAAATTGATTATATGATTAAAAAAATAAAAAAAATCATATATTTAATTCTTCTTAATAATAAATATTTAATATATTCATAATTAATATTAGTTAATAAAAAATTAAAAATCGTTGATCCCATTATTTCTTGCTAACTTCCAAGCTAAAGTCCACAATGAAACGGCTACTCTTTTGTTAAGGCAGCCAGGATTCCCAACGTGATAAATGGCCAATGTTGATGTTGTAAATTCAATGCTATTTCACCTTTTGCTTGTTCATTAGAGTGTTTGGTTCTATTGAAAGTGGGTAACAATGAAAGTGAGAGGATGGAGTGTCTGTTAAGCATGAAATAGGGATGAAAATGATAAAAAAAAAATGTGGGTTTCATGCCATACAAATTTCATAGCAAATTGATCTAAAAGAGAGGATCAACATGTGTTGTTTTACCGATGAGTTTGTTGTCGTACATGTTTCAAGAAGAATCTAACTAATGAACACAAAAATAAGGAAGGAAATGTTTTGGTGATTTCATTGTCAAACGTGCAACTTAATATACATAAGAAGAAGATCCAAAGAAAGAAATTAAGACCCATGTCTTACTCCTTTTAATTTTATTATCTGTCTTCGTACATTTGTATTTGATAATGATGAGAGTACCTATTTTAATACAAGAAAAGAAAAAAGTGTAATACTTGCATTTTTAGGAGTGAAACTTAAAAGATATTTTAGTAAAATATATTTTTAATAAAAGTTAACATACTTTAACTAAAAATTAAAAGAAGAAAAAAACAAAGTCACATATATTCAAAATTATCAAGTAGTGTAATTTTAACGTAAGAAAATAAAATAATATAATATCCACATCTTTCCGGACATAGATGGTAAAGCTTTAATTAACTTTTTTTCTATAATAATCCTTATAAAGGAATCTTATTAGCAATAATAATCTTATATGCGTCTTAATCTTCAGTTGCAACCCATCGAATTTGCGAACTAAACTTTAAAGTGTGCACTGTTATTTTATACTCCTCTTACGTCTTAAGATTGATTTTAAATATCTAAAAGTGATAATATTTGATTAAAAATATAACAATATTTAGCGTTTAAAAATATTTATTTTCAACAAATTAAACCTTAATAAATTAAGTTACATAAAATAAACCTTAATAAAAGGCTACGTTAATTTATATGTTTTCCTTTATACTATTATTATTACTTTGGATATTTATGGCCTCTCGATCACAGAGCACCAAATTTGCTTATCCAAAGTGAAAGTGGAGAGGGTTAAGGAAAGAAGCCAAAAAAAACAACTCTTCATCATTAAGTATTCGTTTCCCAATCCATTTGGTCTGATACTCTGATTAAAGCCGCAAATCCAACAATTACATGCACCAATAGTTTTCCTCATGGCACAATATAGAATTGGATTATTGATACGAACAAATTATATATAGGTGAAGGGTCTATATAAAAATTAAATTTGCATATATATGTCGGTCCAAGGTATTGTCTAGTATTTTTGTTTTTAATGGGTTGGTTTGTTTTGTTTGCGCCACAGTTCAACTATTGTGAGCTAAGCATGCGTGTGTTGTCTATTTGGTAATAGTTTATAGGAGGATATTTGGAAAAGGAATAGGGAATGTCTATCAAAATACATACAAAAACATACACGTATCTTTATCAACTCATTTGCAAAATCTTGATTCGGATTTTTCTGAATGCTCCACTTTGTTTGTTCTGTGATATTTTAAAACATAATATATGGACCTATATTCTAATTAAGATCACGTTTGAGCTGTTACCCATTGACGCTGGCGGTGATTGTTTTTGGATACCGTAGTCTAGTCCTATTCTGATTTGGACTTTTATTTTGTAATAATGTAGTGAAGGGCATGTACAAATTTTTTATTTTATTAAAAAAAATGCTTGCGAGCATTTACTCAAAATGTGTGTTTTACATTGTCCATGTCTTTGGGTATTATGAAGGAAAATAAAGAAATCAAGAGAATGAAGGGGGGTAAAATACAGAAAATGAAAGATAAACCATTATGTATATTTAGAAGTCGCTAATTTTAAATAAAAAAATTAATAATATATAAGTTTACATACTATTCTTCTTCTTTAGAAAACTAACAAAAATAATTTAATTATTTGTACTTCCCTCATCACTCCCGAAATATTCCAATATGGGATAACTCAGAAGTGCATAAATAAAAAAGGGCTAATTACAAGCCTTTCAATTATCCTTTTTCCCTAATAATCTCTCAAACATATCATGAGTGAACATTCATAAATATAAAATTAAAATTATATTAATATATAATAATTAATTACTTGATTTATTTTTTAAAATTTAATTTGTTTGCATTATATTTGACCCAGAGATCTAACTGAACTTAAGAAAAATTTAATTAATGAAAAAGTAAGAGGTTAAAATCTTTACAAAATAGACTTCTACTTTATTGTAAGGACTTTGGACGTATGTTTTCTATTTCGTCGGCTTCTAGTGTCTATTGTAACAAGAAGCCCATGTTAACGCTGTATTATTAAGATACTTCATGAATAATGCCTTCATTGGGCTTTTTGCTAGACTGAAGATTTAATGGGCCTGATTTCCAACACATGCACCTTAAGGGCTTTGTTAATGCTGTTGCTAAGTAAACCCCTTTTTTGTTTCTTTTACGAAAAACCCTCCACAAAAACATGTATTCGTTGATGACAATACAAAACGAAAACATGTTTCCATTTCAAAATGGGGCATGGGTTCATTTTCTCTGTGTCAAAATTTGACAAATAGCAAAAAAGCATTTTTGCCATGTTTCAAAATACATAGTAAAAACGTGTTTCTATTGTGCGTATCATAATACATATGTTTTTGTTGCATCTATGAATGGGACAAAAAAGGAATTTTGGAGCTCACTTGTGACAATGTCAGTGACAAGCCAAGATGAGATGTGTGACAGTGTAGAGAATATGGATAAAGGGAAATGAAGGAGGGTACGTGTGAGAAAGAAACAAGGTGTGCGAAACTGAAGGGTGGGGAGGGGAGAAGGAAAAGGGTGCGAGAAAAATTTGGAGGTTATAACGAAATTATTTTGAGCTGGTTCAAAATAAGAACCTTCATCCTATCAAAAGACTTTCCATAACTCCATATATTGCTACCTATCAACGACACAACACCCACAAAATGCTTTCTAATTCCTAAAGTTGCTTCTCTCTCTCTCTCTCTCTCTCTCTCTCTCTCTCTCTCTCTCTCTCTATATATATATATATATATATATATATATATTAAATGTGTCCAGCCAACTATCATGTGTTAGTTAGACACAAAACAGATTTTTTTTTTACATCTTACTTTCACTTTCTCTCTCTTAGTCAATCAATCTCTCACTTTCTGATTTTTTGTGCATAAGCACGGGTCTCACCCTAGTTTTTTTCAAAAGTTTGCTTGCCTTGCCAACCCAATATTTTTGTTTAGGAAGGACAACTTTAATCTTAAATGGTGTTTTTAATCATTTTTTTTCTTGTAATACTTTTTTTTTCACATTGTTATATTACTCCTAATAAGTTCATACAAAATTTTACTCCAATACTAAAAAATCACAATAAACTTAAAAAAATCAACACATATTTTTTTTATTATAACTTAATTATTGTTCAAATAAAATAATTAATTTACAAATAATAAATATGAATAATTAAAGAAAATATTAAATATCAATTAAAAAATAATAAAAATTATCATCTACCATCATTAAAAACAAAAAACATCACCCAACTCCATGACCGTTCCAACTTCATTTTTCTTTCAAAATCAAAAAAATCATCCACCCTCAAAAAAAACCTTCACATCTTCCATTCCTTCTTCCTTTTCCATTTTCTCTCCATTGTCACTTTTTTATTCCTTTGGCTTCTTCTTCTTCTTCCTCGTTTTCCTCTTCTTCTTCTTCTTCTTCTTTTTGTAACCACCCTTCGTTGCCGCCCCTTGAGTCACTAACATCGCTCCCTCGCGTAACCACGATTACCCCTCTCTAGCCATCGCCATTCCTCGCACATGCGGCCATCGATGTTGCTCCTCGCAACTACAGTCACTATCTCGATTTCTTTGTCCCTTCATCGCATCGATCCTCTCCACTGCAGCCACCAATGCCACTCATAGAGTCATCACCGCTTCCAACCATCATTGCGTCTTCAACATGTCACCTTCATTAGCCTCGAAAGTCAACAAGGTGGTCAATGTTGTTGGAGATATGATTTTCCCCTTTCCCCCTATTGAGTATTCTTCAATCTGGTTTGTGGAGACTTTTTTCTCCCTTTCTTCCTATAGTGTATTGTTCTGAATTTGGATCTAAATGAGATTTTTTTGTTCAACTTTTTATGAATTTTGGGATTCATTTTGATTGTTCTTTGTTCATTTGAGTTTTTTTGTCATTATTCTTCTCTTGGACGATTATTTTCCCTTTGATCTATACATGTCTTGAACATGTTAACTTGAAATAAATTATTTTTTTAATACTAAAATATTATTTCTTATATAAGAAACTAATATGAAAAGTGAAAAAACACATCCTACCATGTGAGTTTAGTTTCAGTGTAACAAAAAAAATTAAGAAATAATTTCTTCACACTAGAACACCTCCAAAGAAACCATGATTACTAAGTCCTCCTTGTGGATTTTTTCCGCCATGTGCATTATCCACACATTTAACTATCAATTTGGCCTCAACATCAATTGGAGAAAAATGGCAATGCACATGTGACAAATCCTCGACAACAAGTTCGAATTGGGCCACACAACTTAAAGTTGATTTTTGATCGGTGATTGGACCTTTTATTATTAAGGCTAAATCAATAAAATATAGAGTGGTTTCGTCATGATCTAAATCAATAGCACTGAAAGCAAATATGCCTCCCTTGTTATTATTGGGTGTCAACTTTAATTCAAATGATGTTTCCTTCCTATGTGAATTCGTCTTACTAACAAGACCATTTTTTTCCCCTTCAAATCCAAATTGGAAGATTCTTTAGAATAACTTTATCCTTTCTATCATTTCTCCGAAAAATCATCCATGAGCCATAACACATGGCATGCAAACCCTTCTATTTAAGATACAAAGGATAACCTTGAACCACAATATGAGTAACCAAAGGCTTATCCATATATAGTTCAGCACAAATCTGAGTAAATTTGTCACAATAGTGAATGGAAGTCGAACGATCAACTTTCATAAAATTCGAAAGGGCCATACCAACCCTTTTAAGAAAAATGTCATTATAAAAACTCAATGGGAGAGCTTTTGAATCCAGATCCATACTACAACTCTTAATGATTCGTTCACATTCTTAAAAAATTGAGGACGCCAACGCCAACGTCGAACAATGAGGTAGTGGTTATCACCATCTAAGAACCTTCAAACAAGGAAACTTTGTTAATCCTTCTCACAACCAAACACTAGCTAGAAGTATCTGTCATGTATATCAATAATTTGAATTTTTCCATTCTTACTCCAATTCCTTTGATGTTTTGATTCCACCACACGTGACTACCACTTTTACCCAACACTTTGGCTACTAGCCAGTTGCGCATAAATGGATTAAATAAAAAATGAGCTACATTTTCCCTAAAAAAGTGTGCTGCGTTTTAATTAAAAATGAGTAAAAAAATTTAATTCCGATATAAAATTATTAAAGACGAAGTACTCTAATTTCTTAATTCAATCGATAATGTTTGTGCACATCTTTTATCAACTGCAAATTGCTTAATTAAATAATTAATTCTCTAATATTTTAGGGTATGTTTGTTGTAAAGGAGAAAAATATAATCTAAGAAAAAAATTGTACTCTAATTAACTTTTTTTCTTTCTATTTCTCTGTTCTAAAATAAACACTCCCGAGGTTATGGTGACGGACTGACTCACAGGGGACCCGGTAAACAGGTAGTAGTCAGTAGTGTATATGGGCAAAGAAAAGGAAGTCTTCGAATTGGGTTAACAAGCAAACTAAACGCACTTCGCAATTCGCAATCTGCATAACCCAAACACTGTCTCCGTCTCCATGGCTGCGTCGCGAACCGTGGCCCATCCTCCGCCCTATCTCCTCCGTCAATCTCCGCAGTCTGACGCCGCGCCGTCCCTCAACCTCACACTCCTCCCAAAACGGTACCGTAACCTCGGCATTCGCGCTTCCCCTCGAGGCGATAAGCCCCACTCCGTCGAACTGCCAGCCACCACCTCCGACGACGTCGTTTCCCGAGATCTACTCTCTCTTCCGCGTACCTATATATACACACGCTCTCCCCTTTTTCTTAGCCATTGCTATTATGGTTGATGATTTCCGCGATTCAATTTTCAGGGCCTTTGTCTTCGACTCAGTTATCTGCTTCAGTTTCCGATGGCTCTTGCCTTCGTGTTGCATATCAGGTGTTTGATTGATGCATTGCATTTAATCTTTTTCTCTTCCCATGCATTTGATTTGATCGCTGGAATGAAATTTTATTTATTTTTATCACAAACTAGCAATTCTTACATAAAGCACTTTCTATATAAGCACAACTATTTAAATAATAATAATGATAAAATAGATAACAGATCTTGTTTGAAAAATTGTTTGGATACTAACTTGAGCTTTTTTTATTAGCTGTGCCGGTGCTCATGCGAGAATTACTTCGTAGTTTGTACACATTTTGTTTTTTCGTCTTACCAGTGTACATTTCTACACAGTTAATCTTAGAAATCACTTTAGGTCAATGTTATCAATGGCGGATGGCGGAACATGGTGGACTGCCAAAATTCTGCCATGTAAACATGCCATTGCGGCCTATGGCACCACCATAGCGGGCCTCCCTTCACACATTGCCTATGGCAGTTGGCGAGAAATCCACCACACCATTCCGCCATAGCGGCCATGGCACCACCATGATTAACAACACCGCTTTGGATATGTTTTTTTAAAAGTTATTATCACAAAAAGTTGGACAATCATAACATATATGGTGATTTCTGATTGGATGACCATGTGAATCAGTGCGTTGTAATTGAAGTCTTATATATTGTTTATGATTTCATATAGCTAAATACTGCATTTTTCAGGGGGTTCATGGTGCTTATAGTGAATCAGCAGCACAGAAGGCCTACCCAAATTGTGAAGCTGTGCCTTGTGAACAATTCGAAACCGCATTTGATGTGAAGTTTTGTTACCCTTCCCTCTTTACTACTATTAATAACATGTTACTTCCTCTAGTCCTTTTTATACAAATCAAATTAGAAGTTTGGCTTGGTCCTTTTTATAAGAATCAGTCTAGAATGTCTCTTGCATTAATTTAATAGTAATTGGAAGTCTTAGACTCTTTGAGAGTCTTTTTGTATAGAAAGCATTTTAGGAAACTTATTTTGATTATTCACATGCATAGTCAATAAAATTAAAGCAATAAATATATTAGTGATGAAAAAGATTAAAGGAATTAAAACTAATAAAAATATCTGTCAAAAGAATTAAAGTATGTCTCATTAACTGTTATGGTGCCATAACGCTATAATGTGGCGTTTTTGGACCCTTTTGCATTCACCACCTGTTATTTGTCGTTATATGGCACCATCAGCCATAACCTCAATGGTGCCTGCCATGCCACAGCGCCGGGGCGCCCATGGTGGAACTCCCCCCTTTTTCGTTTTGTTTTTAAAATCTCTTTTAAGGGTTAACTTTATACTTAAAACATATCAGGCCCCCATTTCAATACGTGTATTTGTTCCTTCTCTCGTCAGGCTCGTGAAAGCGTGAAGCGTGAAACGTGAAACCTAGGGTTTCACATGTTTTCTCTCTTGTGAACCTCTTGAGCTTTGGCAAGCTTTTCCAATGAACAAATCTGGGAACCTATAACTTCTTCCTTCCATTAATTTCTCTTTCCCTGTTTATTCTTCACCTGTTCTTCATTTCTTCAGATGTTCCTCATCTCTTTTTCTCTCTTCTTTGTTTTCTCTCTTTTTTTCTTAGTGTGGCTGTTCTTGTTCTTCATCTGTCCTACGTTTTTGTGCTCTGTTTTTTCAAAGTTTCAGAATTTAGTTCTATGTTTTTTAGAATTTCAGAATCGTGTTGTTCTATGTTTTTTTTAAAACCTATAATTTTCCCAATTCTTTTTGACTTAAAGGACAATTTGAAGCACCCAAAATCAAATTCTTTCGAAACTTGTGATGTTTTCTTGGATTTTAGTCTATAGTTCTGTTGTTTTAAATTTATTTATGTTTTTTTTTTTGTATAGTTTTTACACATAATATGTACTTTTTTTTTGTCTGCCGTATGTATATGGCAGTTTCTTGGCTCACCGCTATAGGCCGCCACCCACAATTTAACCTTGATAAATTTAATGCTACTAACTAAATTAACTAATTTCCTTAGCCCTATTGAATTAGTTAATTGGGTCTTATAAAAAGGACTGGAGGGAGTATCTCTTTCTAAGTTTCTTTATTGGTTTCCCTTGTTTCTTTGTGGCCTTTCATGTTAATCTTGATTAGTTTATGTTGTACTTGTTCATGTCTCGATAAATTTTACTCTGATTTTTTGCATTACTGCTATAACTACTTAAAAATTATGTTCTAGTTCTTAGCTTTTAGTCTTGTTTTCTTATTGTTGTTTTCTTGTCGCGATTACCTTTTGCAGATGTTTTCCGTGAGGGTTAATTCTAACTGTCTCTAATCTCTTTATTTTTCTCATTTTGGGTTTTCCATGATAGGCTGTTGAAAGGTGGCTTGTGGACAGAGCAGTTTTGCCAATTGAGAATTCTTTAGGAGGGAGCATCCACAGAAATTATGACCTTTTACTCCGGCACAGTTTACATATAGTAGGAGAAGTAAATTTTGCAGTTCGTCACTGTTTGATGGCCAACTATGGTGTTAAACGTGAGGATTTGAAACGGGTTCTAAGTCATCCACAGGTGTGATTCTAACATTTTAGGCCTTACCTTCTCCCAATCACAAACATATACCTGACTGACACTTTTTCAGGCTCTTGCTCAATGTGAGAACACACTGACGAAATTCGGATTGGTGCGAGAAGCAGTTGATGATACGGCTGGTGCTGCTAAGGTAACTGTAGAATTATTGAAAGCTATTTAGGTGGTATTAGGTGTTTCTGTTGATTAATGGTCATTCTTAAATTTTTATGATACAATATTTACTTCTGGTCATGATCATTGGAACCATACCCACTTTTTTTAGTTTGAGAAACATGCTTCTTCCCTTTACATTTCAGAGCATTTTATATATTTAGTTTATGTAAGTAGGTCATCCTTGGTCAGATTCTGATTTGCTTGGTAAATTAGCATATTCTTATCATCTTCTGAAAGACATGATTAAATATTGCACCTTGGGGTATAGGGTTGAAATTCAATTTTTACTGCTACTGTTGACTTGTTTATCAGTATCACTCAACCTAACATAGTTACAAATTATAGCATGTTGCCTACCACAAACTACAAGATGCAGGAGCAGTTGCTAGTTCTGCTGCGGCAAAGATCTATGGCTTGAATATACTTGATCAAGACATTCAGGTCTGGATCCATGTTGTCAGTGTTTACTTGTGTGGTTGACAGTTCTAGTTCATGGTAGATTTGATCACTAATGGGTTTACATTTGCAGGATGATAGTGATAATGTCACCCGATTTTTAATGTTAGCACGAGAACCTATAATTCCAGGCACTGATAGGCGATTTAAGGTACTCAGCTGGAATTATTGGATAGAACACATCACATGTCTCCCAACTCCCCCGATGATTGGATTTATGCTTATCAATATTTAATCTTGCCATTGATTGATTTCTCAGACCAGCATAGTGTTTTCTTTAGAAGAGGGTCCTGGGATACTTTTCAAAGCCCTTGCGGTTTTTGCTTTGCGTCAGATTAACCTTACAAAGGTTTGTTGTCTTTCTTGGCATCACCTGTTATATCTTTTGAGGAAGTTACATTCCAAGCATGCTTTTTAGGCATTCGTTGTTACATAATTTATTTGTTTCTCCAACAGATTGAAAGTCGTCCTTTGCGTAACCAACCTCTACGAGCATCAGATGATAGCAACAATTCCAAGTATAATTACTAAAAGTCATAGCTCCTGATCTTTTACTGAACTCTGATACAGTCATCATTATTGATCATTTAAACTTAGCAGTTAAACTTAAAAACTTAAAATCATTATCAGTATTGTGTCTACAAAAGGTTATATTGGTAATGATTATTGTGCTGATCTGATCATAATTCTTATCTTATACAGGTACTTTGATTATCTTTTCTATGTTGATTTTGAAGCATCAATGGCTGATCAGAGTGCACAAAATGCCCTAAGGCATCTAAAGGTGTGCTTTAATTTAATCCTTCAAAGCATATTGAGAGTATTAATTGTGAGTAGACATTCTTAAAACTGATACACTATACAGGAGTTTGCTACATTCTTGCGTGTGCTAGGGAGCTATCCTGTGGACACTAGCTCGACGTAAATAACCTACAAAAGAGGTGAGTGTTATTTATCTGAATAATTTCCTTGGAGATTTAGCTTAGCAAGTTTACTGAATGTAAATGACCTCCAGTTTTGAAACTTTGGTACTATATCTTGATTATTATTGCAAACTGCATGGAGCTTTATCCACCATTGCTCTTATGAATGAGATAGCCTAGTCTTTTCTTGATGCCGTGTCAAATCATCTAATTTGGTGAGAAGTGGGAACAGCTAATCTTTGCAGTTTGAAGTGTTGTGCATGAACTTCATCAATTCTCTCGTATTGGTTTTCTTGTGTGAGTTTACCAAAATCATACTACATGGTGATCGTTTAAAAATGGTTCAGTGTCTGCATTCCTTGTCCCAGGAACCCCTGATTCCTTGTTGCTTCTGCTGGTATTCCATTAATCTCTGTTTTCTTGGTTTGCTAACGACTCTGCATCCTCCCCCTCCTCCCCTTCCTAGAAAAAGAAAAGAAAAATAAGATAACCAATGTAAATAATAACAACTTTGCTTTCCTGATAGATGTTGGTCATTGCTAAAATTGATTGAGTGACGTGATGTTGCTATTGGATTATTGCTTTTGTTGGGGATAAAATTGTATCACTTATGTTAGCCTTTTATTTTATAGCTATTTTATTTTTTACGCTTTTGCTGTATGCTTTTGTTGTTGCAGGACTCCCGAATATAATTACTGTTGTGTGCACAGTTCTTCTGGTTGTCAAATCATGTTAATGGAAATAGAGTTTACATTGCTTCAATACAAGATATATACAGAAAATAGTATCAAATGTACAAGCTTCTTAAAATTTTGATGGGCCTCCCCTGCCCTTAAATTTATGTTCTTACAACTAGCATACAATGAATCGACAACTTTTTTTAATTTTATTATTACTCACATGTTAGTTCAATAAATTTATGTTCTTACAACTAGCATACAATGAATCGACAACTTTTTTTAATTTTATATTATTACTCACATGTTAGTTCAAATATCTATTTTCAATGCCCTTACTACCAATTCTCCCTATGATGTTACCACATGTTCAACCTAAGTGTGACACCTCCATGAGGACACAGTATTCGGATTGTCCTTAAACAAAACGAAATACAATTGTATCTTAAAGGATTGGAGTGATTGACCCATTTGGGTTATTTTTATAAACTTTTTATCGAAATGGGTTCATTTTAAAACAAATTATTGGCATGATTATATTTTTGACTTAGAAAAAGATAAAACAACTATTTTGACTTGCTGTTCCACCTGTCAGGTATTGTTTTTACTAAATAAATTGAGAAAGGCTTCCACATAAATAAGTATTTTACAATTGTTGATTCAAGAATAGTAATCTTGTCATGTTTCGTCGATGTAGAAACAACAAATTTATTTTGTTGGTCATCATGTGTTGTCTCACGTAAGTCAGATATTTGTTTTGTAGTTCTTACAGTATCCTTATTTGAAACATTATTTTTAAAAAATTTGTATGTGGAACATTATTATGGTGTTAATTGAGTTATAAGTGATTTTAGTACGTACACTTAAGAAAATTCATTTTTTAAAATTTGAAATTTATTTTCCGTTCTAAAATAATTATTTTTTACCTAATCTTTTTTCATAAGTTGATCTTTTGTAATTTTTACTACTAATTTTTTTCTTGAAACATAAACTAAATAGTAATTAAAATGATGTTATAAGTTGATCTCGGTGAAGAGATAACACATGGTGACTAACAAAATGAATTTGCTGTTCCTATGACCAGCAAAAGCAATTTGTTGTTTCTGTATTGACAGGACATGGTACCATTGTTGATTAACATGAAAGTCTTTCTCAAATTTTTAAGTAAAAAAATACATAATAGTGGAACAGCAAGTCAAAATAATTGTTTTATCTTTTTTTTGAGTCAAAACAAATCCATGCCAATAATTTATTTTAAAATGAAGACATTTCTATAAAAAGTTTATAAAAGTAATAATCCAAATGGATCAGTCCAAATTATCGTCATGTACTATTGTAATTGGTGGATATAGAAAACCAAAGTCTTGCACGGTTGATGGCATCTAAGATAACAGGAGGGAAACTACTAATGGCATCCCCTATGTTGCTATTTAAACCCCTCCCCAAGTAAAAAGGCAAAACTATTCTTTTGGTATTTAGTTAAAATTACCTCTATCGAAAACATGTTTTCCATTGATTAAACTTAACACAACCGATACTTGTTTCCGTAGTATTAATTTTCTTTATAAAAAAAATAACACAATAAAAACAAGATTTTGTTGTGGTTGTTTTTTTCTAAAAAAAGTTAAATTGTAATTTTGGTCCTTTTATAATTTTAAATTCGAAATTTTGGTTCTCCTATTTTTAAATTAAGACAGTTAATCTTATTCTTCAAAATAAGCAATTTTGGTCATTTTTTAGGTGATCACTTAAAGTCAAATGTTGACTTTGATGTGACGTATTAGTATTAGTGTTGACATGACACTTATGTAGATGGTTGATATGTTACTTATGTGATTAAGGGGTTAAATAAAGTGAAAAATAAAAAGGGTTTGGTAAGAGTTAAATTCATGACCTTTAATTTAAAAACAAAACATTAAACAACTAAGACACATGTTTTGTTTGATAGATGTTATAAATACTATTTTACATGTACCATTACTCAAGAGTTATTAATTTTTCGAGTTATAAAAATTTATAAATTTAAATTAAATTTTAATATTTAAATATATTTAATTTTACATGTATTTATTTTTATTATAAAAAATTATTTTAATATAAATTAATAAATTATTATATAT